>JAQQTO010000063.1:27050000-27650000 GCA_029884595.1 Ormosia semicastrata
CCGGTGGGATATATTGAGACCTACCTGACATTGGGAAAAGATTCCCTCTTCAAAACTTTCAAGGCCAGGTTCTTAGTGGTTGACTGTCCTTCGACCTATAATGTCATATTAGGTTGCCAATTACTCAATGTCTTTGGGGCCGTGATTTCCATACCCTAATTGGCCATGAAATTTCTGGACCAGTAGGACAGGGTCGTGACAGTCAAAGAGACCAAGCCATGATGAGGAGATGCTACAACGAGAGCCTAAGAATCGCCAAGAAACTTTGAGCCACAAACTAACCTAATGATTCGACTCTAGTCACTACGGACCCCATCAATGTCCTCTTGACTAAGTTAGATGTATATGAAGATATTCGTGGTACACGCCCCTAACTTGACAGAGAGCTTCAACTTATTCAACTTAGCGCCAGGACAGACTAGGTAACCAAGATTGGAGGGCATCTAAGTTAGGAGGAAAGATCTCGGTTAACCGAGTTTTTGGAGAAAAATAAGGATTTGTTTGTCTGGACCTTCGCGGACATGCTTGGCTTAGCCCAGAATTCATCTGTCACTGACTTTCTATTATGAAGAATGCAAAATTGGTGGCTCAACAAAAAAAGGAAAGTTGAACTCGAAAGGCAAGAAGTGATTAGATACTATATTTATTGAGGAGGTCTCCTACACCACGTGGCTTTCTAATGTGGTCTTGGTCAAAAAAGCAAATGGGAAGTGGCGTTTGTGCGTTGACTATACCGTCTTGAACAAGGCATGTCTAAAAAACCCCTATCCACTTCTTAACATTGACAAGTTAATGGACAATTCATCTGGTTTTCAGCTATTTTCCTTCATGGATGCCTATTTCGGTTACAACCAGATCCCTATGAACCTAGAGGATGAAGATTAGACCACCTTCATAACCGAGATAGGAAGCTATTGCTACTGTGTCATGTCATTCAAACTGAAGAATGCAGGGTCAACTTACCAATGGATGATGAACAAAGTCTTCGAAGGACAGATTGGTAAGATGCTAGAAGTTTACATAAATGATATGATAGTCAAGATGGCAGACATTGGTGACCACATCAAGGATATGGAAGAAGTATTCACCCAAATTTGGAAGCACAACATGAGACTGAACTAGGAGAAATGCGCCTTTGGTGTACAGGCTGACAAGTTTTTGGGGTTTTTATTGACAAACCGAGGTATTGAAGCCAACCCAGAGAAGTGCCAAGCCATTCTCGATATGCACAGCCCACAGTCCGTGAAAGAAGTGCAGTAACCTATGAAGCACAGACACATCATTTTTGAGGCGTGTCTGCGTGTCGGATACGTGTCTGTGTCAAACACATGGGGACACCTGTACGATACATGTGTCCTGTGTATCCAATTAAAAAGATTATTTTTTTCAGTTTGGACACGTCTCAGACACGCTTGGACACATCTCAGACACGTCTAGAACACAACTTAGACACGATCCATTAATATATTTTAAAAAAAAAAATTAGTTTCCATTACTAACGTTCAATTAGTAAGCCTGTAACCCACCCAAGCCCAATCACATGACTAATGTCTCAAGCCACTATTTTCATATACCAGTATTTTAAATTTTATCTTTTCACACGCTACTATTAGACTTTTAAGTTTTATTTTTCACTCACTACTATTTTTATTTGCTCCTTCAACCTCTGTTCGTACCATGTTGTCCATTTCATCGTCACTGAAGTTTGCCTCACACCAATGTTCCCTCTAGTTAATTTTTTTATGCACATGTACTTCTATACGATTAGTTCTATTAGGAGAAGTTGGTTTAGGAGATATTTTAGAAAATGTTAATAGAAATTATGCTCTATATTTTTTAGAAGAAACTTACTAAGTAGCAAATATTGGCACATATGACATATATTAAGATATTGTAAATCTTCAAGCTTATAGAAATGATATTAATGAATTATAAATATTTTTTCTTAAATTTTGAATATATATATATATATATATCTTTGTGTCCATGTCCATATCCTACAATTTTTTTTAATTTAGAGTGTCCCCGTGTCCGTGTCTATGCTTCATAGGCAGCAACTGACAGGTCGAATAGCGGCCCTCACACACTTCCTAGCTAAGGCAATTCAAAAATCTATTCCTTTCTTCAAAAATTTAAAAAAACGAAAGAATTTTGAGTGGACCCCAGAGTGTGAGGTCGCCTTCCAAGAACTGAAGAAGATGTTGCCCACACCATCAATTCTGATAAGACTGGACCCTGGTGAAACACTTTATGCCTACCTCTCTGTCAACAATGAGGTGATCAACTCATTTCTGATAAGAAAAATTGGTGAAAGTCAGAGACCAATTTATTTTATCAGTAAAATCCTGCAAAGCCCCGAGATCTGCTATAAGAAGATTTAGAAACTAGCCTTGGCATTGTTGATTACTGCAAGAAGGCTAAGATAGTATTTTTAGTGTCACCCCGTGATAGTGAGGATAGACCAGCCAATCAGACAAGTACGACATAAGCTGGATCTCATTGGGAGAATGATTGCTTGGTCAATGGAGCTCTCCGAGTTTGGTATTACTCACGAGCCAAGACCAGCCATAAAGGCTCAAGTATTATCTGACTTCTTGGTTGAGCTCACATCGGAATCCGGCCATCCTAGAGCGCATTCTTGGACCATCTACATTGATGGATCCAGAATCCTAAAGGAAGCAGTGCCAGAGTAATGTTGGAAAACGAAGCTGGCCTCTGTCGTGACGAAAATCGCAGTGAAATAGTAACTTAAATTAAAAAAATTAGGAGTCACCACCAATTTTATTTTTTTATTAGAGAAAATTAGAAAACATAAAAAATAGTCTACGTTCAAAGATTCAGATTTGGAAATCTAATTATGCAAAAGCAAGGATGGAGACTTAACCTCACAACATCCCTAATACATCTGTCCTAAAGTGGTTACCCTAAGGTAATTGTGCAACTATTTAAAATCGTTTAAAAATATTTATTTTACCTTTTTTAATAAAATAAAATAAAATAAGAAATAAAATAAGATAAAATAAAATAAGAACTATTAAGTAAAATTAATTTTTAGCTTGACTTGCGCGCCTACGTATCCCCTAGTGCAATGGAGAATTCAAAGCCACGTAGTTCTTTATAAAGTACTTGTGTGTTGGGTGGATTTTAATTTTAAAATAAATTGATTTAATTTTTTATTTCAAAAATTTGAATTAACAAGTTGTTGTAACTTAGTTAATCTTATTAAGCTTTAAATAGGTGAAGCTCGATGTCACGTTGGAGATGTCACCCATTGATTATCGAGTTTATTGCGATTAACCCTTTTAATGATGATGATGATGATGATGATGATGATGATGATGATGATAATAATAATAATAATAATAATAATAATAATAATAATAATAATAATAATAATAATAATAATAATAATAATAATAACAAACCCATATGTTGAAACATGCTCAGCACTATGAAATCCAAAAATGTTAATAAACGCTCAAACCTAGTGCTAGAGATAGAGGCACGACTGCTAGGAGCTGATGACTGGGTAACAACAGTACCAGGTGAGGTAGCGATGACTAGAGGCCAGCTTGAGGCGTGGTGGTGCGGCTGTTCCGACGATCTGGACAACGATCAAAGATAGTGGGGTGCTGGCTCGTGCAACGGTGGACGACGACGTAGGCTGGTTCACAGTGGAGGATGCGTAGAATAGGGGCATTGGTGGCTCATTCATGTTGTTGCAGATCTGGGCATGCCAGATCTGTTTGGGCTTGAGATAGAGGGAGAACGGTGATAGAGACCTGCGTAACGAGTGGACTATGCATGGTGGTTTGGTGGGGCTTCTGCGTGGTGTTAAAGTAAAATAGGGGCGATGGTGGCTGCCGGTGCTTTGCGGTGGTTATGTTTGGGTCTGTTGGTTCGGTGATGGGGGCTGGGTCGTGGTGGCTGGTGCTGGGTGGCGCGGTGCACACAGTTGTGGCTGTTTGGTGGTTACAGAGGTACGTAGGGTTGGTGGCTTTTGGTAGAGGTAGGTGATGAAGATGACTATGTGATGGATGGATGGGTTGTTGGCTTTTGGCAGAGGTAGGTGATGAAGATGGCTACGTGATAGATGGACGGGTTTCTGGCTTTTGGTAGAGGGAGGGATGGTTGGGTTGAGGGGATTAAGATGATGAAGGTTGAAGAAGGGTAGCTATTTTTGAGGTTAGGAGGCTTTTGGTGATAATGGTGTGGGGTTTTTTTTGGCAGAGATTTGCTGCTGAGTGAAGGCCACGTGATGGAGAGAAAAAATGTGGCTAGGTGCTAGCTATAAGCAGAAGTATGTGTAGAAAAAGTGTGTAGGTTATGAGTTTTTATAGAAGAAATTAAGGTTTGAAGAGTGATGGTGGCTAGGGTTTCTTTAGTTGTTAAGTGACATATGGGTTATGAGTTGGATAATGGGTCAATGGATTATGAGTTTATGTAACAAAGTTAGGTCATTTTTTATTATCTTTATTTCCCTTTTTTTTTTCTTTTTTCTTTCTTTTATTTTTGTTTTGTTTTGTTTTTAATAAAAAAGTGTTAATGACCTGGAAAAAATTGGGTGTTCACAGCCTTGCGTTTGAATATTCTTTGAGGTTTGAGTTTCCCACTTCAAATAACCAAGCTGAATATAAAGCATGCATTACAAACATCAATATAGCAAAAGAGATGGGAGCCAGTGATATAATCCTATGCAGTGACTCACAACTGGCAACATCCCAGATCCGGGGTGAATACCTGGCTAAGGAGCCCCTATTATAAAAATATTTAGCCAAAGTTAAAAAGTTGATAGAAAGCTTTGACAGCGTTAAGGTAGAGCACATCCTAATGGAGCAAAACTCCAGAGCCGACATCTTGTCAAAGCTTGCCAGCACCAACAGTCCTAGCAACAACATGTTCATGATTTAGGACATCCTACTCACTCCCAGTATTATGTACAATGAAGTCCTCCTACTGGAAGAGGATGAAACCTAGATGACCCCCATAGTTACCTACCTCAATAATGGTGCATTACTTGAAGATCAGAAGGAAACCCACAAGGTAGTATGGACAGCAGTATAGTACACCATCCTTGACAACTAGCTGTATCATCATGGGTTCTCTTCTCCCCTCCTTAAGTGCTTTGGACCAAAGGAGGCAAATTACGTCTTGGCCGAGATTCATGAAGGAAACTTTGGCCATCATCTCTGCAGAAAGTCCTTCGAATGAAAAATGCTGAGGGCTGGAAACTATTGGTCCATTATGGAAGCTGACAGCAAAAAACATGTATAGAAATGTAACCAATGCTAGTGCCTTTTAGACATCTATGTAGCATCGCAAGAGGAGTTATCTACAATGTCCGTCCCTTGGCTATTCTATCAGTGAGGGATAGATATCCTAGGACCTTTCCCCCAAGCACAAGGGTAGATCAAGTACCTAGTGGTGGCTATTGCTTACTTCACTAAGTGGATTGAGGCAGAACCGTTATCCACCATCACCTCTATACAAATCTAAAAGTTCACTTACATGAACATCATCAACAAGTTTGGAATCCCGGAGTCAATTATCATAGATAATGGAACCCAATTCACAAATCAGAAGTTTAAGGATCTCCTGGTCGGTCTTAAGATCAAGCAGCATTTCACCTAGGTGGAACATCCAAAGACTAACGAGCAAGCTGAAGCTGCCAACCAGATATACTTAGAGGGATAAAAAAGAAACTTAACGATGCTAAGAGGAAATAGGTGGAGTAGCTCAATTATGTCTTATGAGCATATCAGACCACGCCCCATTCCTCCAAAGGAGAAACAAAAATGATTATCTTACATCATTTTATATGAAACACCATTTTCCACACCTTTTTGAGTGGATGTGATTAAGTGAGAGAAAGTGATAGGAAAAAGTAAGTATAATGAATGGTATTGAGAAATGTGTGAAAAGAGGTGTATGCACTGTTTGCGGTAAGAATATCATTGTTGAAGGAGAAACTCCCTTTAAACTAACCTACAGTTGCGAGGCTATGATCCCGGTAGAAATAAGAGAGCCAAGTTAGAGAAAACAGAACTTTTCTAAAAAAGCCAACCTGGACCTCATCCGCTATGAGCTGGATTTGTTAGAAGAACAACGCTGTATTGCCTATGTCTATGAAGCTGCCCTTAAACAGAGGATTGCTTTACATTATAACTCTAAAGTGATTCCATGATGATTCAACCCCGGTGATGTCATGCTATGAAGGGCGGATATCAGAGGAAAAAATGCGAAAGATGGAAAGTTAGCTCTTAATTGGGAAGGAGCATACAGAATTATATCCAAAACTAATACAAGAGACTACATCCTAGAAACTCTAACTGGAAAGACCATCAAGAATTTTTAAAATGAGGACAAGCTAAGGAAATATTATAGTTAAATGTCTTTAAATCGTTACTTCTATCATGTAAGAGATGAGTTTCGACACGAATAAATCAGTTATTTCTTCAACATTTACTTTCTTTATTCATCTATGATTATTAAAATCCACAAGGTTATCACACTTTGGAGAGGTTAGAGGAATACAAGGTCTGAAGAGGATTAGATATTCCAACATCTGTATATGATGGCCAAACAAGGGAATCCACTTGACCGATATACAAATTCAAGAAGTGCATTCAAGGGTTTTCATCAGTACCCTAATGAGCCTGACCTTAACCCATAAACCAAATAGGTTTACAAAGGTTAAGTGTATTTAACTGTAACTCGAGATAGTAGACTCCACAATGGTCTATGAGGTCCTCACCTCTATCTGCCCCTCCTCTGAAGCTGCTTCCTCCTTTTCTTCACTGACTTCCACTTTCTGAGTAACTTGGTTAACAGGAGCAGTTGCAGGAGAAGCATCTACAATTTGACTATCCCGAACCAATTTCATCGAACCAATACCCTCTTCATTAAGATCCGAGTTTAGACGGAAGAATTGGGCAAGAGCATTCGCAAATGATTCATCCATAGTCTTAGACCATTCATCTTCAAGCACCATAATCTCTTCATTTAGCTTGACCTCAGTCCGATGGAGAAATTCTTTTTTAGCTCAGACAGCAGCGATGGTATACTAGGTGGAAGCTAAGTGTTCTTTCAATGAATTCTCTCAAGCTACCCCTTCAGTGACTTGGACCCGGAGTGTGTTCACCTCAACAACCAGGGCCCGGATATTGACCACCTTGGCAGCATCCTCGGAAAGGCAGGCGACCTTGGACTGGAGCCCGGTGATCTCAGCCTTGTGCAACTCAAGCTCTTAATTAACTTGAGCCAACTGCCCATCTTTTTGGGTAACAACTAGCTCAAGTTTCTATTTTTCACCCTAGAGGGCATTCAACTTTCTCTCTCCAACTCTTGAGCCCCACAAATGGACTCAAAAGCCTCCTCTAGAAACCAGAGGACAGAAGCATTTCCCAGGGACCAGATTTGAGCATCTTGGAGAAGTTCCACCATATCGTGCTCTATCAGCATGTCTAAATCAACTGGAGATAGAAAGGCAGTATTAATACACATTAATCCAAGAGAGAAATACAATGGAGCATCCTCTGGGATTACTGACCCCAAACCAGTTGGAACATCAGTAGGAGCAGCTTCGATAGTTGGCCTCTTACCCATTTAATCCTTTCTATTATCGATCTTTCTATTTTGAGGCTAAAAAGGCTGTGTAGGGAAACTGAGCTCTACCTCTTGGACTATGGGTGGAGGCGAAGGAACTATTATTGTCACCCTTAGAGCAGTGGTCGGGGCCTGGGATCCAGAAGCTCCCACTCTCTTAGCCGCTAAGGGCTGGGCGAGGAGTTCAAGTCCACCTGGGGGCACCACGCTTTCTGCAAGAAGAAAATAAGGGTTACAATACTAAAGAAAAATTTGAAATACAAGTATGATAGATATATACAAGATGAGATACCTAGTAATGGTTTTATTGAATCGGTAGGCTCGTCAAGGATGTCTTTACAGTATATAGCCCTCCATCCTATTCAATAAAAAAATGGAGGACCTTAGCCTCATCCTCAAGAAGCTCAGAGATCAGAGTTTCAATCTCTTCAATTCTCTGCTCCTATATGACTTGAGTCCAGTATAAGTAAAGATGGGGTTCATCGTCAGGGGTAACAAAAAAAGGAGTTGGCATCAGAGCCCCCTCAATTATGAACAAATCCTTCTTAAAATTTTTGAAGGACTCCTAATATGGCTTAAACACTTTGCGTTTGGCTTGTGCTCGCAAAGTGACCCACCATTTTTGGTGACTATTCCTGGAGGGTGAGAATCAGGTGAAGAGGAAGAAGAAAGATCTGACAGAATATGGCCACTCAAAAACCCGATATACGAGTTCGAAAGCCTGAATGAACCCCTATGTGTTTGGGTAGAGTTGGGTTAGTGCCACACGCAAATGGTTGAGGACACCGATCTCAAACTCGAAGAACAAAAGTCAAACCCCGATCATTGTGAAGAGGGCCTCGTACATTTAAATGAGACGATCACTTTTCATCCAAGTTGAGCATACTCTTTCTTCCTCGAGTGGATGACAGACGACGTACTCTCTATCTCTCAACCCATCCATGGTTAGTTGCAAATATTATTGCTTCTTGTACGCACCCCTGACGCTTATAACACTTGAAGGAGTGCCCAAGACCCTTCGGTCAACCCATTGATATAGGCTAACATCACGAGGGAAGATGAGCTCTCTGTGCTCTGATGGTGCCGTTCTTCGGGTTTGAGCCATAACGTCACCTACAATGGCCGCACTCATGTTAGACTTAGAAGATGATTTACTAAGGTTTCTTAATTCTAGCATGAGCTTAGAGAGCAGATGAGTAGACCCTTGCCTTGCCAGCTTTTTGGCACAATCCGCTCTTCGGATTGCTCTAAGATCCCTACTGCGAACTCAAACCACCATCAGAATCCCCACCGTGAGCTTGACGCCTCTGCCATGGTTGGGGTGATGGGGACAACGGAGCACTCACAATCTCTACAGACACACCACTATTTTGTACTATTTCCTCACTACCATTCCCTAACATTTTTCCCTCACTAAATGGTGTTTTTAGAAAAAAAAAGTGGAGAAGGAGAGTACCTTAGATTTAAATGGTGAAAAGGGCTTGAAAAGGTTGAAAATCACTAGCAACTATTGTTGATACTCACCAAAAATTTCTTTGGTTCACCGGAAGGGAAAATCAGAAATACTAGAGAAGAAGAAAAGTGAGAGGAGAAATCCCCCACTCCTATTTATAAGTGAGGAAAACCTCCCTAACCGTTGTCATAAATAGGGACAAAATTATCTCTTTTCCCTCATTTTGAAATTTGAAAATGGCTAATCATGACTTTACGCATCCCAAATGGTGAATTCCACTATTCTTCAACCACGTGGCGTATTATTTCTGAACAAAAGTAGTTGAAATGACAATGCTCAGAATGTTTCAGAATTGAAACAACATGTGACATTTCAGAAGGACACCTGATAATCACATATTTGATACATTAATAAACCCTCAATTTTAGTCATTTACACTCTCTATGTACTTAATTGATTAAGCTTGGTTATGTTTTGTAAGTTTGGACTCAAATTGGACTTAATTGATTTTTTTAGCATGATTTACGTCTTACATTATTTCTGTATTTTAGCCATATCTTGAGTTTTAAATGTCTACAAATTATATATTTTACCTTATTGAAAAGATAAGAGAGAGCTCTACAACTTTTATGAAGATCTTGAGATCAAACTCAGACATCTAGTGGAACTAATTGGGCTTGGAAGTCAGAATACAAGTTTTGTGATTGAAACTTGAATAATGTGCAGTAGTCAGAGCATAGTTTGGGCTGGAAGATCTTTATTGGGCTGCAATTTTGATATGTGCTAGTTGAGACCTATATCTACAACTTTCATGAATAACATAAAACTCGGATCGGAATCCTTGGAGGTCATATTGGGCTTGCAAGTCAGAACAGAGGAGCTGGAACTGGCCTGAATACTCTATAGGAATTAGGACATATCTCAGACTATAGGTAGTCAAATGAGGTGATTCTGGTGTCATTTGAAAGCTAAGATTTAGGCCTACAACTTTCATGAAGACCACTTGGTTCAAAAATGATGAATGTAATGATTTCAGAGCTAAATGATTTTGGAGACAAAGAATCTCCAAAATTTTTCACTCACTAAAGTCATTTGACATTTTTCACTCATTTTTTACTCATCCACTCACTAATGACTCAGCTCCCTTGTCATTTTGTATCTCTAATCCTCTATAAAAGGAGACCTTAGCAGATCATTGAAGGTTTTAGGTAGCAAAATGATACTAGTTTGTTACTAGATTTTCTTGTAGTAATTTTCCTTTATTCTAAATTGAAGTCATCATCATCATCATCATCTTCTTCTTCTTCTTCTTCTTCTTCTTCTTCTTCTTCTTCTTCTTCTTCTTCTTCTTCTTCTTCTTCTTCTTCTTCTTATGATAAAATATTTTTCTTACGTCAAAGAATTTTTCTTCATCAATTCTATATATATATATATATTTCCTGTGGATCTTGTCTATATATATATATATATATATATATATATATATATATATATATATATATATATATATATATATATATATATATATATTTTCTATTCTTTTAATTTTTTTATTTGTACTTACTAACGTATAACTTAACTTAGTGGGAATAACTCTCCCTAATCTCTCTATAATCTGCAATCATTAATGAAATAATCTTTCTTTTTCTCTTCTCTCTCGCTGGAGCAAAAAATCGGCTTGCCGATTCTCTGATTTTTATATTTTAAATTTATTTTCTGCACTTTAATTTCTGTACTTTACTTTCTGTATTTTATTTCTAACTTTCTAACTTATTAACCTACTAACCTTTTAATTTTCTTGCTTCTAACATTTTAATTTTTCTGCTTATTAACTTATTTGGTGGTTGGTTTATACCACACATTTGTTAATATTTATTTACTAAGTGTTAATATATATTTGGTGGTTAGTTTATACCATACCCTTATTAATATTTATTTGGTGATTGGTTTATACCACATCTTTATTAATATTTAATAGACGATTTATATTGCTAACTTGTACATTTTATTTTACATTTTAAGTTACTTGTTTATGCTTAATTGGTATCGTGATTTAAATTCTGGTCATTTGGTTAAAGTTAATCCTAGTACTTCACATATTGATTTGTCTAAATCACAATCACACACATTAAACACAATGGCTAAAAATAAAAGTGTGCATGATGAACATGAAAATCAATCATTGCGAACCATGCGTGAGTATTTGCAACCATCTCGAAATTCTAGTCCATCATGTTTTATCCTTCCACTCACTGCTAATAATTTTAGATTCAAGCCAGGTATGATTTCTTTACTTCCTAATTTCCATGGTTTAGAATCCGAAAGTCCATATTTACATCTAAAGGAATTTGAGGAAGTATGTACTGCCTTTAATGATCAAACTTGCACTGAAGAGGTTGTTAAGCTTAAATTGTTTTCTTTTTCTTTGAAAGATAAAGCAAAAACTTGGCTTAACGCTTTGAAACCAAGATCAATTAGCACATAGCAAGAAATGCAAGGTGAGTTTTTAAAGAATTTTTTTCCAACACATAAAACCAATGCTTTGAAAAGATAAATCCAAATTTTTTTCCAAAACTCAAATGAAGCATATTTTCAAAGTTGGGAACGTTTTAAAGATTTATTGAATTCTTGCCCACATCATGGTTTTGAAAAATGGCGCACTATAAGCTTCTTTTATGAAGGGTTAACACCCGAAACTAAACAATTTGTGGAAACAATGTGCAATGGTGAGTTTCTTGATAAAGAACCTGAAGAAGCTTTAGACTATTTAGACCATTTGGCTGAAAATTCTCAATCTTAACATGGTACTAATTCTTCTAAAAATTTAATTAGATATAACTTTGCAAATGCTAGTAAAGGAAAATATCATCTTAGTCAAGAAGAAGATCTAAATGCTAGGTTTGCTAGTTTGGCTAGAAAGGTTGAAGCCATGGAATCCGGGAAAGTAAAAGAAATCAAATCTGTACAAAATAAAGAAATTTGTAGCATTTGTGATGAATTGGGACACTCAACAAATGAATGTCCAAAAATTTTTATTTTTAAAGAAGTTGTGCATGAGTAAGTAAATGCAATGAACAATTTTAAAAAGCCATTCACTTCTTCTTTTTCAGATACATATAATCTGGGATGAAAAAATCACCTAAACTTCAATTGGAGGACCAACATTCAGGCACAATTCATGTAACCACCACCTCCTCAGGCACAACAAGATTCACAAAATTCTCAAGGATATACACCTTATATCCCACCATATAGGAAAAACCTTGAAGGAACATTACATGCTTTCATGGAAAAGCAAGAGGCCATTAATAACCAAAACACTCAAGCCATGATTGACATAAAAGACACTCTTGCTAAACTTCTTCTGAACTTGTCATTCATGAGAAAGAAAAATTTTCCTCTCAACCTCAACCAAATCCCAAGAGTCAGTATAGCCTAAATGAGGGTAGTTCAGAAAGCCAATAAATAGATTAAGTCAAGTCAGTGATAGCTCTTAGGAGTGGAAAGGTTGTTGAAAAATAAATTCTTGAGCTTTGTGAGAAAAATAATGAGTCAAGTCCCAAAGATGAGGAAGGAATTGATAAGCCACCTAGCCAAAAGGAGACAAAACCCTCGCCTTCACCCCCATATCCTCAAGCATTAAACAATTCAAGTAAAGTGAACCATAATAGTGACATTTTTGAAATCTTTAAACAAGTGAAGGTCAATATTCCTCTGTTAGATGCTATCAAATAGATTCCTTGTTATGCCAAATTTTTGAAAGACTTGTGCACTATTAAAAGGAAACATAATGTAAAAAAGAATGCCTTTTTGACTGAACAGGGAAGCTCCATTATACAAAACAATAATGAGTTAAAATATAAAGACCTTGGTTGTCCTACAGTTTCATGCATTATTGGAGAACATAAAATTGAACGAGCTTTACTTGATACTGGTGCTAGTGTTAATTTGCTTCCATATTCAGTTTATCAGCAACTCAATCTTAGTGAGTTAAAACTAACTTCTGTAACTCTTCTACTTGCCGCTAGATTAATTAAAATTCTAAAAGGAATAGTGGAAGATGTGTTGGTACAAGTTGATAAATTCATATATCCTGTGGATTTTATTATCTTGGAAACTAAACCTATGGTTAATAGTTCTAAGTCAGTTCCTGTTATTTTAGGTTGCCCATTTTTAGCAACATCTAATGCTTTAATAAATTACAGAAATGGAGTGGTGAAGTTAACATTTGGAAATATAACACTGGAGCTTAATGTTTTTAACTTGTGCAAGCAACCATAAGAAGTTTATGATGGAAATGAAGAAATTGAAGGGATTGAGGCTATTATAAATGATCATATTCAAATCAGGTATTCTTTTGACCCATTAGAAATTTATTTAATTAATTCATTTGATTCAGCTACATAATTAGATGATGATGTTTCTGAAATATGCTCTTTGTTTGACTGTACATAGGTAATGGAATACAAAGGATGAAAGCTGAGATTCGAAGAGCTAAAAACCATGAATGATGATACCCATGAAAAATACCTATACTGGAACTAAAGCCATTACCTGCTGGGTTGAAGTACATATTTTTGGGAGAAGAACAAAGTTTTCCAGTGGTAATTTCCTTATCCCTGACCAAAGAATAAGAAGGTATATTGATAGAAGTACTTAAAATGCATAAAAATGTAATTAGATGGACATTAAAGGATATTAAAGGCATTAATCCATTAATTTATACACATAGAATACATTTAGAGGATAATGCTAAAACATCTCAACAACCTCAAAGAAGATTAAATCCACACATGAAAGAGGTAGTCAGAGCTGAAGTTCTTAAATTACTTGATGTTGGAATTATCTATCCTATCTCTGATAGCCAGTGGGTAAGCTCTACACAAGTTGTGCCTAAGAAATCTGGAATAACAGTGGTTGAAAATGAAAAAGGAGAATTAATACCTACTCGAGTCTCATCTAGTTAGCGTATGTGTATTGATTTCAGAAAATTGAATGCAGCAGGAAAGATCATTTTCCTTTGCCATTTCTCTATCAAATTCTAGAAAAAGTAGCAGGACATCCCCATTATTGTTTTCTTGATGGTTATTCAGGGTATAATCAAATACCAATTGCATTAGAGGATCAAGAAAAGACCACTTTTACTTGTCCCTTTGGCACTTTTGCATATAGAAGAATGCCTTTTGGTCTTCGTAATGCTCCGGTAACTTTTCAAAGATGCATGTTAAGTATTTTCAGTGACATGATTGAGCATTATTTAGAGATTTTCATGGATGACCTGACAGTTTTTGAAAATTCTTTTGAAAATTGTCTTGATAATTTGGAAAAAATTATTAAAAGATGCAAAGAAAAAGGATTTGTATTGAATTGGAAAAAATGTCATTACATAGTCACTTCAAGAATAGTGTTAAGTTATGTGATATCTTCTAAAGAATTGAAGTTGATAAGGCTAAAGTTGAATTAATTGCTCATTTGCCTTCCCCAAAAACAATCAGAGAAGTTCGTTCCTTTTTAGGACATGCAGGATTCTATAGAAGATTCGTAAAGGACTTTAGTGCCATATCTAGACCATTATGTAATCTTCTAACAAAAGATGCACCATTTGATTGGACCCAAGATTATCAGAAATCTTTTGAAAAATTGATCGGTCTTTTGACTTCTACTCCTATCCTGCAATCTCCTGATTGGTCTTTGTCTTTTGAGTTGATGTGTGATGCTAGTGATTTTGCTGTTGGCGCTGTTTTAGGTCAAAGAAAGGAAGGTAAGCCTCATGTAATTTATTACGTAAGTCGAACTTTGAATAGTGCACAAATGAATTACACCACTACTGAAAAAGAACTACTTGCTGTAATTTTTGTATTGGATAAATTTTGAGCTTATTTAATTAGTTCTTCTACTGTTATTTTTACTAATCATGCTGCTGTTAGATATTTAATGTCTAAGCAGGATGCCAAACCTAGGTTGATACGGTGGGTCTTGTTACTTCAAGAATTCAACATCACAATAAAAGACAAGAAAGAAGCCGAAAATATTGTTGCAGATAATTTGTCCAGACTTACAACAGGCTCATCTTTTGATAGCACACCTATCAATGATTCTTTTCCCGATGAATTTTTATTTTCTGTCAATTCCATGCCTTGGTTTGCTAACATTGTCAATTTTCTTGTAACAGGTAAGATGCCGCCTCAATGGATGCACCAAGACAGAAAAAAGTTTTTGATTGAGGTGAAAATTTTCTATTGGGATGACCCATATTTGTTCAAATATTGTCCTGATCAAATCTTTTGGAGATGTGTACCCAACAATGAGGTAGGTAGTGTCATTAAATTTTGTCATTCAGAAGCATGTGGGGGTTATTTTTCTTCAAAGAAAACAGCTGCAAAAATCTTTCAGTATGGATTTTATTGGCCCACTTTATTCAAGGATAGTTATACTTTTTACAAAAGTTGTGAAAATTATCAAAAATTGGGGTCCATTTCTAAAAGAAATATGATGCCTTTGAACCCTATCATTGTCATTGAAATTTTTTATTGTTGGGGAATTAATTTCATGGGTCCATTTCCATCATCATTTGAATTTGTGTATATTTTGGTTGCAATTGATTATGTTTCAAAATGGATTGAGGCAAATCCATGTCGACACAATGATCACAAAACTGTTGTTAAATTTTTAAAAGAAAATATTTTGAGTCGATTTGGAATCCCTCGAGCTATCATCAGTGATGGGAGAACACATTTTTACAATAAACCATTTGAATCCTTAATGAAGAAATATTGCATTACCCACAAAATTGTAACCCCTTATCATCCTCAGACAAGTGGACAAGTTGAATTAGCAAATAGGGAGATTAAACAAATTTTAGAAAAAATAGTTAACTCAAATCGTAAAGATTGGTCTTTAAGATTAAATGATGCACTTTAGGCTTACCGTAATACTTTCAAAACATCTTTAGGCATGTCACCCTATTAGTTAGTCTATGAAAAACCTTGTCACTTGCCTGTAGAATTGGAGCATAAAGCATTTTGAACAATTAAAGCTTTTAATTCAAATCTTGATGATGCTTCCAAGTTACGCAAATTGCAATTGAATGAACTTGAGGAATTGAGAAATGATGCATATGAAAATTCAAAGATTTATAAAGTTAGAACAAAAGCTTTTCATGACAAATCAATTTTGAGAATTTTTTTTGAAATTAGTCAAAAAGTTTTGCTTTATAATTCTCGTCTTCACCTATTCCCTGAAAAATTGAGATCTAGGTGGACTGGTCCTTTTATTGTCAAACATGTGTATCCTCATGGGGCCATAGACATTGAGAACCCTAGGAATGGTAATGTATTTAAGCTCAATGGACAAAGACTCAAACCATTTCTAGAATATCAAATTGTTAAGGTAGAATCCATATCCCTTTCTAATCCTTGTTATGAGTAGAATTTATTTTGATTTTTTTTCTTTCTTTTTGCAGTTCTTTGTGTTCCCGGTTAAGTGGCGGATAACGGTACTCCGTGACTCTCAAGTCGGTTTGTTTTTCAGTTTCCCATAATAACTGATTTCTTCTCCTTTTAAAATGGATGTCAATCTCTCAAATCTAAGAAAACATTTCCCTTCTCTCCCTCTAAATGCTCTAACAAAAGTCTACGAAGCTAGGTGTGAAAGACTGAGACTGTTAATGTACAAGGGCATCCCAGAAGACATACGCTGGACAATCGAAGCAAAAGTTCGTTTAGCTGGTGAATCTTCAGATTCATTTGTCCCATATATGCCGAGTCTTGGTAAAAGTTCATATTCAAAAAGAAGAAGAGCAAAAAGAATGAAAGTTTGTTACAAATGTGCACAATAGAATTATAATACGCGATGTCATTCTTTGGAAATGATTTTCGCAAACAGAAAAGATAAAATTTTCTTCATTAAGAATGGACTGAGTAAAGAGTCATTAGATAATATCTTATTGACTCTTGAGACGCATTCTTGTGGATATGTGCAACGTGAACTTCTTAGTTTGTGGAATCTTTTCAGGGACGAGCAAGAGCATTACAGTCTTGGGAATCTGACTCAAAAAGGTCCTGTTTGCCAATTTATAAGAAAATTGGATGGGAAGCTTATCTTCGACTCATATAAGGCATTTAAGCCGTTTCTGGACGTGAAATCATAGGAAGATATGAGCCATAATCGCAACAACTTATATATATTATCTTGTACATTTCTTAGAAACAAAAAGAAAAAAAAGAAGAAAAGAAAAAAAAGAAAAAAGAAAAAAGAAAGAAAGAAGGGCGAACTTTTGTGTACTCTGTCCTTAACTGGATGGAGAGCCCCTAACCTTAGGGCTTCAAATCAAATGGAGAGCACCTAACCTTAGGGCCTCAGATTAATTCCCTAAGGGTTAGACCCGTCATTGACTCGGGTGGACCTTTGCACGCTAGTCCATAAATAAGGTTCATGTGTCATGCTCTGTAGAGAGCCGCGCAAGCATTCCTAGGTTTCAATCGTAGGCTCTGCTTACTGATGGACAGATAGAAGCGTCCTGTGCTTGCATTCTCGTGTGACAATGTTTCTGAGCTGAATCCTGTGATTTAATGCCATGGGCTCTCCAGTGACCTCTCACTGGCCGTGGTCGTTGGTGGTGGCTGTCAGATTTATGCACTTTAATTAGTTGCGTCGTAGCTCAATCCAAAATATCCCACAAGCGGGAGGGAGAAGAATTCCCAGATTGGCTGAGCCGTCTTGGTATTACTGCACTCATGACGCGCAGTATAAAAATCTGTCATGAAACCTGTACATAAAGGTATGTAATCATTTGTTATTATTATTTTATCTTTGTGTGATTTTATTAACTTTTGGTTTTGGATAGACGATCTTTTAGGCGGGATCCTTCAGGGGTTTCTAGACTTCTTTACCCTGATGATTTTCTTGAAGTCTAAAAAAAATATTAAAAATATACAAAAATAAAAAAAAATAAAAAAAATAAAAAATTTAAAAAAAAGTGTCTTAAATTCAAACTTTTCTGACAACAGCTAACCTATCCATATAGGAGCTATTATTACTTTTTCTATTTTCTTCCCTATTTAAACACTTCATTTTCTTTACTTTCTTGTAACTCATAATCATTCAAAAAGAGTGTGAGTCTAGAATTGGAGGGAGCTTCTTCTTCAATTCGTAGATTTATCAGTATCTGTGTATTTTGTGGGACAAGTTACGGGAAGGGTTTAGAGTTTGTAAACGCAGCAAGCACTGTTGATAGAACACTTGCTGCGAGGAACATTTATGTTGTATATAGGGGATGGAGCATTAGGTTAATGGGGGCTGTATCACTTTCTGCACATATAAGAGGTGGTCAAGTTTTAGGTATCATTCATGAACCTTTAACTCGAAGGAACATCACTGGAAAGACAATTGGGCTGGAAATTCAAGTATCATCTATGCATTGACGAATGAGGATAATGCTTGAAAACTCTGATGCATTCATTGCTTTACTGGGTAGTTTTGGTACTTTGGAAGAAGTTTTTCAAATTACCTCTTGGGCCCAATTGAACATCCACCATAAACCCATAGGTTTGTTGAATGTTAATAATTTCTTTGATAATTTGTTATCTTTTGTTGACCATGCTGTGGAATAGAACTTTATCACACCTTCGGCAAGACGACTCTTTATATCTGCTTCTACTGTTGATGAATTAATTGATAAATTATAAGCTTTTGTTTATGAACCTGAACCAGTAATAGCTCAGATAGATTGGTCAGAAGGCAACAGTGAGGGAGGCAGCAAGGAACAAGAGTGTGATCTGGCACTTCATCTATAACTTTCCTTTCTCTTTAGTTTTATTTATCGTACTTTGTTTTTATTTTAATTTGTGTCAAGTTTCTCTTTTCAGTAATTGCAACATCAGGTATTATCTTCTATCCTTTAACTATCTATGTTTTGACATTGAGGATAATGTTGTGATCTGGTTGGGGGAAGGATAGTTGTGTAAAATAAAAAAATAAAAAAAAATTAGGAAGTGTGTTTGTTAATATGTTTGTTGTGTTTACATGTTTGTCAGCAAGTTATTAACAACAAAAGTAATTAGGGATGACAGAGTAAGGAGTAAATTATTTACTCTTAAGACGCATCAAAATTGGTAGCAGAGTAAGAAGTAATTGGGTAGACAACTAGTTTGTGTGGAACTAGCAATTCAAATTTAGGGAAATTTTCATGGTTGAGTAAATTGTCTTATTTCTTAAAATTCACATGCTTGGTTATGGATATTGAATTGGTGGACTGAAAATGATAGAATTATGCCTTGTGAGATTTTAAGCCTATTGATGAATGGATTGAACATTTGTACCATTCTCTTCTTTCTTATGTGAATTTCACTCATGGAATTGTTACTCTAGAACTTGCTTTGATTCTTTTTGAGACTACATTTTCATATGCATACATAAATATGACTGAGACATTTTTCTTGAAATAGCTACTTTAATCAAATAGCCAGCCTTGCTTAACAGCATATTGTCTCAATATGATATCAAACACTCTTATTACTTCTTGGAAATTATCTAATTCCTAATATGATATCAAACACTCTTATGACTTCTTGTAAATTCTCTGATTCCTGCCAATGTAAAGTATTGGAAATAGCCTATTTCCCCTTGCTTAACCCCTTTGAGCTTATTTGACCATTCTTTGTTTCGAACTCATTATGTGCCTTAAATGAAAAACCATGTTCTTACCTGGCCTTAGGGAATAAAAGAACATTAGCTTTGTCATTCGATGAGTTCTTGAACAAGTGTGAGGGTGTGTGTGTAGAATGGATGAAAAAAATTGTTTAAATATATATATTATGTTCATCTTTAAAAAAAAAATAACAAAAAAAAAACAAAAAAAGGGAGTTGTGTAAAGAAGGGTCAACAAGGCAATAAAGAAAAAAAAATATGTAAAGGGAATTTGTATTAGGTAGAGTTAGGATGAACTTTCATGCTTGTTAATTGAACTTAGCTCTCATGCTCTTTTATTCTCTTTGGTATTTAACTTGTCATATCCATATTACATTTTCCTTTACCTTGACCCCATTACAACCTTGAATAAAGTCCTCATGATTTGTGTGTGCATGTGTTTTGAGTAGTGAAGAAGTAGAAGATAAGCAAGCTTATGGTAGTGCAATTTTCATGGGTTGAATTGAGTGAAATACCTATATTTTAAACACTTGAGGGATTGAGAGTGAATCTTGTGAAAATCTATCATTTTTGATTCATGTTTTTCAATTGAAATATCATTGCTTGTTGGTTTGAGATGTGAAGAAACGTTACCTCATAAATGTTTTGAGTACTTGAATGATTGGTTGCTCTTCATTCTTAAATATTATTAGAAATTAAGTCTTTTAGAGTGTTTAGCTTTTGAGTTTGTGTCATTTTTTTTCCCTAGTTTTAGTCTTGTGTGTTTTGCCCAAGAGTGTAAAAAATTAAGTATGGGGGAATTTAATAATCACATATTTGATACATTAATAAACCCTCAATTTTAGTCATTTACACTCTCTATGTACTTAATTGATTAAGCTTAGTCATGTTTTGTAAGTTTGGACTCAAATTAGACTTAATTGATTTTTTTAGCATGATTTACGTCTTACATTATTTCTATATTTTGGCCATATCTTGAGTTCTAGATATCTACTAATTATGTATTTTACCTTGTTGGAAAGATAAGAGAGAGATCTACAACTTTCATGAGATCTTGAGATCAAATTCAGACATCTAGTGGAACTAATTGGGCTTGGAAGTCAAAATACGAGTTTTGTGATTGGAACTTGAGTAGTGTACAGTAGTCAGAGCATAGTTTGGGCTAGAAGATCTATATTGGGCTAAAAGTTTGATATGTGCTAGTTGAGACCCATATCTACAACTTTCATGAAGAACACAAAATTCGGATCGGACTCCTTGGAGGTCATATTGGACTTACAAGTCAGAATAAAGGAGTTAGAACTGGGCTTGAATACTCTGCAGTAATTAAGACATATCTCGGGCTATATGTAGCCAAATGAGGTGATTCTAGTGTCATTTTAAATCTAAGATCTAGGCCTACAACTTTCATGAAGACTACTTGGTTCAAAAATGACGAATGTAATGACCTCAGAGCTGAATGATTTCGGAGACAAAGAATCTCCATAATTTTCCACTCACTAAAGTCATTTGGCATTTTTCACTCATTTTCTACTCATCCACTCACTAATGACTTAGCCCCCTTGTCATTTTATATCTCTAATCCTCTATAAAATGAGGCCTTAACAGATCATTGAAGGTGTTAGGTAGCAAAATGATGCTAGTTTGTTACTAGGTTTTCTTGTAGTAATTTTTCTTTGTTCTAAATTGAAGTCATGTTCTTCTTCTTCTTATTCTCTCTTTATTTATTCTTGTCTATGAGTAACTAAGTTTTATTTTATTTGGGTGAAAGGGTGAAGCTCTTGGTAATGAAATAAGGTTAGATTCATTTCTTTCTTGTGCTTTAATGATATATTTTCAAGTGGTTATTATACGTGTTGTATTTTATTTTCAATCAATTTAGAAATCCTCCTTGTAAAGTGGAGTTCTTGATTTATTGTAGACAAGATTTTGGCATAATGAATGCTTGATCCCATTTATGAGTGGTGGTATTAATAAATGATTAAAGGAATCATAATATAATTACGTATATAATTTTTAATGAACTTTGATTATTGTATTTTTTGATTGGAACCTCCATTATGTGTGGATTCTAATTGAGTTATAAAAAGAATTAATCTTGTCCTTATTTTATTTGCCAAGAGTAGATCTCCTAACCCAAGTAAATCTTTTTTATTTGTGACTAAGTTTTATTACTTTTATTATTGTGATAAAATATTTTCCTTACGTCAAAGAATTTTCCTTCACCAATTCCCTGTGGATTGACCTCGGACTCCTGAGAATTTATTACTTGAAACAACCTACACTTGGGTTTGTAACTTTTAATCCGCATTAACACTCAAGTCGGATCACAGACTTTCATCATGGCATCATGGTAAAACCATAACACAGATCTCAGTTCCAGACCAAATTACATTCAAATTGGATGGGCCCCTAAAACAAATTTGTATGGGGGCAACCTACTATGTGTTCTGGACAACAGTACGATGACTTAAGCAGAGTGATCCATTTTGGATCTTGATCTTATTCATTAACACCAGGGGGTATACTATGATACATCATAAGCCTCGGTTCTTTGGAAAAAAACATCGCAAGATCCGACATTTATATTATGACTTGGATCCCTTCTTCCTATACACTTTTGATAGCGGATCTTAGGGCCTTGTAGGACTTTACTGAAAAAGAAGACCGACCTCTGACCTTCATTAGTTTCTCTTATCAAGACTAAATTGATTACCTCAATGCTGATAGAAAGGTAGCCATAAAGTGTTTCTCCAGGATCTGGTTTCATCAGAATCGAAGGTGTAGATAACATCTTCTTCAATTCTTGAAAGACAGTCTCACACTCTGGGGTTCACTCAAAATTCTTTCCTTTTTTAAAGTTTTGAAGAAGGGAAGAGATTTTTGAGTAGCCTTGGCTAGGAAGCGAGTGTGGGCCATTATCCGTCCTATTAGTTGTTGTACCTCTTTTACAGATTGCGAGCTGTGCATATCACGAACGACCTAGCATTTTGATAAATACAATTTTCATATATTAGTTAACCTTCATATTTAGTCTCTTAATCTCTTATGTGCTTAATTGATTGATCTTGGTCATATTTTATAAGTTTGGGTTGAAATTGGGCTTAATTGTATTTTTCAGCATTATTGGAAATTTTACACTATTTCTGTATTTTGGACATAACTTTAAGTTCTAGGCTTCTAAAAATTATGAATTTTACCTAGTAGGAAGATAGAGAGAAATCTCTACAACTTTGATGAAAACTCAAAGATTGAATCAGATGTCTAGTGGGTTATATTGGGCCTGGAAGTCTGAACAGAGATGTTATCATTGGAACCTAGACAATATGCAAAGATTGGACTATAATTTGGGCTGTAGGAGTTATATGGAGCTGAGACTAGTGCCATTGGAAATTTGAGACACAAATCTTCAACTCTTATTAAGACCACTTATCAAAATTATGACGTTTTGATGGTGTTATTGCCCTTTGAAGTCGGCTAATGGGTCCAGAGAGCTGTTAAGAATATTCTGGGCATAATTCTCTCATCCTAAGCCCAAATTAGGCAAATTAGGTATCTAATTAAAGTTAAAAGGAAGAGGATTAACCCTAATGTAAGGAAAAACTTGGATTATTAATTTTAGAGATAGTTATTTAAGTAGCAGCAACAACCACGAACCTAATTTTTCTTAGCCACTCTTGCTTGTACTTTCTCTCTTCATCTCTCTTCCTTTCCCTTCTCTCTAGGTTTCTTTCTTTTTTGCTTCTTTTCCCTCCCATCCATGGAGGGCTAGACCCTTTTTAATTAATCATAGGGATTGACAATCTTGATGTTTAATTCTGAGATATTATTTTAATTATTTTACATTTAATTGTTAATTAAGTTTCTCTTTTACTTGTTTTGATTTTGTTAAATCTAGATTGAATTGCTTAATTTGATTTGGATGTTGATGTAATAATTGCATAATTACTGCATGCTTAATGAGGATTACAAAGATTAAACAATGCATCAAAGGTGTTTGAAGGATTCTTTAGCTTGGTTGAATTCTGGGTTTTAGGTTAATTTAGGATTAAATGAGTGCTTAATTCATTTAACCTTAATTAATTAAATTATGGATGCTTATCTAGTAGAGAAATCATGGATCATCTTAAGGCTTCTTGATGTTAACTAAAACCAAGAATATGATTAGCAATTGAATAGATTCCTAGTGATCAATGATAGATTAAATTCAAGATTAATTGATTTCCTTGAATTGTTTGTTTACTTAATTATGTTTATAGTTTTTAATTGATTTTGTTTAATTAATTCTACAATTTCCCCCTCTTTGTTAATTTCTTAATTTGATTGCTTAATTAGAGTGATCCAAGGACTCGGCCCAGTTGTGCCTTATGCTACAAGTAATTTGGTGAATCAGCTTACAAATTGATATAATTCGATATTCTCGACAACTATCATATTTCTCCAGGTTAGTTTCAATACCTCGGTTTGTCAACAAAAATCCCAAAAAATTACTTGCCTATATCCCAAAAGCGCATTTTCTAGGATTTTAACCTTATGTTATGCTTTCGTATCTTGGCGAACACCTGTTCAAGGTCCTTCACATGGCTGCCAATATCTGATGTCTTGAGTATCATGTCATCTATATAGACTTCCAACATTTTGCCAATTTTCTTTTTGAAGACCTTATTCATCATCAATTAGTAAGTTGCACCAACATTCTTTAGTCCAAACAACATGACTCAATAACAGTAGCTTCCCATCTCAGTTATGAACACAGTCTTATCTTTGTCCTCCAGGTTCATGGGAATCTAATTGTATTCGAAATAGACATCCATGAATGGCAGTAGGCTGAAATCAGATGAATTATCCACTAGTTTATCAATGTTGAAAAGTGGATAAGGGTATTTTAGGCACACTTTATTCAGGTTAGTGTAATCAATGCACATATGTCACTTCCTATTAGCCTTTTTTACCAGGACCACATTAGAGAGCCAAGTGGTATAAGAGACTTCTCTGATAAATTTAGCATCTAGGAGCTCCTTTACCTACTTCTAAATCACCCTTTGCCTCTCAGGTCAGACTTTTCTTTTTTGTTGGGCCACTGACTTTGCATTCTTCATGATAAAAATTTGGTGGGAAATGAAATCTGGGTCCAACCTCGACATATCTGTGGATGTCCGTGCAAAAAGATCCTTGTTTTTTTCATAAGAAACTTAACTAGTTGGGATCATTCTTCCTGGTTCAGGTTTACCCTAATTTTGGTTACCTGATTTGGCTTGGCACCAAGTTGAAGGGATTGTAGCTCTCCATCAAGTTGAGGGTGTGTACCATGGATCTCTTCACGAACATCCAGCTCAGTCAAGAGGACGCTAGCAAAGTCTGTTTACTGAAGTTGAATTTTGGCATTAGTCCGTGGTTCGATATAAAATTAACAATTTTCAAACTTTCATTGTAGCATTTCTTAGTCGTACCTTGGTCCTCTTTGACTATACAACCCTGTCATGCTGGTCAAGAAACTTCATGGCCAAGTAGGGTGTGGAGATCATAACCCCAAAGGCATTGAGTGAGGGGCGACCTAGGATGACATTATAGGTCGAGGGACAGTCTACCACTAGAAATTTGACCTTGAGTGTCTTGAAAAGAGAATCCTTCCCTAAAGTCAAATAAGTCTCGATGTATCCCACCAGAGTGATCTTATCTCTAGTGAATCTGATCATCTTATTGGTATACTAGATCAATTCTTTTCGGGATAGTCCTAACTTCTCAAATAGATCTAGGAACATAATTTTAATCGAGCTTCCTTGATCAACAAATATGCGGTGGACTTTAGCATTGGTTATTATTTTTGAGATCACTATAGGGTCGTCATGATTTGGGATGGTGTACTCGTAATCCTTATCAGTAAACGAAATCGGCAAGGTCTTTCTTGTGTTGCTATTCGACTTAGCTCCTGAGTGGGATGCAACGCTCAATTCAGCCCAGAGTGCTTTCTTCCTTGCATTTCCTAATTCACCATCGCCTATGAAGCCCCCCGAGATGGTGTTGATTGTCTAGGTTACTTCGACATGACGGCAATTGGTATTCTGATTAGTATTTTCCGGGGATTGTGCCCTTTCTTAGTTTTGGGCATTACCTCAAGATGAACCTATGTCAAGATTGTCATTTCTCATGGGAGATTGTTTTCTTTAGTATAGTGGAGACAGGCTTCTCCGAGGGATGTAACTCTATTTCCCGTAGTTTTGGCCTCCCCTCTGATTTTGAGATTGACGCACATAACAACCTAGGCGGCCATCCCGGATCAGAGATTAATGGCGTCTTGAAGGTTAATACAGTCTTCTTTATTATGTCCATGACCTTCATGCCATGCACAATGTTTAGACTTATCCTTCTACACATGTTTTCTCAAGGGGGGAGGTCTCTGCATATCCCTGAACTCTGTATTCATCATTTCCCATAAAATTTGAGACCGAGGTGTGTTGAGGGGGTATAGCTCTCGTACTTTCCCTTCAAAGGTGGCTTCAAGTTCCAACCTTGCTGGTTGGATTGTCCGGCCTTAGGTTTGACATCTTCTGCTTTCTCCAAATGCTTCCTAGCCAAAAAAAGTCTTCAGCATGGATGTACTTATCTGCTCTAGCACGAAACTTATCCATAGTCTTGGGATCCTTTTTTACAAGAGAAAAAGATAACGACCCAGGGCGAAGTCCTTCCTTTAGGTAATATGTGTAACACCCTTGTGGGAATGTCACATTTATGAATGCAATAAAATAAAATAAAATAAAACTCTTACCCAAGTTGTAAAACATTTGGTACTTACATAATATTTGTGGTAATATTTTTTTTCCTTTTATAATTATAACATTAAATAAAATAACACGAAACACAAAATATAACAAAGTAAAACTCAGCATAATATACATATGATTCTCTTTTAGTACACACATAATTTACAACTACACGTATTTAATAAAGCAGTAAAGAGTTGACACAAAGCTAAAACATAGTACTGCCCAAGTGCATCTTGTAACACCCCAAATTTTAGACTATGTTGCAAGAACTGACAGAATTACACTACTTTGTATTTTCTGTGCATTATAAAAATAATTTGATTATTTCGATACTATTTGTGATTATTTTGTGTGATTTGCTCCTGGTCAAGAAAATAATAATTTTGGTGGGGAAATTCTTGTCGATTATTTAGAGACGGGGATCTTACTTAACCCGAATCTGAGTAACACGAAAAGAATCTATTAATTTTTAGAATTTATCTGTAAAATAATTCTATTTTCTTGATAAATATATGTTGCTTGATGCATAGTTGTTATTGCTATGAATTATTTTGACCCTAAGTATAGTATAATTTGCCATAATAATCAACCGACCAAAATTCGGAATTCTAATTCGACCAAAATTCTGGAAATCCCAATTCGACAGAAGTTCCTCAACATTTTCCCAAATGGTTTTCATTTCAAAACCTGTTTCGACAAACTGAATTCGACAATTTCTTTTGAGAATAGATTATTGTCGATACTGACTTTATTTCAAGCTTATTCCGACAAACAAAGCTCGACAGTTTTATGAATATACTCCTGTCGATAGACTCGATCTTTCTCAAGCCTTACAGGGATCCAAAAGATCAATCTCACGTAACTCATTTGACAATCCAAGATTTTGAAGGTCTTGACATCGACAGAATTTGGACAAGATCCAAACACTTGAAGAAATTTTCCTAACATTTTGATCCCGTCGGATTTAATTACTGAATGCAAGCATAAGTTAAATAGTGAGTTGAAATTCGACACCTTCAGAGCATTTTCCCGACAACATCAATCGGTAGTTCGACAAAACCCAAAATACCTCAAGATTGGATGAAACTGATTCTCAATTCTTGAATCGAAATCAAAGATTTTGGTGTTATGGTCGCCTCTTCCGACAAAGACCATCTATTCGACCAAGACCATCTTTCCGAGAAGACCATCTATTCAAAACATGGGAGAAGTCCTCAGGTTCGACAAAGCGATGGACGTTCTGTTAGCAAAGAATCAGTTAAGAATAATATGGTTCTCCTTTTCCCTAAATCTTGTTGGACGATTTTGTAAATCAAAATGAAGATGACTGCTATGTAATCGACCTAACTGATCATAAATAGTACTACTATTCGTTGTCGAACACTATTTTATGTCGAAGGTTGCTCATTGTTGGACAAACACTTATCGTCGAATTTGATATTCAGACCATTTAGGCAATGTTAATATCCGTCGAGTGAGGATGCTCATGTCTGTTGAGTTAGAATGTCAATTTCCGTCGAGTGGGGATGCTAATGTCCGTCGAATTTGAATGATAATATTCGTCGAGTTATGGTGCTAATGACCGTCGAGTAAGAATTCCTGATTTCAGTAGAAAAACTTCTCTAATGTCAAAATCCGTCGAATTTGATCTTCTGACCATATAGTATTTCGTCGATTCGACAATTGGAAGATTTCTCCAACATCAACATCTTTCCGACAAATTAGGATATTTGTTGACCTTTTCAAGTTCATCCGACAGCCTTTCATTTTTCGTTTGACAGAATCACCATTCGACAGAGTTCTCATCCGACAACACTTGATTTTAACCATTCTTGGGGAAATGATGTTCTCCCATCTTACCGAATGTTATGTCATTTTTCGTCAAAAATTTCCTTGGAAACTCACGTTCATGCAGCAATTTGGAGGGGTTCTATGTCGGCCACGTAGCAGCTTGAAGGAGGTTCTACAAGGTTCTTGAACAATCCAATAACCTTGAAAGTCAAATGAATGACATCAGCCACGTGCATTCAGAATAAGATATTTTACTTCATGTAAATTCTAAACTTTATTTAAGCTTATCCCACGGCAACCGCCTCATAATTTCACTATCATAAATTACATTTTCTCTCACATCAAAAATAGTATTCATCTTTTTCTCTCAAATCCCACGAACCTGAGCATCATTTTCTTCTTTTTCTCTTCATTGGTTCGGCCAGGTATCCTACGAACACTATCCATCACCTGTAATTTTCATTCTCACCACTTCCTAAAGCCAAACACCATTCTAAACACTTTCATTTAGAAAGTTTTCACAAAATCCCACTCTAAGTGCTTCAAAATCCAATTTCTATCTTACTTCTTTGGAGGAATTGTTGTGGCTTGTACGAAAAGAAGGAGAAGGAGAAGAGCTTAAAAAGCTTGAATCATCTATTTTCTATCTTGTTCTTCAAAGCTCAAGTTTGAAGCTTGAAGCTCTTGGTGGAGGAAGTCACTTGAAGGAGACATACAAGGAGCTTTGGAGGTTCTTCAAGAGGTAAGAGGGAGATTTAACCTCACCAACCAAGTTTTGGTGGTGTGGAGATGGTTGAAACGGTGAAAAACCCCTAAGGGTTTATTCACTTATTGTTTAATTACTTCTTTAGTTGTGATTGTGTTGCTGATGATTTTATGTTTGTGATTGTGGTGTTTATGGCTTTGAAATTATGATTACATGTGTGATAATATGTTTATTGTTTTGATAAATATTGGTATGTATGAAACTGAATGCATGTAAGTGTATGTGTAAATTAGGATGTGAATAATATGATGGATTAAACTGAGAATTTAGAATTTGAAAGAAAAGGAATTGAATTTGGAAGAGTCGAATACAAAGACAAGATGAAATGATTTTGGAGAAACAATACTGATTATGATTTTATAGAGCAATATTGTAATTTTTGTGTTTAATGGGGACATGTTGTAACTATTGATTTTTGAATGGTTATATTGTAAATATGATTTTTATAAGGGACTATTTAGTAAATATGGTTTTGAGGGACTATTTCATAAATATAATTTGTATGAGAATCTATTTCGTAAATGTGATTTTATGAAGGACTATTTCGTCAATAGGATTTTTATGAGGGACTATGTTGTAAATTATGAATTTTATGAAAGATTATTTCGTAAAAAGGAATTTTATAAAAAAATCATTTTTGTAAATATGAATTTTTGAGGGACTATTTTGTAAATATGAATTTTATGAGAGATGATTTCATAAAATATGAATTTTTCAAGGGACTATTTCGTAAATGTGACTTTTATGAGGGACTGTTGTGAAAATATTATTTGGATGAGGATTATAATACAAATATTATGTTTTGAGGAGTTATTATGCAAATATGAAAAATAAAGTTGAGTTTTGGTGTTAACCGAGGAAACTAGTATTCTTAATTTAAAACGTGTGAAAAGTATTTTACGTGATTGAGAAATGATGAAAAATTGATACTTGATTTGAGAAAATGCGAAAAAATATGGTTTCGCGATGAAATTACAGTAATAATATTATTGGGCCTATATGAGGACCCCGAATATGAGATAAAGAAAATTGAATTGAGAAGATGAGAGAATGAATTGAACTTAGAAAGGTGCATTTGAATGTGCATTGAAAAAAAATCCGATGGGCTGAATAAGACTGATTGTCGAAAGAAGGAAAGAACACACCTCCTGAGTGGGTGCGATGTGCGTAGTATAGGTCACTCGTTGACCTTGGGGGCATCGGGGTGCGGGTTGCCTACAATGGATAGAGAATAAAGCTTCTGTACCATAGGTTAGACCGATGCAACACACCGATGATCCGGACCGAGACACTATCCATAATCGAGATCTGATAAAGACTGTGATGCATATGCTAGATGTGCAAATGCTAAATGAGCAAATGCTAAATGAGCAAAGAGAATGAGCACGTGGTCTGAGGCATGTTGTGCGTGCATGATTCTTTTCGATCACTCTTTCCGACCTGAGTTTTAGCTCCATGGAGTAGGAAAATTGAGTCTAGGTACATGAGTCTAGATGCATATACAGAGATACTGAGGGTATTTTCATAATTATTGATTTTAATAACTGAATTATTGAATAAGTGAATATTGATAATAACATGGACGTAATTATGAATTATGATGATAAATGATGTTGGTAGCATAATTGTAATTATGTATGATGTGTTGATATGAGATATGATGTGTGTTAGATAAATGATATTGATGATATAATTGTAATTATGTATGATGTATGGTATGAGAATTTGTATGTGTTTATCTTCATTGCTACCATACTGGTATTGGCGTAGGTGATCTCACCTCTTTGTCTGTCTATTTCTGTATTATATTTATAATTGTAAAGAGATTGAGCAAGACGTTGAGTGAGAACGCAAGGAAGATCAGATTTTCGAGAAGGAAGTTGAGTTCTAAAGAGATGGAGATGCTGAGTTTTCGTAAGGTTTATGGGAACTGAAGGCATAATGCGTCGAGCTTGCTGGAAAATGTATTTCTCACATAAATAGTAATAGGGAGCTTACTACCGTACTCCTGGTACGGTTAGTATTGTATATTTTGTGTCAAGTTAGATTCCTCCTTGTTGAGGAGTCTGAGGAGGACCCGTTTGAGGGTTCTGCATGTTTAGAGTTACTTGGGCATTATGTAATTTAATTAATGTGTAAATATTTTTAGAGTCCAATTTGTAAATATTAAAGTGTGACAGTACTACGACTTATACATGTATAATGTAAAATTATATTGTAATGATGCTGTAATGTTTTAATTTCCGCTAAGTTTATCTTACTATCACCAAGAAATTTTACAACTCGTATTTATATTACAAGCACGATTCATAACGAAGGGGTGATATGATAATTGAGTAACACGAAGTGTGACGCCCTAAGGAGGGTGTTACACATCTCAGTAGATATCAAACCCTCCGATGGATCATCGTCCAGAACCTCCAAAATAACCATCGAAAAGTTCACATCTATGAGATCTCACAGCACGACGGACACGAGTCCGAGCTGTTGACTCGCTACTGAGCTCACTAGGCGCATGGAATATTCCCTGCCAATAACGCCTAATGGTCAGAGGTAACTCTAAATGTAAATAAAGCATAGTAGTGAATATGACCTCTCCGTCATACTCTCTACATAGGGACACGGTCAAACGTCCCACATAAGCAACTGTCCCTCGGTCCACATGCAAACGCCATGCCTCGGAACCCCCATGAAACTCCAGTTTCACGAACCCGAAGAATCCTGGCAATGCCATGATCTCAAGATCAGTCTTGACGATCAGTGTGATCTACCGGCTCCTCCTCCTCGTATAATTCGCCCGACTGTTGCTCATTAGGATACTGTACCTCAAGAGGCTGATCCTCTTCTTCCAGAAACTCTTTATGGAAAGAATATAGTAATATCGAGAAAACATATAGAGAGGTGAGACAATCTACATCACTACCCGCATGGCAATAAAGAAAACGATAGTACAAAACAATTATCACAACAGTACATATCAATATATCATGCATAATATATTAAGCAATATATATAACAATAATACATACCATTATATCATGCATAATATATTAAAACAATAAATCATACAATTTATCACAGATTATGGTAAGCAATAAAATGCAGGTAATGCATGAACACACACCGACTCGTTCCTACTCCATGGAGCTAAACAAGGATATCTGAGAGAATGATCCGATTAGAAACTAATAATACTTTATGGCTGCCCAACCAAACTATTACACTGTCAATCTTTGTGTCTATAGCCCACAGTCCAAAACATCGTGTAGCAGTACACAGTCCAACATTGTGTACCACAGGCATAGTACTTAATAGTCCCCTCAAGATCTCGACTAAGAATAGTGCTTGTCAAGATTATTAGTGTGTTGCCCGTTACCACGGCCCAGAGGAGCAACCCACTGTCCGCATGTGGAATTCTCTGCACACTAACGCCTCCAAGTTCATAAATGAACCACACTACGCTTATCACACCAAAACATGGTGTAATTCGCCTCGTCAATCAATCACCAATTATAACCCAAATTAGCACAACACTCTAAGCATGATCTAAAACTACAAAAATACCCTTATTATCCAAATTTTACCATAATTACAAAAAATTACCAAAATATCCTTAGTCACAAAATAACAGAGTATAGTACGTCCCACCTGACAGTACTACACTACAATATGTCTGGGTCCACCATTTTGGCCCGACAGCAAAACTCACAGTATTGTTCAATTGCGTAGGAATTTTGTCGCATTTTCACAATCTCATCATTTTCGCAAACGTTTTTAAATCGCGTAAAGATATTTTGACATTTTTAAACATCGTAAAATGTTTTTAAATCATTTTCTCAATCGCGTAATATTTTTATTTCATTTTCTTAACCGAATAGCTTAAAATTATCATTTCTGCTATGTGTAAAACTATATACTTTTAAAATACGTAGAGTATTTTCCTTATGTTCTAAATATAGTATGGAATCTTTTCATTTTATGCGTTTGATTTTAATAAATTTCGGCAGCATTTTGCCTATAAAATCAGTGTAAGGTATTTTCAATGTTTTCCACTAAATATAGTTCATTTTATTTTTACCCAATAATTATGCTTTGAAACTTGCTAACGCGCTTCAAAATTTATAAAATGAGCTTTACGTTAGTATTTTTCTAGCGTCTGTTTTATTTCTTACTTAAACTAAATTCTACTAAGTTAAATTTCTAGAACTGAATTTATTCCTTTTATTTTTCTCAATAAATCATTGGAATCCATTTATGTTGTAAATCACTTACCTAACCTATCTTAGCAAATAAAATGGCATGTTGGCCAAATAAAAAATAAAATGGTATTCGATTATACACTAAATGGCATATTGGCCACAATTAACTTAAATCATTTTCAAATCCATTATTTTACCTAGGTTCATTAAATCATTGATTTAGAAAATTGTGGAGAACATTTTGGTTCTCTAATTTCATGAGAAGGCCGTGAGCCTCAATGTGTTCTTTGGAATACTCATGCAAATCGTTACATGTTATTCACATCCTACTTTAATAATTATACAGTTATAAGCACATACAATTATTAAATCACATATAATATACATACAATATATTGAAAGCCATAAACATGCATAGCAAAAATAATAAAAGCTATAATCATGCATAACAAAAATAATCACAAATAGGAAAGCATTTTAAACAATCAAAAACAATAAAAACCACAAATAAACCATACAAACCGAATCCTTATGGATTCTACACACAAACACAAATCCATTTTCCCATCACCACTTAGGGTTGATGAGATTAAATCTCCCTCTTACCTCTTGTAGACAATTTAACCGGTTAGTTTTTCTCCTTTCCTTCAAATTTCGTACAAGCTCCAAAACAATTCCTAAAATTCTTAAACAATTAGTAAAAACACATACAAGGTACAATATTGAAAAACCATGGAACAATCATGGTTAGAAAAATTAAAAATTCAATTTTGAACCATAGAATCAAGACTTACCCTTAAGTAAGTAAGCAAAAGGTTGGATTTTGGACAAGATAGAGTAGGAATTTGGAAAAACTTTGTGAACAAAAAGTGTTTAGAATGGGATTTGGGTTTAGGAAATATGATGAGATGAAATTATGAAGGTTTGGTTGTGTGGGTGTGGGTGTGGGTGTTGGCCGAATCTAGGGAGAGAAAGTGAAAGAGAAGTGTGCTTGAGTTTTTGGTATTTTTAGAGAGAGAAATGGATAGCTAAATGTGATAAGTGTGAAAAATAAAAGTGAAGAGTGAATAGATAGAGCTGCAGCCGTGAGTGAGTGTGGGTGAGGTTGAGTGATCAACTTTGCATGGTAAAATATCATAGAGTGTTCACATGGTTAAGCACATGGCTTATGTCATGTTGGAGCCTTCAAGAACCATGTAGAACCAAGCCAATCCAAGCCTCCTTGCTGCTGCCCAAAACCATGTGGGTCTTCATCAAATTAAGGATTTAATTGTTCTCAAATTACTCCTAATTACATGCTAGTTAATTAGGGAATTAGTTAGGTTAACTATCCTAACCAAACTTAATTAACATACTAGTCATATAACTAATTAATTTAATATATATTAACATATATTATAACCTTTAATCAATATTAATATATATAATTTGTATTTAGATTATAATTAATTAATAACTAAGCTAGTTCACTTAGTTTGTTAATTAAGTAATTAGATTAGTCAAATTAAGCTTAATTAGGTTACTAACCAAATTCAAGCCTACAATTTTTGACTTAATTCTAACCATTGATTCATCTTTAATTCTTAGCCCTAGATTAGATCTAAGGTAGATATCAATTAGTCATAAAATTATCATTCTAATCTCACCATTGATTAGATCAACGGCTTAGGTTAAAGGCTTCCTAACTAAGTCTTCATCCAACGGCCCAAATGAAAGTCTATGCTCCCTTTGTTGACCAATTCCTATTGGTTTAGAAAGTCAAGCCACTTTTGTTGACTTGCTCTCATTGGCTAGAATTTGTACAGTCAGCACAGTTGACTGCTTTTCCTAAACACGGGTCCCATAGTACTTTTAAAGATCTGTGGTCAAATCGAAGCAGATTTTTACTATTTTTGAGACAGTAGGTACTGTAATATAAAATAATATTATAATAATATAAAATTATTTTATTACACAGTTAAATTTGAAAAATTACAAGATTAATATATATATCAATCAGAATTGGGTTTAGTAAGATCCCCCAGCTCCAATTAATTAAAATAAGATTTATCCGGCCAGAAAATTATTATTTCCCTAGGTCGGAGCAAATCACACACAACAGTCAAGTACACTCACGAAACAGTTAAATTAAATTTACTACTCACAGAATTCACAAAACAGTACATTTCGGGACTATATTGTAATTATCCCAAAAGTTGGGGTGTTACAACTCTCCCCTACTAATAAGAATTTCGTCCCCAAAATTCATCATACATCAAAAAATTGAGGGTATAGTTCCCTCATCCTATCCTCTAATTCCCATGTAGCATCTCCCGTTACATCGTTCCACACTACCTTCACCAGTTCTATCATCTTCCCTCGAAGTTATTTCACTCTTCTGTCCTCGATTATAACAGAAAGTGTTTCATACGTCAAATTATCCTTCAGCTGTACTTCATCAGGTTGTATCACATGAGTTGGATCGGGAATGTATTTCCTCAACTGAGACACATGAAATACATTATGGAGATTGGATAGAAATGGCGGTAAAGCTATTTGGTAAGCTACAGGACCAATCCGACGAATAATCTGATAAGGCCCTATAAATTTAGGTGTAAGCTTCCTTGATTTAAGAACTCTTCCGACACCCGTCGTAGGCGTAACTCTTAAGAACACATGATCGCCTTCTTCAAATTCCAAGGGTCGTCTTCGTTTATCAGCATAACTCTTCTGACTGCTCTGAGTCATTCGCATCTTTTCTTGTATCATCTTCACCTTCTCCGTAGTTTGCTGCACAAGATCAGGACCAATAGTCATACTCTCCCCATCCTGATACCAACACAAAAGTGTTCGGCGTCGTCATCCATAAAGTGCTTCATAGGGTGCCATTCCTATGCTCGAGTGAAAACTATTGTTGTAAGTGAATTCTATCAAAGACAGAAATTCATCCCAATTCCCTTGTTGTTATAACACATAAGCACGCAACAGATCTTCCAACGACTGAATTGTTCTCTCTGTCTGACCATCAGTCTGCGGATGATATGCAGAACTAATCGCAGTTTAGTCCCCATAGCTTTTTGCAAACTTTGCCAGAGTCTTGATGTAAACCTCGGATCTCTATCAGAAACTATACTTACAGGCACACCATGAAGTCTAACAACTTCGTCGATATATATCTGGGTTAAGCGTTCCAACGAATACTTAATATTGATTGGCAAGAAATGCGCTGATTTCGTAAGCCTATCAACTATAACCCATATCAAATCATGACCCTTCCTTGTCCTCGGAAATCCAGTAACGAAATCCATCGAGATACTATCCCACTTCCACTCTGGAATAGTCAAAGGTTGTAACATACCAGCAAGCCTTTGATGTTCCACTTTTGCCTTCTGACAGACAAGACAAGACGTCACACGTTCAGCTACATCTCTCTTCATTCTTGGCCACCAAAACAGTCGTTTCAAGTCTTGATACATCTTCGTCATCCCCGGATGCATACTCAAATTACTTGTATGAGCTTCATCCAAAATCGCTCTCCTAAGTTCGGGATCATCAGGTATACAAACTCTTCCTTCAAACCTCAAGATTCCATCAGATCTTTCCTCCACCGTCGCTTTATGACCTTGCTTTAACAATTCCTTCTCATTCTGTAAAAACACATCTTCATCTTGTTTCTCCTTTATTATCTCCAATAAGTCATTCAAAACCACAACTCTACTTAGACGAATCTTTCCAGGTACCAATTCTATTGATAACCATAGATATCTGAATTGATATATCATCTCTTCCTCTTTAATCATCATAGTAGAAACGCTAACCACCTTTCTGCTCAAGGCATCTGCCACCACATTCACTTTTCCTGGATGGTATTGAAGCTGAAAATCATAGTCCTTTAAAAATTCCAACCATCGCCTCTGTCTCATATTCAATTCTTTTTGATCAAACAAGTATTTTAAGCTCTTGTGATCGCTAAAGACATTGAACATAGCTCCATACAGAAAATGCCTCCACACTTTCAACGCAAAAACTACTGCAGCCAGCTCCAAATCGTGCGTTGGGTAGTTCCTCTCATGAACCTTCAACTGTCTTGAAGCATAAGCTACCACATTCCGATCTTGCATCAACACACATCCTAACCCTTGATAAGATGCATCACAATACACCTCAAAAGATTTGTTAGGATCCGGCAAAATTAACACTGGTGCAGTCGTTAACCTCTTCTTCAGCTCTTGAAAACTCGCTTCATGTTCTTCTGTCCAATCAAAAGCTTGGCCTTTCCTCGTAAGTTATGTAAGTGGTCCAGCTATTTTGGAAAAACCTTCAATAAACCTTCGGTAATATCCGACTAATCCAACAAAACTTCGAACCTCAGTCACAGTCTTAGGCCTTTCCTACTGTAAAATAGTTTCCACCTTCGCTGGGTCTACCGCAATACCTTCCTTGGAAATTACGTGACCTAGAAATTGAACTTCGTCCAACCAAAACTCGCACTTTGCCAACTTCGCATACAACTTCTTCTCCTTCAAAATCTGGAGAACTATACTGAGATGTTCAGCATGCTCTTCTCGACTTTGAGAATAGATCAGAATGTCATCGATAAAGACAACGACAAATCTGTCTAAGTACGGATGGAAAATCCTATTCATATAGTCCATGAATATTGTAGGAGCATTCGTCACTCCGAATGGCATCACTTGATACTCATAATGTCCATAACGAGTTCAGAAAGCTGTTTTAGGTACATCGTCGACCTTGACACGGATCTGATGATAACCTGATCGTAGATCTATCTTAGAGAATACAGCAGCTCCCTTCAATTGATCCATCAAGTCATCAATCCTCGGTAGTGGATATTTATTCTTTATAGTAACCTTATTCAGCTGACGATAATCAACACAAAGACGCGAAGTTCCATCCTTCTTCTTGACTAGCAGTACTGGTGCTCCCCATGGTGAAACACTAGGTCGCACAAACTGCTTCTCCAACAGCTCCTCCAATTGCTTCTTCAGCTCCGCTAATTCTATAGGCGACATTCGGTACGGTGCAATCGAAATAGGACCTGCTCCTGGTACTAAGTCGGTAGAGAATTTGATTTCCCTTTCCGGTGGCAAACCAGGTACATCGTCAGGAAAAATTTCTGGAAACTCATTGACGACAGGAATAGTGCTCACATCCTTCTCACACTTGACTTCCAAAGAAGACAGCAACATAAACCCTTGAGCTCCATCCCTCAACAATGACTTGACCTTAATAGCAGTCAAGAATCCAGAACTTTCTTCCTTAGGAAAAACTATGGTTTTGCTCGCACAGTCTATAAGGATATGGTTAGAAGATAACCAGTCCATTCCTAGTATTATGTTTATCTCAACAAGAGGTAAACAAATCAAGTTGACCGAAAACATACGATCCTTTATAACAACAGGACAGTTCATACACATCTTGGATGTAACAATAGGTTTAGCAGTCGGTGTAGAAACAATCAGTTGAAAACTCAGAGAATACACAGGCAGTTTCAAACGTTCCACACAATCATATGCAATAAATGAGTGTGTTGCACCCGAATCATATAGCAAAGTCAGGTGATTACCTTTAATGACACCTTCTCCTTGAACAAGATCCTCAGATTGAGAAGCCTCAGTTCCGGTCATCGTATACACTCGCCCTCCAGATCTCGGCTGAGTAGCACGGATATTTCTTACAGTAGGCTTCCTCTCCGGCTGAGTGCAATCCCTAGAAAAATGTCCAGGTTTTCTGCAGTTGAAACAGATCATTCCTTTGATCGGGCAATCTGTAGATATATGGCCACTCTTGCCACATTTAAAACATGTCGGCATAAACACAACATTCTAACCAGCTCGATTTCCACTAAAACTCCCCCAACAGATGGACGTTGAGGCTGACTCCCTGACGGTCTCGCATAAGGCTTTCTCTGAAATCGACCACTACTGCTACTACCTCCTCTTTGGAACCTAGTCGGTCCAAAATTACGATTCCTCTGATCTCGGGACGGCTCCAATGCTTCAAGTCGTCTATAAGTATCCATCAACACAGGAAACTCCCTCATTCGCATTGGTAGAACTGCACGTCTCAACTCCATCCTTAACCCATCTTCAAACTTCTGGCACTTCCATACCTCATCTGGTCGATTTTGGAAATACCTTGAGAATTGTGACAAACTCTCAAATTTTGCAGTATATTCTCCAACAGTCATATTCCCTTGACGTAAACTAAGAAATTCCATTTCCTCGGCATTTCGAGCAGTACTGGGAAAGTACTTCTCCAGAAATACTTCGCAAAACACCTCCTAGGTGATCTCGGTTCCTTCAGCTTGCAACAATTGGCGGGTATTCCTCCACCAATTCTCAGCATCTCCTCTCAACATGTACATAGCATATGTTACTTTCTTATTTTCCGCGCACTCCATTCCTTCGAATATTCGCTCCAAGTCTTGAATCCAAAGACTTGCCTTCTCAGGGTCAAACTCGCCTCTAAACTGTGGCAGATTGTTGCACCTAAATTCAGACAAATTCAAAGCATCAGCAGTCGCATCTTGATGTTGAGCTGCTCTTCGATTTTGCTGAGTAATCGCTTTTGCCATTTGCTGCATAGCCTCAGCAACAGCAATCATTGGGTCTACATTACGTGACGCATTTGCACGCGTTCCTCTTCCTCCAGATATCTTCTTTCTTCAACAAGACAAAACAATGTCAGATGTAACCTTTTGGAAACAAATCACAGAGATTCACACAACACAAGCAAAAACAGACCTAACCACAACCCCAAAAGACTCTAACTTGGGCTCTGATACCAACTAATGTAACACCCTTGTGGGAATGTCACATTTATGAATGCAATAAAATAAAATAAAATAAAACCCTTACCTAAGTTGTAAAACATTTGGTACTTACATAATATTTGTGGTAATATTTTTTTTCCTTTTATAATTATAACATTAAATAAAATAACACGAAACACAAAATATAACAAAGTAAAACTCACCATAATATACATATGATTCTCTTTTAGTACACACATAATTTACAACTACATGTATTTAATAAAGCAGTAAAGAGTTGACACAAAGCTAAAACATAGTACTGCCTAAGTGCATCTCGGTAGATATCAAACCCTCCAATGGATCATCGTCCAGAACCTCCAGAATAACCATCGAAAAGTTCACATCTATGAGATCTCACAGCACAACGGACACGAGTCCGAGCTGTTGACTCGCTACTGAGCTCACTAGGCGCATGGAATATTCCCTGCCAATAATGCCTAATGGTCAGAGGTAACTCTAAATATAAATAAAGCATAGTAGTGAATATGACCTCTCCGTCATACTCTCTACATAGGGACACGGTCAAACGTCCCACATAAGCAACTGTCCCTCGGTCCACATGCATACGCCATGCCTCGGAACCCCCATGAAACTCCAGTCTCACGAACCCGAAGAATCCTGGCAATGCCATGATCTCAAGATCAGTCTTGACGATCAGTGTGATCTACCGGCTCCTCCTCCTCGTATAATTCGCCCGACTGTTGCTCGTCAGGATACTGTACCTCAAGAGGCTGATCCTCTTCTTCCACAAACTCTTTACGGAAACAATATAGTAATATCGAGAAAACATATAGAGAGGTGAGACAATCTACATCACTACCCGCATGGCAATAAAGAAAATGACAATACAAAACAATTATCACAACAGTACATATCAATATATCATGCATAATATATTAAGTAATATATATAACAATAATACATACCATTATATCATGCATAATATATTAAAACAATAAATCATACAATTTATCACAGATTATGGTAAGCAATAAAATGCAGGTAATGCATGAACACACAACGACTCGTTCCTACTCCATGGAGCTAAACACGGATATCTGAGAGAATGATCCGATTAGAAACTAATAGTACTTTATGTCTGCCCAACCAAACTATTACACTGTCCAATCTTTGTGTCTATAGCTCACAGTCCAAAACATCGTGTAGCAGTACACAGTCCAACATCATGTACCACAGGCATAGTACTTAATAGTCCCCTCAAGATCTCGACTAAGAATAGTGCTCGTCAAGATTATTAATGTGTTGCCCGTTACCACGGCCCAGAGGAGCAACCCACTGTCCGCATGTGGAATTCTCCGCACACTAACGCCTCCAAGTTCATAAATGAACCACACTACGCTTATCACACCAAAACATGGTGTAATTCGCCTCGTCAATCAATCACCAATTATAACCCAAATTGGCACAACACTCTAAGCATGATCTAAAATTACAAAAATACCCTTATTATCCAAATTTTACCATAATTATAAAAAATTACCAAAATACCCTTAGTCACAAAATAACAAAGTATAGTACGTCCCACCTGACAGTACTACACTACAATATGTCTGGGTCCACCACTTTGGCCCGACAGCAAACTCACAGTATTGTTCAATAGCGTAGGAATTTTGTCGCATTTTCACAATCTCATCGTTTTCACAAATGTTTTTAAATCGCGTAGAGATATTTTGACGTTTTTAAACATCGTAAAATGTTTTTAAATCATTTTCTCAATCGCGTAAGATTTTTATTTCATTTTCTTAACCGAATAGCTTAAAATTATCATTTCTGCTATGTGTAAAACTATATCTAGTACTTTTAAAATACGTAGAGTATTTTCCTTATGTTCTAAATATAGTATGGAATCTTTTCATTTTATGCGTCTGATTTTAATAAATTTTGGCAGCATTTTGCCTATAAAATCAGTGTAAGGTATTTTCAACGTTTTCCACTAAATATAGTTCATTTTATTTTTACCCAATAATTACGCTTTGAAACTTGCTAACGCGCTTCAAAATTTATAAAATGAGCTTTACATTAGTATTTTTCTAGCGTATGTTTTATTTCTTACTTAAACTAAATTTTGCTAAGTTAAATTTCTAGAACTGAATTTATTCCTTTTATTTTTCTCAATGAATCATTGGAATCCATTTATGTTGTAAATCACTTACCTAACCTATCTTAGCAAATAAAATGGCACGTTGGCCAAATCAAAAATAAAATGGTATTCGATTATACACTAAATGTCATATTGGCCACAATTAACTTAAATCATTTTCAAATCCATTATTTTACCTAGGTTCATTAAATCATTGATTTAGAAAATTGTGGAGAACATTTTGGTTCTCTAATTTCATGAGAAAGCCGTGAGCCTCAATGTGTTCTTTGGAACACTCATGCAAATCGTTACATGTTATTCACATCCTACTTTAATAATTATACAGTTATAAGCACATACAATTATTAAATCACATATAATATACATACAATATATTGAAAGCCATAAACATGCATAGCAAAAATAATAAAAGTTATAATCATGCATAACAAAAATAATCACAAATAGGAAAGCATTTTAAACAATCAAAAACAATAAAAACCACAAATAAACCATACAAACCGAATCCTTATGGATTCTACACACAAACACAAATCCATTTTCCCATCACCACTTAGGGTTGATGAGATTAAATCTCCCTCTTACCTCTTGTAGACAATTTAACCGGTTAGTTTTTCTCCTTTCCTTCAAATTTCGTACAAGCTCCAAAACAATTCCTAAAATTCTTAAACAATTAGTAAAAACACATACAAGGTACAATATTGAAAAACCATGGAACAATCATGGTTAGAAAAATTAAAAATTCAATTTTGAACCATAGAATCAAGACTTACCCTTAAGTAAGTAAGCAAAAGGTTGGATTTTGGACAAGATAGAGTAGGAATTTGAAAAAACTTTGTGAACAAAAAGTGTTTAGAATGGGATTTGGGTTTAGGAAATATGATGAGATGAAATTATGAAGGTTTGGTTGTGTGGGTGTGGGTGTGGGTGTTGGCCGAATCTAGGGAGAGAAAGTGAAAGAGAAGTGTGCTTGAGTTTTTGGTATTTTTAGAGAGAGAAATGGATAGCTAAATGTGATAAGTGTGAAAAATAAAAATGAAGAGTGAATAGATAGAGCTGCAGTCGTGAGTGAGTGTGGGTGAGGTTGAGTGATCAACTTTGCATGGTAAAATATCATAGAGTGTTCACATGGTTAAGCACATGGCTTATGTCAAGTTGGAGCCTTCAAGAACCATGTAGAACCAAGCCAATCCAAGCCTCCTTGCTGCTGCCCAAAACCATGTGGGTCTTCATCAAATTAAGGATTTAATTGTTCTCAAATTACTCCTAATTACATGCTAGTTAATTAGGGAATTAGTTAGGTTAACTATCCTAACCAAACTTAATTAACATACTAGTCATATAACTAATTAATTTAATATATATTAACATATATTATAACCTTTAATCAATATTAATATATCTAATTAGTATTTAGATTATAATTAATTAATAACTAAGCTAGTTCACTTAGTTTGTTAATTAAGTAATTAGATTAGTCAAATTAAGCTTAATTAGGTTACTAACCAAATTCAAGCCAACAATTTTTGACTTAATTCTAACCATTGATTCATCTTTAATTCTTAGCCCTAGATTAGATCTAAGGTAGATATCAATTAGTCATAAAACTATCATTCTAATCTCACCATTGATTAGATCAACGACTTAGGTTAAAGGCTTCCTAACTAAGTCTTCATCCAACGGTCCAAATGAAAGTCTATGCTCCCTTCGTTGACCAATTCCTATTAGTTTAGAAAGTCAAGCCACTTTTGTTGACTTGCTCTCATTGGCTAGAATTTGTACAGTCAGCACAGTTGACTGTTTTTCCTAAACACGAGTCCCACAGTACTTTTAAAGATCTGTGGTCAAATCGAAGCAGATTTTTACTGTTTTTGAGATAGTAAATCTTGTAATATAAAATAATATTATAATAATATAAAATTATTTTATTACACGATTAAATCAAAAAATTACGAGATTAATATATATATCAATCAATTGGGTTTAGTAAGATCCCCCAGCTCCAATTAATTAAAATAAGATTTATCCGGCCAGAAAATTATTATTTCCCTAGGTCGGAGCAAATCACACACAACAGTCAAGTACACTCACGAAACAGTCAAATTAAATTTACTGCTCACAGAATTCACAAAACAGTACATTTCGAGACTATATTGTAATTATCCCAAAAGTTGGGGTGTTACAATATGGTCCAAGCCTTTCATCCTAGTCATGAATATTGAGTTTTCTTTATTGAATCGGGATATAAAGTCTCAGAGAGACTTTTCTTTCCCTTGTTTAATCTGAGAGAGACATGAAATGAATTTAGGCTGCACCTTACTAGTGGTGAAGTGCAGCAAAAATCTCAAGGACAAGTCTTCTTAGTTAACAACAAATTTAGGAGTCAAAATGGTGAACAATCTCAGGGCGAATTTTTTCAAAGAGAGGAAAAGTATGGCACATGAGCGAATCATCTTCTCTGGCGAATAGGAGAGCAGAGACATAAGCATCTAAGTACTCTTGAGGGTCCGTGATCCCATCATAGGTTTCAATATTTATTAGATATTTGAAACGTCTAGGGATCTCATAGGCCATTAGTTTGTCGGAGAAAGGTTGGTTTTGTGTAACTGAGTTCCTTACTCCTTGATCCTGGAGTATTTCAAATAACATACCCTATCGTGGGATTTGTCCCTTCAATTTTCCTAATTCTTGTTAGAAATTCAGTTTTTGCCTTTTTTCTCTTGGTTGACAGCTTTCTCCAGGTTATGAATACATTCGTCTTGGAGTCTAACGAGACAGATGAGTTCTTTTCTTGATAGCTCTGAGTGACCGGATTCAGCATGGTGGGACTGAACTTTATCATTCTCCATCTATGCTCCTAGGCACTATAGCACCAACACTCATTGTCTGGTATCTCCAGAAGATGCTCCTTGCAGACTGAGTCATTGCCTCACCGGAACTTGTCATGATGGAGGAGGGAAATTTTCACCGGTATAGGAAGTATCTACCCCATCTTGCCTGGGTTCCGATTGGGTAGCGACTGGTTCATGGATCAGCTCTTGTTTGGGAGCAGATTGTAGACGACAGCCAGAAGAAGGTTGGATCTACACAGTAGAGGTGCGATTCTTTATAGCAGAGACATGATTTCACCTGGAAGTGACCATGTTGATTTTGATGTGAAACAAAGTTTATCATTCTCATAGACGGTGCCATTTCTAAATTGGATTCAGATAAATACCTGAATAAGGTTGACAATGGTGGTTTCATCTGATGCATGGTGGTTGTGATGGTGGTGCGAGCGGGTGGATACCTGCAAAAGACACTTTGACGCTCAAGTTAGACTGTGCACAAAGTGGGTAGAGTGTTTGGAATTAGATCCATACCTTTGCTACCTTGTGTGGTATTTATAGGAGTGTCTTGGTTGATAAGAATGAAAATTAAATCAAAATTAAATCCTATTAATTAAGATAAGAATCCATGAGATTATTATTTCTTATAACTGAGTCCCCTATATGTCCATATTTATGAGGGATTCTGTGAGAGATTCGCTCTTTATAAATAGGTAGATTTACTTATCTAATAGCGTGTATAAATATCTAAAATCCAATTCTGGTGGGACATGTTGCTCTTGAACCGCTAACCCGAAACCCTGTCTAGAACAATTTTTTTTTAGGTTTCCCCGTAGTAACCTTTCGCCCTGAAGGCAAAGTTTTAATTATAATAAATAAATCATTTAGCTAGCCTATTAGGCCAAACAAGCCTTTCATGGTTGCAGATGCTGCTTAAATAACTATCTTTAAAATAAAAAATCTAACGTTTCCCTTAGCTTAGGGTTAATCCTCTTCCTCTTAGCTTTAATTGAACACTTAATTTGTATAATTTAGGCTTAGGATGAGAGAGTTATGCCAAAAATATTTGTAACATTTCTCTAAACCTGTAAGCCAACTTCAAAAGCTTAAAACACCATCAAAACATCATAATAATTGAAGATATATGTCTCAGATTTCAAATGGCACTAGTTTCAGGTCCATATCACACCTACAACCTAAATTATAGTCCAATCTTTGCACATCGTCCAGGTTCTAAAGATAGCATCTCTGTTCTAACTTCGTGGCCCAATTCGACCCACTATACTTCCTATTCGGCCTTCGAGCTCTACATCAAAGTTGTAGAGCTTTCTCTCAAATTTCCTACAAGGTAAAATTAATAATTTTTAGGTGTTTAGAACTCAAGTTATGCAAAAAATACAAAAAATAGTATAAAATTTCTAATAATGCTGAAAAATATAATTAAGCCTAATTTGAACCCAAACTTATAAAATGTGGCCAAAACTAATAAATTAAGCATATAAGAGGTCTAAGAGACTAAATATAAAGGTTAACTAATATATAAAAATTATGTTTATTAGTGTCTTAACTCCGAAAATATTGTCTTGATTCTTCATATATCATAGTAGCATAATCTATATAGTTAAAAGATAATTTGACATATGAGGTACAACATGTACAAATAGTAGACAAAATTTACAAACAACTGAGGAATAAAACTATTCTTATGGTCAAAGTTTTGTAGCAAGGACAAGATGCAAAATATGCTACGTGGGAAGCAGAAGAAGATTTTAAACAAAGGTATCAAGAAGTCTTTTAGCAGGTATTAAATAGAAATTTTGAGGACAAATTTTTTATAAGAGTAAAAGAATATAATAACCCTAATAATAATAATAATAATAATAATAATAATAATAATAATAATAATAATCATAAGTGCATAAAAAATATCTATAATGAATTAAGCAAGGAAATAAATGCCTTATGTAATGTATTATGTAATAAACTTCAAAGTAAAAAAGAAAAATAACTTTCCAAATGGAGTTATTCAAATAAGCAATTTTGCTATTCGAATAAATAGCTAGTTATTCAAATAAGTAGTCCTGTTATTCGAATAAGGTAGCTAATATCAGTATTAATGGAAAACACGTTACATTGCAACATAATGAAAACTTCAGTTTTCATCTAGTTTCCTTCTTTCTTAGATCTTCAATTCAACTAGTTACGATGGAACCAAACTAATAGGATGAGGTAAGTAAAGTGAGATCAGCAAGAACAAGTGTCAAGAAGAGGAACTCTTGAAATCTTGGAATTTTGGAAACAATGATTACTAAAGCAGAGAAATCCAGAACAAGTGTCAAGAAAATAACGAAAATAGAAGGAAAAGATAGTGATTTATGGTTATGAAGAAACAAGTGTCCAAACATTATGTAGCTTAAATAAACATATGATATCAGTAGAAAACATGTGTCAATCTTGGATAAAAAATCTTATTAGAAGCATGATTACAAGAAGAAAATTTTCTGAGAAATGCTTCCCATTTTGACAGCAAAGCACCCAACATCATTCCTACATCATTCTCCTACGTAAGACAACCTTAATTTTGGCTCTATAAATACCTCTTCTCTCTCCCTTGCTCATCAGAAAGAACTCACCTAAACTCACAAATAATCAAGCTATATGCTTTATCATTTTTTCTGCAACATCACTCCCCCATCTGTTTTTCTACAACATCACTCCCCCATCTTCAGCCACCCTCTTATTAGTTTCAATTATGTAAAAAAGTTATGAATTACTAAAAACACCACTCTTTCCTCTTTATTTATTCTATCTATACCTCCCAGACCATTTCTTTGCATCCATTGTTATATGCTCTATTTTTTTTAAGAAAGCTTGACAAAAATGGCATTCACTGGTGTTTACAAACGTATTTTTGATTGTTATATTTAAACAGACACTGGTTCTATTCGAATAAACCATGCTAAAACACTTCAAAAATTTCATTCATGAATGGTTTATTCAAATAAATATTCTATCTATTCGAATAAACACTGATAGAACATTGCAAATTGAGATTTTTAAGGAAATTTATTCGAATAGACCTTTCTCATAAGTTAATTACTATTCTTTATATTAGTTGGAATAATTATTGATCTTTATTAAAAAGAAAGTTTCCATTTTTTCATTATTTATGATATTTATTTTTTTGAAAAGATTTCATATGAGTTATTTTTATGATAATATTTCTTTTCTATGGATAAAGTATTTAAGAAATGTCATCCTATGGATAAAAATGAATCAATGTGCAAAGAGATTATTGTGGCCAGGATGAGAGAATTGAGGGACGCCTCAATTAGAGATTATTATTGTGATCATAATGAGAGCATTGGGGGACGCCGTGATCAAAATTATGATTGTGTTCATGATAAGAGTATTGGGGGATGCCTTAATGAAGAGAAACACACACATTTGGTTGAGCGTATTGAAATGAGATGAGGAGAAAATGTTGAGCTACTTACTCTTTCATTAATTTAATAATTTATTTACTCTTTGGTTTTCTTAAATATTGAATTACTTACTCTTTCTTTTATTCTTCTGAAATTATGAAATTTCTTAAGAGTATTATGCATATTAAAAGAAATTTTTTTATTGGACTCTTAGATATGGTTTTAAGAAAGAAAGAGTTAAAAGAGTGTAAAAATAATTTCTGTACTTGTGATGATTGGAATATTATTAGTTCAAACTTATTATTGGTTTTACTCTTTCCTACTGAGTTTATCTCACATACTTTTGGTGTGATATTTCTGACAATACCAACGGTAAGGTTCCTGGTTAATTTTCGTGTGCAACAAGTATATATGCCAGAGTTAGGAGATTATGTTTTTACCGTGACTCTGGGAGAACAATGTTTGATAATCCTGCTATTTGATGACTAGAGTAATAAATATGTAAAGATGTAGCACTTCACAAGCTCTTTCATGTTTTTTTTATAGCACCATATTTAGGCTTAAAAGAGCCTATCTTTTTGTCATTGTAGGTGCTAACTTGCTTTAGAAGTGCTATTTGTACTTATATATGTATTAACTACTGACTTATGAAGGGTTTACCCTCCTCAATGTAAAATATTGTACATTAAACTTATAGTAATAATAATAATGTGTGTTGATCTTATATGCATATTTAGAATATAAAATAATTAATATTATAAAATTAGAATAGGACGCTATAATTAGTATTTATGCATATTTGTGAAAAAAGAGATGTGATATTCCCTAATAAGATTGAATGAGGGAAAGTTTTATTCCCAAAAAAATGTATGTGTTTAGGAGGAAGTAATTTATTATTTAATTAACATCTAATGTTATTATGGTTTGTTTTTCTTTTGGATTAAATGTTATGTTTTTTAAATTATTTTGGGCTACCTACTAGAGAAGATGCAAAAACTCATATTCTTATCCAAATGAATACCAAAATAAATTATTTGATGCAAGTTGTATTATTACAAACTCAAGTGCAGGTTGTCTCAAGTAATAAATTCTCGGGAGTCCGAGGTCGATCCACAAGGAACTGATGAAGAAAAAAATTTTGAAGTAAGGAAAAGATTTGTCACAACGATAAAGGTGATAAAACTTGTTCATAATTAAAAGGCTTTTTTACTAAACTGCCACTGTTAGTAAAACTATTTATCAAAATGCCATTTTTTTAACTATTTACCAAATTGCCATTTTTTTAACTATTTACCAAATTGCCCTTTTTTAACTATTTACCAAAATGCCACTGTTTTGAAACTATATACCAAACTGCCACCCTTTTGGCTGACGTGGCATTTTTTAATGTTTTCTGGCCAACCAGGATGCGCCAAGTAGGATGGCGCATCCACGTAGGTTGCGCCAACACGCCTGGCGCAACCTACGTGGATGCGCCATCCTACGTGGCGCATCCTGGTTGGCCCTGGAACCAAAAACGCCACCCTTTTTGACGCAAGCTATTAAAATTAAATAATTAATTAAAAATTAATTAAAATACTTAATAAATATTTATAAACGTTTATTAATGAATTCATACTAATTACGAGAATAAAATATATACTATAAAATAAAAAAGTGACAAATTGAGTATGTTAATAATATTAAATATTATTTTAGTTATTATGAAGATTTATTAATTACATAACACATATGTTTATTTTTTTGTTATTTTTTAAAAAAATTTTGTTTCAATTTATTGATCAATTTAAAAAACGATTGAGGTATTAATTATTTGCTTTTAATTGTCTTTATGTAAGATTTTTAATAAATTTAAAAACAATCTAATCAAATGTACGTACATATCTTATTATTGAAGTTATTGAATATATTTATTTATTTTGACACAAATAATTTAAACAACATATAATAAAAATTAAATGGTATATCCTGTAGAAGAGACGTATCACTTAAATGAATTTTTGTTGAGTAGGATTCAGATGATAGTGAGTAAGATTTCGATCCGAATAATCCCTATCTCAAATTTTTAGTAATTCGAATTAGTAAAAATTTTGACAGAGTTTTCCCTAAATGTTGGATCTCCCCAAAAGCCAATGATCCTGTTTAATGCAACCAGTTACCACAATATTTAATAAAATCTAAAACAGTGCTAAAAGCATATATAGTGTAATCTAATTAGGGTACCAAACTCACAAGAATATATTCTCAATAGTATTTTACACAAAATCAATAAATATATTCTCTAAATGTCAATGAGATGGGCCCGCATCAGAATGCGGTGGCCTCTGAGATGGTTCGGAAGAGGACTTTGTGATGGGTATGGTGGGTAACCTGGTGGTGGGTAAGGATATGGTGGGTAACCCTGTGGTGGGTAAGGATATGAGGGGTAACTCGGTGGCGGGTATGGATACGGTGAGTAAGGGTATGGTGGGTAATATGCAGGTGGTGGCTGAGTAGGGGGTACGTAGCAGTAGTAGGAGGCTGAGTGGGGGGTATGTAGCGGCAGTAGCGGTAGGATGCTGTGTCGTATGCTGGCAAGTAGAGCTGGAGTCCTCGGGATGTCGAAGTCGTGTCCGACTGCTCGCTAATCCTCTCCTCCGTCTACGCCGCGTTCCTTGTTGGCTCGACTCCTCGGGCGGCCCGAAATGTCGTCCGCCGGTGGAGCCGGACGCACTTGTTGTTCCATCGTAATGCGGTCATGCTCCCGCAATGAGTGTAGGATCTGTGTAGCAGCCTCTCGAGTGGCAGTGGCTGTAGTTGAACTAAGCAAATACTCTGCAATGTCTGCCTAATAAACAGATATAATTTATGTCATTATACTGAATATATATAGTCACTGACAAATTAGTAAAGAGCTTACTGTATTCCTAATAGATGCGCTAGTGGGAGCAATCCAGCATCTGGTAATTCTTTTATACCAACGCATGTACTTAGAACGCGAACTGAGGGGTGCGACCAATGGGACTCCCCTAACAAGCTTCTCCCTACGACTATCCCAGGTGGCTATATAAACAGCATGTGTAGCCGGCCAATCCTCATCATGCCTGCCTACCAATGTAACCGAGTGCAATCTGTCTATTTGGAGCGGTCTCCGTGGAACGGGTGGTCAAGACCAAACCGCGCGCATGACGCGGTCTGGCTAGTGCCACTCGACAATATGGAAACATATGAGAGGGACCACTGCCAGCGCTATGTCCCTAGCAGCCACACAAAAAGGTGGCAATGCTGCCACCTGCTCATCCGTGTATGGTTGCCATATAAACTGAAAAAATGAGATGCACAAAACATTAAGACGGCATATGCATAAGAAAATATATCAAAGGAATGTAAACGAAGACATACCTCATCGTTCTTCAACTGATCGAAGAACTGACGATAATATGAAAGGACGCCAATCACAGTATCACTCAATACTTTATGCTTGCGCCACCTATTTGGTAAATGAAAGTATTGCAAACGTAAGTATTTTTATTAACAAAGCATGTCATGAAAGTAATGTAAAAATATGAAATGAAATAGAAACTTACTCCCATCCTAAGGGACGTAGTTGACCACGACCAGCATCGTAAAACACATCAGGCTCATCATGGTCAGCTAGTGAAGGGGCAAGCCGGGGGAATCTGTACCACGTCCAGTACTGCAATAAGATGCATGCACCTCCGATCTCGCGTGCGTCATAGTCTGTAGCTTTACAAAGCTCTCTATACAGGTACGCCAAAACTGCAGACCCCCAACTATACGTCTCGGCAACAGCAAAGTCCTCCAACAATGGGAGGAACATCAAGTGCACGAGCTTACCCGAATGATCGGCGCATAAGAAACCCCCAAGCAAGCGAAGTATGTAATATCGTGCACGCTGTTGCACGTACTCATCATCATCGTCTTCAAGGACTGTAGTAACACTCGGCTGCCACAGGTATGTCATGTCAATGCGTGTCCCAGCTACGAGCGAGGGAGTCTCATCAATCCCTAACAACTGAGCGCACAAACTAAGCCAATCGTCCCTATGCGTAACGCCAGTGACTGCTGCGCCATCAATGGGAAGACCCGATATCATTCCGATATCCTCCAACGTAATGGTGCACTCCCCGGTCGGCATGTGAAATGTATGCGCGTCTCGGGCGCCATCTCTCAACCAACGCAGAGATCGGGAGTGATCAATACCGCAATAACCCATGTGGGAAACTCCCAAGAAACTAGCCTCGTGAAGATAAGGAATAATCGGAAAGGGGGGTCCATATGTTTCGTCTTTCGAGCACGCCTAACACGCAGTGTCGGTCCTCATGTGTCCCGCCATACATGCTTTGGGAAACATGGTACTCCCGCAACTCCAAAATCGAGCCGTCCTCCGGTCCGGGTTTACAGAATGCCATCGTCAATCGTAAGCCAAACATTAACAACAATTAGGATGATCCTATTATTTTTATAATAAAATATGATATAACCATATGATAACTATACAAGAATATAATATGGAATAATTAAAGATAACACCGACAATCAACTAACATATATAGGAGAATAGTATTCGAATACAACTGCATAGATTGGTGATACAAAACAATACAACTCGTAAATACACATCATTACTAATACAAGATTCTGAAAAATGAAAATAGGTCCGAGATCAACTAGATGGGCGCAGTTGATGGCCCAGCTCCATCATCCCCCAAGGAACTCGATCCGCCGACACGACAAGTACGAGAATTATGTCCACGTTGATGGCATCTTGTACACGTCTGTCCTGGCCCTGCTTCGCGCCAATCCATCTCATTCCTAAGTCGGGTTGATTTTGGTCGACCTTTGGATCTAAGCAATGCACGTGGTGGCACCAAAGTGGCGTCGGGAGCTACAGGCCACCATGGTTCAGCCCGGACCGGTTCAAAGTCAAACTCATAGGCCTTATAAATGCTTTCCATCCTGTAAACCCTATGAATAAGTTCGAATGGGTCAACTGCCACTGAAGCACACGCAGCAAGCGCATGCGAGCAAGGATAATGCAATGCTTGAAACACCCTACAGTCACACTGCCTTGCTTCCAGGTTCAAAGTATAAGAAAGTCCACCCTGTTGTGTTACAGGATTAAAAGCCTCTTCAACCATGAACCTTGTGTTCTCTCTATTGTACCGACGAACTTGGTGTGAGCGGCCTTTGCCAGTTTACTCTCCAAGTGCTTCAATAAGTCATCACTCCAGATCTGGTTAAATTAATGGGAATAACAATATCAAACCATAAATAGATGCACGTGTGAACAACAATGTATTTGTGGTTGTACTTAATATTGTAAAACAATATCAAACCTGGTTCAATGTCGTCAATTTCGAATTTGCCTCGTCCTTTCGGTTGACGAAGTATTCTACTAACTTCGTATATGTCAATTGAACCAATGCAGTTATAGGTAGATTTCTGCTACCCTTCAACACTCCATTAATGCACTCTGACAAATTGGTAGTCATATGACCAAATCTGCGACCACCATCATACGCCAAACTCCATTTTTCTTTTGGAATTCCGTTAATCCAATTTGCTATCTCCGTTGTAACTTTAAGCTTCTCTAGCCTAGCATCAAACTTTATCGCGATTGGTTCATACCCTGATACATCGAATAATTTGGGTTAGTATTACAACCTAATTATTATTAGCGACAAAAATTACAACACAAAGAGAAAATGTAAAGTACCTGTGTTAATCAAAAATCTTTTCAACTCCTTGTTCTGAAATTTGGAGTTAAAATTGGAACCAATATGCCGTATGCAGAAGACATGATATGCATTCAGAGGCTGCCATCCAAGATTTTCATTTGCCACTGATTGTAAGATGCCTCAATGTCGATCAGAGATCAAACACAAGCCCTCTTGTTGGGTTACATGCAATCTCAAGTGGGCTAAGAACCAACTCCAAGCATCCTTTGTCTCCCCCTCCACAATGGCAAATGCAATAGGCAGAGGTTTTCTGTCTCTATCTTGAGTTGTTGCAATCAACAACTTATGACGATACTTGCCATACAAATGAGTGGCATCAATCTGAATGATGGGCTTATAATATCGGAAGCCAACCACACATGGTCTAAATGTCTAGAATAACCGATAAAAGACTCTTTTTGAACGATCGAGTCGGTTATTCACAAAACATTCCTCGTCTTGCAACTCCACCACTGTGCCTTCCATGTCTCTCTGCATGGCTGCTAGCCATCTGGGCAACACCTCATAAGATTTGTCCCAATCCCCAAACACATTCACAATAGCCATTTGTTTTGCCTTCCAAGCCTTTCGATATGAAACTTGGTAACCAAATTGACTTCGAATCCGTTCAATAATTAATGATACGGGTGCATCGGGTTTTGTTCTGACTAACTCCAAAATGCAAGAGCAGATCAAACGAGAGTCCAACTTCCGGTGATCTAATGACATAGATGGGCTTACGCAACTATGAGGTCCATTATATTTTGTAATCTGCCACGTATTCGACCTCCTGCTTTGTATGGCTCTAAGTCTCCAACTACAACCTTCGTCAAAGTTAGGGCATTTGGCAGTGAATCTTCGTGAATCAGAGTCTTCAATATTGTACTCTTGATGCTTGTGAATGGAATATTGTTTGAGAGCTAACTTCACAGAATCTTTTGATGGAAATTGCAAGCCAACATAGAATTCATCACCCATGCTCCAAGTCCCACGAGTGTCTAACTCAGGCAAGTTATCAGGATTATCCAATGCATCCCAGTTAATTTGAGAAAACTGAGGGCATGGTGGCACAAACACGGATTCAGGTACCCGAGGCATAAATATGGATTGAGGAGCAATCGCCAAAGGAACCTGTAAATTTTGTTCGGCATCAAAGTTTTCTGCCTCTATGTCGGTGTCTGAATCGTCGCCCTCAGCTACTTGTTCTTCGTCTTCACTTGACTCCCATACTGCATCTCTGACAAGTGGGTTATCAGGTTCAACCATTGCACCATCAATAACGATCATATTGCATGACTCAACTTGATTAGATGGACCAACTTGAGATTCGATTTCACCAGGAGCTTCAGCATGCTCTTCTTGCCCACTTGTTTCTACCTCCACATACAACTCCATAGATGCCATGTTCGGAGTTTGACAGAAAGAATCTATCATGTACTTTAGATCATCATCGTCTTCTATTGGAAGCCCTACCCATCTCCACGGATTGAAGCATTGTGGACACCGATAGACAACTTTTGACACATGTTGGTTTGCTTGAAGCCTCAACTTTGAATGGATCTTAGTTTTCAACCCATCCAAAGTCATGTCGGCTGTGATCACAATAGGCCTAGGAGGAGGACCTCGATACATGACACCCTCTTCACCATCATACATTGTCCCATTGAAGTAAATATGCACATTTAGCGATTTTGTCATGTTAACTCTAATTCTGAACAATAACAATTCAACACATTTGTAGAGAGATTAAACATCAATTACAATATTCAATACAGTTATTTATGTAAAAAAAAATTTCTAAACTCGAATATCTTGAATTAAGCTACATTTACTAATGTAAATCATGTCAAAGATATATATCCTACTAGATTACCTATAAATTAATTATCTATATAATTTAAATTACATATCATACAACTTCATTATTCATTAGTCAATACAAATATTAAACTATAATAATAATACATTATAATTAACACTAACTTAGTAAAAAAGTAATCAATAAATAATAAATAAACTATTTAACTATTGAAAGAAATACTTACAGTGTGAAGAAATATAATTTAAAGTACAAATAATGATCCTGACACCACTTCTCGTAAGAATTGAGAGACTTCAGAGTGTTTAGAGAGAAGAAATTTGTAGAGAGATAGTGAGAATTTAGGAAAATGTGAGAATGTCACGCACGGGGAAGGGGTGTGGGAATATATACTAGGGTTACGCCACCCTTGTTGGTGTTTTGTACTTGGTTGCGCCATCAAGGATGGCTTTTTTGGTTCCAGGGCCAACCAGGATGCGCCACGTAGGATGGCGCATCCACGTAGGTTGCGCTAGGCGTGTTGGCGCAACCTACGTGGATGCGCCATCCTACTTGGCGCATCCTGGTTGGCCAGAAAACATTAAAAAATGCCACGTCAGCCAAAAGGGTGGCAGTTTGGTATATAGTTTCAAAACAGTGGCATTTTGGTAAATAGTTAAAAAAAGGGTAATTTGGTAAATAGTTAAAAAAATGACAATTTGGTAAATAGTTAAAAAAATGGCATTTTGATAAATAGTTTTACTAATAGTGGCAGTTTAGTAAAAAAGCCTAATTAAAAGGATTTACTTGGGTTAGGAGATCAACTCTTGGTATATAAATTAAGGACAATATTATTTCTTTTTATAACTCAATTGGAATCCACACATAACAGATGTTCTAATCGGAGAATACAATATTTAAAGTTCTTTTAAAGTTATATATGTAGTTATATTATGGTTCCTTTAATTATCCACTAACGCCAACACTTGTAAATGAGTTCAAGCATTTATTGTGCTAATCTCTTGTCTGCAACAAATCAAGATCTCCACATTACAAGGAAGTTTCAAAATTGATTAGAAACAAAATATAACACATATAATGACCACTTGATAATATAACATTCAAGCACAAAAAAAAGATTAATCTAACCTTATTTCATTACCAAAAGCTTCACCTTTTCACCCAAACAAAATGAAAATTAGTTACTCATAAACAAGACGAAAGAAAGAAAGAAAGAAGAAGAAGGAGATGAACATAATTTCTATTTAGAACAAAAGAAAACTATAACAAGATAAACAAATAATACAAGAACAAGATCTTGATCTCTAAACCAAGATGATTCTAATGAGCAACCAATGGCTCCTTTTATAGAGCATGAAAGGTACACAATGACAAGGGAGTTGTTTAATGAGTGGGGGGATGAGTAGAAAATTACTGCCATACTTGTCTCCCTACTCAACCAATTTAGCTATCTTCACAGGACTATAACTCTGTCATAATGTCACCTATTATGTAAGTGGTCTTCATGAAAGTTGAAGGGTTTTGTCTCAGCTTTCCAATGCCATGTTTCAACCTAATCTGATTCCTACATCCCAAGATATGGCCCAATATTTTTACAGTGTTCGGGTTCTAGCAACACATCTATTCTGACTTCTAGCCTAATATGACCTATTAGATATCCGATTAAGGTCTTGTGTTCTTCATGAAAGTTGAAGATTTGTGTCTTAGCTTTCATTTGGACTTGTTTGGTGTCAATTGAACTCATATAGCTCAAGAAATAGGTCGATAAATGGACAGAGGTCAGGTTATCAGGATCAACACTCTAGTTCTTACTTCAACTCCAATTTAAATTCTCTAATTATGTGATTCAGCTCTTTAGTCTTCATGAAAGTTGTAGAGAATTGTCTTAACTTTCCTACAAGACTAGAATCACATCAATCAAATATTTGCAACTCAGATTATAGTCAATTTACTAAATGCTATTAAATAGGCAAATTAAGGCTAATTCATGCAATAATTCCTTCAATGATCCAATTAGGCCCTAATATTATAAAATGTGACAAAACTAACTTAATTAACCCTAATTGAACTTTAAAAAGCATAGTGAGAGGATTATTAAATGAATAAATATATGAGGTAGACTTTGCATTCCTCGTGAATCTAAAATCAAAGATAGGATCCTTGAATAAGCTCATTGTAGTCAGTACACTATCCATCCTGGGGCCACTAAGATGTATCAAGACTTGAGGAAGTTGTTTTGGTGGTCTGGTATGAAGAGGGGCATAACCGAGTTTGTGTCTAGGTACCTAACTTGTCAGAAGGTCAAGATAGAATACCAGAAATCCTCTAGACCTCTTCAATCTTTGGGAGTCCCTGAGTGGAAATGGGATCATATCACAATGGATTTTGTGATGGGTTTGTCTAGAACTCAGTTAGGATTCAATGCAATATGGGTTGTAGTGGATAGACTAACCAAGTCTGCCCATTTTATACCTTTTAGAGCTAACTACTCCATGGATAAACTTGCCCAGTTATATCTTCAGGAGATAGTTAGGATACACGGTGTACCCCCTAGTATAGTTTTTGATAGAGACCCTGGATTAACATCTAGATTTTGGGGAGCCTTGCAGAAAGCTTTTGGAACAAAGCTTAGTTTGATTGCAATATACCATCCACAGATTGATGGTCAATCGGAGAGGACTATTCAAACCCTAGTTAGGATGCACGGTGTACCCCCTAGTATAGTTTTTGATAGAGACCCTGGATTAACATCTAGATTTTGGGGAGCCTTGCAGAAAGCTTTTGGAACAAAGCTTAGTTTGATTGCAATATACCATCCACAGATTGATGGTCAATCGGAGAGGACTATTCAAACCCTTGAGGATATGCTGAGAGCATGTGTGCTAGAGCAGAAAGGGAGTTAGGATAAGTTCTTACCTTTAGTGGAGTTTGCCTACAACAACAGTTTTCATACTAGCATAGGTATGGCACCGTATGAAGCACTTTATGGTAGAAATTGTAGGTCCCCTTTATGTTGGTATGAGGTTAGAGAGAAAACTATTCTAGGTCTTGAATTAGTACAGCAAACCATAAATCAGATTAAAATGATCCGAGATAGGTTGGTTATGGCTCAGAGTAGGCAAAAGAGCTATACTGATAAAAGGAGAAGACCTCTAGAGTTCAGTGAAGGAGATCATGTATTCTTGAGAGTCACTTTGATAATAGGGATTGGTAGAGCATTGAGAACACAAAAGTTGAACTCTCATTTCATTGGTCCTTACCAGATCCTAAAAACAATTGGACTCGTAGCCTAGCAAATTGTACTTCCACCCAATCTATACAATTAAGAGAGGATTTGTCATATACTATGCGGCTGATGAGGATCGTGGACAGAAGGGTCAAAGAGCTTAGAGGTAAGTAGATTTCTTTGGTGAAGGTGCTTTGGGATGGCATTAGCTTAGAAGACCAATTAATTTTTCAAAAGATTTTTGACATTCTTGAGTATAATCAAATGGTGCATCTTTTACTAGAAGATTACATAATGGTCTAGATATGGTACTAAAGTCCTTAATGAATCTTCTGTAAAATCCTGCATGTCCTAAAAATGAATGAACTTCCTTGACTATTTTTGGTGAAGGCAAATGTGCAATTAATTCAACTTTGACCTTATCAACTTTAGAAGATATCACACGACCTAACATTATTCCTAAGGTAACCATGTAATGACATTTCTCCCAGTTTAACACAAGTCTTTTTTGTTCACATCTTTTAACAACTTTTTCTAAATTATCAAGACAAATTTCAAATGAATTTCTAAAAATTGTCAAGTCATCCATGAAAACCTCTAAATAATGCTCAGCCATGTCACTAAAAATACTTAACATGCATCTTTGGAATGTTGCTAGAGCATTACAAATGCCAAAAGACATTCTTTTGTATGCAAAAATGTCAAAGGGGCATATAAAAGTGGTCATTTCTTGATCCTCTAATGCAATGGGTATTTGATAATAGCCCAAATAACTATCATGAAAACAATAGTAAGGATGTTATGCTGCCTTTTCCAGAATTTGATCAAGAAATGGCAAGGGAAAATGATCTTTCCTAGTGGCAGCATTTAATTTTCTAAAATCAATACACATACGCCAACTGGATAAGACTCGCGTAGGTATTAATTCACCTTTTTCATTTTTAACCACTGTTATTCTAGATTTCTTAGGAACAACTTGTGTAGGGCTTACCCATTGGCTATTAGAGATAGGGTAGATAATTCCAACATCAAGTAATTTGAGAACTTCAGCTCTAACTACATCTTCCATGTGTGGATTTGATCTTCTTTGAGGTTGTTATGATATTTTAACATTATCCTCTAAATGTATTTTCTGTGTACAAATTAATAAATTAATGCTTTTTATGTCCTTAATATCCATCCAATTGCACTTTTTTTCCTTTTAAGTACTTCTATCAACATACCTTCTTGTTCTCTGGTAAGGGTCGAGGAAATTACCACTGGAAAACTTTGCTCTTCTCCCAAAAATGTGTACTTTAACCCAGTAGGTAATGACTTCAGTTCCATTGTGGGTACTTCTTCATATGTATTATCATTTATGGGTTTTTAGCTCTTCGAATCTCGATTTCTATCTTCTGTATTCTAATACCTGTGTACAATCAAGTAAAGAACATATTTCAGAAATATCATCATCTAATTGCATACCTAAGTCAAATGAATTGATTAAACAAATTTCTAATGGGTCAGAAGAACTCCTTGTTTGAAGATGATCATCTATAATGGCCTCAATCCCGTTAGCTTCCTCATTTTCATCATGGACTTCTTATGATTGCTTGCACATGTTAAAAATATTAAGCTCTAGTGTCATATTTCCAAATGTTAGCTTCATCACCCCATTTCTGTAATTTATCAAAGTATTAGATGTTACTAAAAATGGGAGACCTAAAATAATAAGAATTGACTTGTAACTATTAACTATAGGTTCAGTTTCTAAGAGAATAAAATCTACAGGATATATGAATTTATCAACTTGTACTAACACATCTTTTACTATTCTTTTTGGAATTTTAATTGATTTATGGACAAGTAGAAGAGTTACAGAAGTTAGTTTTAACTCACCCAGGTTGAGTTGTTGATAAACTAAATATGGAAGCAAATTAACACTAGCACTAAGATCAAGTAAAGCTTGTTCAATTTTATGTTCTCCAATAATGCATGAAACTATAGGACAACATGGTCTTTATATTTGAAGGCATTATTATTTTGAAGAATGGAACTTACCTGTTCGGCCAAAAATGCTTTCTTTTTCACATTTAGTTTTCTTTTAACAATGCACAAGTCCTTCAAAAATTTAGCATAAGAGGGAACCTTTTTGATAGCATTTAATAAAGGAATATTGATATTCACTTGTTTAAAAATTTTAAAAATTTTAGTGTTGTGGTTCAATTTCCTTGAATTGTTTAATGCTTGAGGAAATAGGGGTGAAAGCGAGAGTTAGTCCCCTTTTGGCCAGATGACTTATCAATCTCTTATTTTTCTTAGGGGATTGATTCATCATCTCTTTCACAAGGTTCAAAAATTTGTTTTTCAACAACTTTTTCATTCCTAAGAGTTATCATTGACTTGACTTGATCTATTTGTTAGCTTTCTGAACTACCCTCATTTAGACTGTATTGACCCTTGGGATTCTATTGAGGTTGAGAATGAAATTTTCCTTTCTCATGAATGGTGAGTGTAGAAACAAATTTAGCAAGAGTGTCTTTTATATCAATCATGGCTTGAGTGTTTTGGTTATTAATGGCCTTTTGCTTTTCTATGAATGCATACAATGTTGCTTCAAAGTTTTTCCTGTATAGTGGAACATAAAGTGCATATTTTTGAGAATTTTGAAAGCCCAATTGTTCATGAGGAGGTGGTGGTTGCATAAATTATGCATGATTATTAGTCCTCCAAATGAAGTTGAAGTGATTTCTCCATCCCGGATTATATGAATCAAAAAAAGAAGAGGTGAACGGTTTTTCAAAATTGTTTATTATATTTACTTGCTCATGCACAACTTCTTAAAAAATAGAAATGTTTAGACATTCATTTGTTGAGTATCCTAATTCATCAAAAATGCCACAAATTTCTTCATTTTGCAAGGATTTGATTTCTTTTATTTTCCCTGATTCCATGGCTTCATTCTTTCTAGCTAAACTGGCAAACCTAGCATTTAGATCTTTTTCTTGACAAAGGTGACATTTTCCTTTACTAACACTTACAAGGTTAGATCTAATTGAATTTTCAGAAGGATTAGTATGAGCCAAGATTGAGAATTCTCAGCCTAATGGTCTAAATATTCGAAAGCTTCTTCAGGTTGTTTATCAAGAAACTCGTCATTGCATATTGTTTCTACAAATTATTTAGTTTCAGGTATTAACCCTTCATAAAAGAAGCTTATAGTGCCTATTTTTCAAAACCATGATGTCGGCAAGAATTTAACAAATCTTTAAAATGTTCCCAACTTTGAAAATATGCTTCATTTAAATTTTAGGAAGAATTTTGGATTTGTCTTCAAAGCATTGGTTTTATATGTTGAAAAAATTTTCTTTAAAAACTCACTTTACATTTCTTGCCATGTGCCAATTGATTTTGGTTTCAAAGCGTTAAGCCAAGTTTTTGCTTTACCTTTTAAAGAAAAAAGAAACAATTTAAGTTTAACAATCTCTTCAGTGCAATTTTGATAAATGAAAATGATACATACTTCGTCAAATTTTTTTAGATGTAAATATGAGCTTTCAGATTCTAAACCATGAAAATTACGAATTAATGAAATCATACTCTGCTTAAATCTAAAATTATTAGCATTGAGTGGAAACAGAAAACATGATGGACTAGAATTTCGAAATGGTTTCAAACATTCACGCATGGTTTACAACGGTTGATTTTCATGTTCATCATATACACTTTTATTTTCAGCCATTGTGTTTAATGTGTATGATTGTGATTCAAACAGATCAATATATAAAGTACTAGGATTAATTTTAACTAAACGATCAGAATTTGAATCACGATACCAATTAAGCATAAATAAGTGACTTAAAATAAGAAAAAATATATATATACAAAGTTCAATCTTCCATCATAATAAAAAAATATTAACAAGTAGGCGGTAAACCTGCCATTAAATATGATGCAACTAGAAAATTAAAAGAGTAGGAAAAAATATACCAGATGACAAAGTTTACTTAAAGAAATAAAACCTCAATAAATTTGTTCTTCAAATCAAGTCCCCGGCAACAACGCCAAAAACTTGGTGCGAGTTGTATTGTTGTAAACCCAAGTGCAGGTTTTTTTAAGTAATAAATTCTCGGGAGTCCGAGGTTGATCCACAGGGAATTGATGAAGAAAAATTATTTGAAGTAAGGAAAGGATTTGTCACAACGATAAAGGTGATAAAACTTATTCACAATTAAAAAGTATTTGCCTGGGTTAGGAGATCTACTCTCGGTATATAAATTAAGGACAAAATTATTTCTTTTTATAACTCAATCGGAATCAACACATAATAGAAGTTCCAATCGGAGAATACAACATTCAAAGTTCTTTTAAAGTTATATGTATAGTTATATTATGGTTCCTTTAATTATCCACTAATGCCAACACTTGTAAATGTGTTCAAACATTTATTGTGTCAATCTCTTATCTACAACAAATCAAGATCTTCACTTTACAAGGAGGGTTTCTAAATTGATTGGAAACAAAATACAACACATATAATGACTACTTGATAATATAACATTCCAGCATAAGAAAGAGATTAATCTAACCTTATTTCATTACCAAAAGCTTCACCCTTTCACTCAAATAAAATAAAAATTAGTTACTCATAAACAAGAAGAAAGAAAGAGAGAAGAAGAAAGAGACGAACATAATTTCTATTTAGAATAAAAGAAAACTACAACAAGAGAAATAAATAATACAAAAATAAGATCTTGATCTTTAAACTAAGATGATTCTAATGAGCAACCAATGGTGCCTTTTATAGAGCATGAAGGGTACACAATGACAAGAGAGTTGTTTAATGAGTGGGTGGATTTGTGAAAAAAATTTGGCATGCTTGTTTCCCCACTTAACCAATTCAGCTGTCTTCACATGACTATAACTCTGCTATAACGTCACCTATTGCATAAGTGGTCTTCATAAAAGTTGAAGGGTTTTGTCTCAACTTTCTAATGCCACCGGTTTCAACCCAATTGAGTCCTATATCCCAAGATATGGCCCAATCTTTGCATAGTGTTCGGGTTCTAGCAACAACACCTTTGTTTTGACTTCTAGACATAATATGACCTCCTAGACATCCGATTCAACTCTTGTGTTCTCATGAAAGTTGTAGATTATGTCTTAGCTTTCATTTGGGCTTAGTTTGGTATCAATTGAACTCTTATAGTTCAAGAAATAGGCTAATGAATGTGCAGATGTCAAGTTGTCAGGATTAGTACTCTAGTTCTTGCTTCAACTCCAATTTAAATTATCCAATCGTATGATTCAGCACTTGAGGTCTCATAAAAGTTGTAGAGAATTGTCTTAACTTTCCTACAAGACTAGAATCATATCAATCAAATATTTATAACTCAATTTATAGCCAATTTACTAAACATTGTAAAATAGATAAATTAAGGCCAATTCATGCAATAATTCCTTCAATGATCCAATTATGCCCTAATATCGTAAAATGTAACAAAACTAACTTAATTAAGCCTAATTGAACCTTCCCAGTCAAAGGATTATTAAATGAATAAAATATATTACTATCATTATTCTATCGAGGAAGACTTTCTCACTTTTTCTAAAAGGAAGACAATTGATGAAATCATAATTTTAGAGATTTATACATCCCATTGATTTAGTTCATTCACAAATCAAAAGGTGTCTTCTTTATTTAAAATGTTTAAATATTTGTTTATCTTTCCTTAATTAAATTGTGAGGGAAGGTATTTGTATTTGTTTGGCTACAATAATATAACTATTTCATGGATGGTACTACCTCGATTGTCTAACATGATCTGAGAAGGTTAAGCCTGAATATATTTGCCTAGCTATTCTTAGGTAGATTCTTTTATTTGAATGCTTAATTTACTTAAATCACTCCTTGCTACTATCTATGTTAAAGTTTAAAATAATAGTAGTATTACTTTTATGATGTTTGATCGTAAGACAAATAACTCATTGGTAAAAAAAGACAATTGAACTTAGATATGAATGAATGCTTTCTTTGTAACATCCTAATATTTACTACTTAGATATATCATCATATAAAAGAATAATCAATATTGATCATGCTACTTTTAATATACAACAACAAACTAAATCCATATCATTCATATACAATGAATAAATATGGAGAGCTACAATAACAATAGTCATATATACATCACAGCCTCAAAAGGGCATACTGTTATACATAACTCAAAAAAACTAAGAAAATATAAAAAATATATAAGCTCAATTCAAAACTGCATCTATACTATGCTAGTCCTCATAGATCTTCTTCTTCCCTTTCAAAGAACTTGTACCTAGATTTACATGGTAACACAATCGGGGTGAGAAAAATATATCTCAGTAGAAGTATTCCAATACCAGCACTTTATACAATCATACAGATTATTCAACCATAAAGGTAAAACTTCAATCATAGAAGTACACAATTGCTCATACGATTGCAATGTCATGTTAGCAACTGCCCATACAATTGTCATGCTATGCTTAATTATGTCTCATGTGTATGTCTATGCAAGTCCTAAGAATGAATGCAGTTTCAAAATGTCATGAGCACTCAGACATATTGAGGATATTACCCACCTCAACTACTCTAGGATATGTTATGATATGCCATGATTTATCAGGCATAGTGAGGATATGACTTACCAAAACCACCCATCAAAACAAACAGAGGATATTACTCTCCTCGCTATTTAACAATTGATGGAGAGGATATTACTCACCTCCACTATCCAACAATCATGCTAAGGAATTACTTACCTCAACACAAAGAGGAATTACTTACCTCACTATACAGTCAATTTAAAGAGGATATTACTCACCCCCTTATTGAACAATATAATAAGGATATTACTCACCTTATTACACATAACATAGAGAGAATATTACTCACCTCAATACAGGTTAAACAACATAAAAAAGATATTACACACCTCAGTATGTTTCTCAAACATCTCATGCAAAATAATCACTAATTACCTATAATAATTAGCATTACAATTGATTTATATGCTTTTCAAACTCATTTCACTCACACACTTCATCAAATATTCTTAAAAGAGTCTCACTACTCATTAAGAAGCATAAAAGAAAGCATCACACAAGTGATCCCCTTCATTTTCCCCAAATAAGGGCTCTGTTTTGTTCTATCTAGCACTGGGTGCTATGGCGCTCTAAGCCTGTGTGCTCAAGTGTGCAACGCACATAACAAATTCTGCTTGGGCACTGCGCGCTTGAGCGCCCAGCCTTTCAGCGCCTAAGTGCTCACACACAGAATCAGTTTCTGTAGAATTTTGCAGAAATGATAACTATTCCATTGGGAGCAAGTGATCCTCCAATCATTCAAACTCACTTCCAAATGATTTTCTAACCTCAAACAAGGTTCAACTATACAAAGCAACTCTTATACCACTTCAATTTAATTTATTTCAACCACTTTGTGTATCAAAAATCAACCACAAACTAAGCTAATGAGAATCAAGGCTTCTAAATGATGAAAAATTCATTCCAACACATCCAGAAATCAGTTTCTAATTCAATCAATCTATCTACATCAAGATTCAACTCAAGAATAACAAATTCACTCTCAAACCTCCATTTCTTCATCAAGTCCCTCAAGAATCAAACATGAAAGAAATGAATACACGCTATTCAAACTAAGCTTCCCCCTACCTCAATGGCCAGAAATGAAGTCTGAAAGCAGCTCCTCTCTACCACTAAGCTCTTCCTCCTCTTTGCTTGAAGATGGACCTCCTATGGCTCCTTTGTTGGTTCTCCCTTGGTGCCTCCCTATTGCAGCCGTGAGAGAGATGTGATAAATGAGAGAAAAGTCTCATTTTGGTGACTTTAAAAGGCTAAGGCAGCCTCTAATAGTCGTGCAACCATTTAGTCACTTAAGTGATTACACAGATAAATCCTGATCTATTAAGAACACTTGGATTTCACCAAACCAAGATTCCTAACTTCCATCAAGCTTAAAATAAATCTTAAGATTCATTAAAAATCTTGTTTCACCATTTCCATAATTTTTCATATCTGCTGGGGGTCAATCTGACACTAAAACACACAACTAGTATGCTTAAAAATGTCAAACTAACTCTGATTAACCTCAAGCTTTAACCACATTTACTTCCACACATTTGTGACCTAGAAACAAGTTCTCCACACTTATTTCCATTAACTAAGCAGTTTAAGTCAAAACCAAGGCTAAAAATAACTATTTTCCACATATAGTGCTATAGTAAAGTGACTAAATGTACTCGAAAATTTACAGGCATGACAAACTAGTACTAGGATACCTCCATAACCATTTACAAGTCTATCATGATTATCTAGGGTGTTACACTCTCCCCCCTTTTTAGAATTTTGTTCTCATAATTTAGTTTACCTTATGTATAAAGTCCTAACAACTGACATGCAATCACAGATACGACCAAATTTTAAGAAAACAATGTTACTAAACATGTACAACCATGTACTAATCTTTTCCTAAACCAAGAGATGGTGATGCCTCCTTGCCTTGTAGATTGTAGACTCTTTGCTGAGCGATAGGTCTAGCGTCCATCCTGTCTTCTTGCTTCTGAGGACAATTCTTGGCATAGTATCCCAACTTGCCACATTGAAAACATTTGATCTGGTCAACTATACAGACTTTGTCCCCATGGTACCTGCCACACTTGGTACACTTCTCTTGCCGGTCATCCCTCTGAACATACTGGCCTTTCTCTTGTGGGTGACTGGATTTAGGACTACTTTCCTATATCCACCATCCATTTTCTTCTTCTTCTAAAGACTTTGGAAATTTCGCTCTACCTGAAGTTTGAGATTATCAGACTCTATAATTTTGTACTTGTTCACCAAGGATGAAAAATCCCTGATTTCTAAAGGTCTCACAACCCTTCTTGCATTCCCTCTCAGCCCGAACTTAAACCTGACACACTTCTAGTTCTCATTTGGATTATGCTTAAACTGAGAATAAAACTTAGACAACTCATGAAATTTTGCCTCATACTGCCCAATTGACATATCACCTTGATGAAGACTAGGAAATTCCCTTTCTTTATCATCCTGTAAGCTTTTTGGAAAGTATTTCTCCAAAAAGATATCCTTAAACACTCCCCATATGATCAAAGTCCCTGCTGTCTTTAGCGGTCTCCTGGTACTTCGTCACTATTGCTTCACTTCCCTTCCCAACATGAAGGAAGCAAAAGAAACTCTTTGCTTTTCAGAGCAAACCATGATCTCATAGATCTTCTCTAACTCGATCAACCACTTTTCCACTTTAACTGGATCATAGTCGCCTCTGAACATCAGAGGATTCATCTTTTTGAATTATGGAATGTCAAGAAAATTTTGATTTCTACCAATTAGTACTTCCTGTGCTGGTGGTGGTACCAGTCATGGTACTTGTTGCTGAGGTACCAACCTCTTTAGCACTCTAGCAGTCACTACTGCTTGCTCTGTTTGCCGTCTCATGGCATTGGCCATTGCCATCATAGCTGCGACCATCTCTATGCCTTTATTCCCAAAGTCCTTATTTAGGCTCCCACGCAGTCGCCTTCGTGCTGTCGGTTGCCCTCGTGCTGCCATAGTTTCCTGTAAATACAGAACAATCCATATTGAGTTAGCTAGGCTCAATATCTTGTAACCATTCAACAGTAGCTGAAGCAGATATGTCAAATACAAATTATGCAATTTCCACTCGAACAATCACATGTAAGATATAAGAAATGCATAACTATGACTACATGATGTGAAATCGGCAAGTGCATCGAATCGTAAAAGTACTAAAAAGTGAGTAAGAGTATTGTCCCACGAGGATTAAGTTATTAATTACTAAATTCGCTGAAAGTAACACTATCTAAGCTATCAAAAGAGAGTTGATAAAAATAATAAAAAGAAAGAATAAACAAAAATAACAAAAGCCAAATTTAATTAATTGGGTTGAGTTGGAAAACAATGATATGAAAATGTTAGGGGTCAGATTTCACTTGAACTTTTTAAATGAAAAATCAAATATTGGTTTAATCAAGTCCTATTCCAATGATTTATGGTCAATTCCTAAAATTAATCAATATCCAATTCCTTAGTATATTAATCCTTTTACACTATTTAGAATTAACTAATCCCTTAGTCTACTCCTAAATAGAAAGGCATTATTAAGAACGAGGGAATTAAAAAAAGACTATATAACCCATAACGTCTATTCCTAGTGATTGCAAGAATTATGATATTTATCACAAGTTCTAGGTTTATGCAAATTTTTCCAAATCATACATAAACCCAAAAATCATTCCCAAATAGGCTAGATTTAGAAAAACATTAAGAAAAGAGATAGACATATAAATCATGAAATAGAAACATTGATTAAACCTATAAAAGAACTTACATCATCCAAGAACAAGATCCATCATCACCCTAACAAAAAAGGGTTTAGTTACACATGGAAAAAGAAGAACACAAAGGGAATAATATGACAAACTCCATTGTAAAAAGGTGGAAAGGTTGAAGAGAATTCCTAATCTTCAATCCTAATTGCGCCCACACCACATTAGGGTTTGTGCCTCTTGATGACTACTGCGTTCTGACCAAGTGTCTCCAACTGTGTTCAATTTGGCAAAACTTTATTATTTAAAAGCAATTCACACTGTAGTTTACGCGTTTAGCGCTCAAGCGCTCAGTTTCCAGCTCTGAGGCGCTAGCCCACTAATTAGGAATCCATTTGCGCACATCGCGCGCTTAAGCGGTGAGCGTTGGGCTTCTAAATGGATTTTCTTATTTTTTCTGCTCTTCAAATGCCCAGTTTTCTTCATGTACAATTACCTAATAAAAATACATAAAAAACACATAATAAGGACACAGTTAAAATAATAAAAACAAAATAAGACTTGAGAACAAAACTAAATCAAAAAGATTAAAAGAGAATGAAAACCCAAGATTTTGAACTGTAAAAATATGAATTTTTGAAGGTTCATCACTCCCCAAACTTAAGCTTTTGCTTGTCCTCAAGTAAAAGAAAAACAAAACAAAATAAAGCAATCTAAAACTCAAAACAGACTCAAACATGGCAATACCGGGTATTAAAAATCATTCATATCCTCAGAAACTGCTTTACAATCTAATTTTAAAGTGTCACACATGAATAATCCAATTATCACGTCATCTCTCACATGCAACTCTCATGCATAAATGACTTCCTAAAAACATGAATGAAAGACTCAATCTGCTCATAAAGTACAAACCCAGATAAATTTATAAAACTACAAATGCACATCAAACCCACATCCATAGGGTTGTTCTTCATCTCTCTCTCCACTAATGTAAACAACACATAACTAAAGATCAAAAGGGTATTTACAAAGCTTGTAATGTAAGGTTAAGGGTATAGGTTAAGAAAGAAAGGGTAAGATAATGAAAACAAAAGTTAAGATCCAAAATCATGTAAATTTCACAATTCAAGACATAGAATATAGAACAAGTGTAAAATAGAGTATAAGAATCAACACTTTATTCACTATTTTTTTTTCTTTTTTTTTTTCAACAACCTTCACCCCCAAACTTATTTCTTTGCAAAACTTTGGGTGGACTTTCTCTTCTTTTTTTTTTTTTGAAATTTTTCAGCTCCACAAAACTTCATGCACAAAAATAACGAAGACTTGAATAATAAAATAATACAAGATATGCACTCAACAAAGGTTATGTATGAGAGAATTTTTTTTAATGAGGGTATGGGGAAAGGAAAATATGGAAAAAAGAAAAGAAATAAAGGTCAAACAATAACAAGGCTGCAAAAGGGGCCTAAGGATATACTGCGTTCACAAGTTGGCTTGAAAGGCTCAAACGGTCCAAAGAAAGCACTTATCATTTCCTTAATCATGCACTGCCTAGGATTTCGCTTCAAGAGAGAATCAAACAACTTCTAGATGCAAATCATCCACACACATACATTCCCATAAACTTTCTCTAAGCCTGACATGTAATTAAATTCCAAGATCTATCAAACATAAAGATGAGAAGAGCATCCATACACAATTAAACAATAGAGATAAACACAACTCATATATTATCATATGATATCCTAAGAAAATAAATCAATCCACAATTCAAACAATCATTGAATATTTAATTCAATACCAAAATGCACAATTAATGACTCAAAATACAATAAGGTGATGGAAACAAAATAAAATCAATAAAAATAAATAACTAAATGAAATAAATGCAAGAAAGAAAAAGAAAAACTCTTTTTGGCAGCCGACAACTATATACATCCCCTACAAAGGCTCCAAACTCAAGGAGGCACCTAAGCTAACTCAACACTAGCTAACTATAAAACAAAAATAAAAAAATGTTAGTTAACAATAAATAACGAAATAAAAGCAAAAACAAATAACTAAATAAACAAATAACAAAATAAAGAGTGAAGGAAAAGAAAGAAAATTTGGGTTGCCTCCCAAAAAACGCTTATTTAACGTTATTAGCTCGACGTTGCTTTTTATTATTATGCTAGCTTGAAGCAAGAGAAGTATGATAACGCCTTCCTTTTTCGGATCTTTACCTCCATACTCTGTCACTGGCCTTGGAATCCTCTCCAAAGGCGTTTGGAATTTGACTTGAACTAGATTGTTCTGAATATACCTTAGCAAGTGAAATCTCATCAGGCCATGAAGGTCTTAATTTTTCAACAGATAAGGGATTAACTTGTAGTGAACCATAGATAATGGGAGGACCTTTCTCTATACTAGTAATCTCAGAGAGAGGATGACCTTTCTCATTTTCATCAACAATCTTGGAAGTGGGAGAGTCAACAATAATGGATGAAGAAGAGTTCTTACCATCCAACCCCTTTTGAAATTTACTCTGAATGCAATCAACAAGAGCATAAAGATCTGATGTTGGGGCAGACTTATTAAAATCATTTATAGTCACTTCTCAAAATAAGCTCTCCTCTAGGGACATCAATCAATGCTCTTGATGTTGCTAGGAATAGTCTCCCTAGAATTAACGGGATATCAACATCCTCCTCTATATCTAAGACCACAAAGATAAGTGGGAAAATAAATTTGTCTACCTTCACTAGCAAATCTTCCACAATACCATACGAATGTCTGACTGATCGATCTTCTAATTAAAGAGAAACTATTGTAGGCTTAACTTTATCAATTCCCAGCTTGCACAGGATGGGCAATGGCATCAAATTAATGCTAGCGCGTAGATCATATAAGGCCTTATCAATGCTTAACTTCCCAATTGTACTAGGGATATTAAAACTTCCAGGATCCCTTAACTTTGGTGGAAGCTTCCTCTAGATAAAGGCACTACACTCCTCAGTAAGTACTACAGTCTCATCTTCTTCTAACTTCCTCTTCTTTAAGAGAAAATCCTTCATGAATTTAGCATATGAGGGCATCTGCTCAAGTGCTTAAGCAAAAGGAATATTTATCTGTAATTTCTTAAAAATTTCTAAGAACTTGGAAAATTGCTTTTCTTGAATCTCTTTCCTAAATCTTTGAGGGTATGGAAATTTAGCATAGAGTGAAGGATCAACTATTTTCTTCAGCTCCAAGTCTTTCTTTTTTCTCTTCACTCTTGGTTGTTCCTCCTTAACTTCAACCTTTTTACTATCATCTTGAGACAAAACCTCTTCAATAGGAATCTCAGTACTTTCACTCTGATTTTTTGCAGAACCAAATGCTTCATTCTTGTCTTCTTCTAAAGTCTTGCCACTTCTCAAAGTGATTGCATGACATTGCTCCTTTGGAATTACCATAGTATCACTAGGCAAACTGCCTGGAAGTCTTTCTTAAAGCTGCTTTGCCATTTGCCCCATTTGATTCTCAATACTTCTAATAGCAGCCTCATGATTCTTGAAATTGGTTCTCAATTCCTCCATAAAAAATGAAGTCTGTTGCACAAAAACAGAGGTCTGCAGAGAAAGTTTCTCCATTGCAATCTCAAGAGGAGACTTCTGTTCGGGCTGAGCATTCAATGGTACAACTTGATTCTTCCAAGAGAAATTGGGATGATTCCTCCAGCCTGGATTGTAAGTACTAGAATAAGGATTACCTTGTGGCCTTGAAGGGTTTCCCATATAGTTCACTTGCTCTGGAATGTTGACACATGAATTCCCTACCTCACATTGACCATTAACATGGTTGCCTCCACAAAAATCGCAAGTCAGACCTTGATGATTAACTGTATTTACCTATAAATTACTAACTTGCTTAGTAAGGTTGACAATGTATTGCATCATAGTCTGATTTTGTGCAAGTATAGTGTCAACAACACCAAGCTCCAACATTCCCTATTTGACTGTAGCTCTTCCACTAGGAACCTGATACTCATTAGCGGCAATTGTCTCAAATAATGCTTAGGTCTCCTCTGGAGTTTTTGTATTTATAGACCCACCTACAAATGCATCGACCATTGCTCTAGTAGGATGACTCAACCCATTGTAAAAGATCTAGATCTGCTGCCAAATTTCAAAAGCACGGTGAGGACATTTCCTTAATAGCTCCTTGAATCTTTCCTATGCTTCATAAAGAGATGCTCATTGATTTTGAGTAAAGCAAGCAATCTCACTCCTTATTTTCACAAACATTGAAGGAGGAAAATACCGAGTGAGTAACTTACTAACCAGATCATCCCAAGTATAAATGCTTTCCTAAGGCTGGGCTTGTAGCTAGCTCTTGGCTTTATCTCTCAAAGAGAATAGAAAAAGTCTTAATCTGATGGCATCATCACTAGCTCCATTATATTTGATAGTATCACAAAGTTGCAAGAAGTTAGCAATGTGCAAGTTTGGATTTTTTACCTGACTTCCCCCAAACTGATTTTGCTGCATCAGTTGTAGAAGAGCTGGTTTAATCTCAAAATTATTAGCTTGAATAGCAGGGTGCACAATACTGGTAGAAACATTCTCAGCAGATGGAGTTGCATAGTCAGCCATAGTGCGTCTTCTCTCTGCAGTTACAACTACTTCAGCCATCTTTTCTTTTCTTTTTCTTAAAGTTTCTTCCTTTCTCTAGTTGCTCTCTCTATCTCTTGATCAAAAAGTAATTTTTTTGACTCGAGAGAACCTTGCATTAAACAAACAAACAAGCAAATCAGAGTGAAATAAAAAAAATAAATAAAAAATAAAATATAGAAATAAAAAATAAATGACTAAAAAAAATAAAAAAATTAAAATTAAAAGAAACAAATTAAAAAGAAGATAAAATAAAGAAAATAAAATTAAAAATTAAAATAAATAATTAAAAATAAAATTAAACAAAAAAAAAATAAATGCTCAAATTAGTGTCTTTCTAACTACTATTTATTATTAATAATAATAATCCCCGTAACGACACCAAAAACTTGATATGAAATCGGCAAGTGCACCGAATCACAAAAGTAATAAAGTGAGTAAGAGGATCATCCCACGAGAATTAAGTTATTAATTACTAAATTCATTGAAAGTGACACTATCTAAGCTATCAAAAGAGAGTTGATAAAAATAATAAAAAGAAAGAATAAACAAAAATAACAAAAGTCAAATTTAATTAATTAGGTTGAGTTGAAAAACAATGATATGAAAATGTTAGGGGTCCGATTTCACTTGAACTTTTTAAATGCAAAATCAAATATTAGTTTAATCAAGTCCTATTCCAATTATTCATGGTCATTCCCAAAATTAATCAATATTCAATTCCTTGGTATATTAATCATCTTACACTGTTTAGAATTAACTAATCCCTTAATTTAATCCCAAATAGAAAGGTATTATCCAAAACGAGAGAATTAAAAGAAAGACCACATAACCCACAACATATATTCCTAGTGATTGCAGAAATTATGATGTTTATCACAAGTTTTAAGTTCATGCAAATTTTCCTAAATCATACATAAACCCAAAAAATCATTCTCAAATTGGCCAGATTTAGAAAAGCATTAAGAAAAGAGATAAACATATAAATCATGAAATAGAAACATTGATTAAACTCATAAAAGATTTTACATCATCCAAGAACAAGATTCATCATCACCCTAACGAAAAAGGATTTAGTTACACGTGGAAAAAAGAAGAATACAAAGGAAATAATATGACAAACTCCATTATAGAAAGGTGGAAAGGTTGAAAAAAATTCCTAATCTTCAATCCTAATTGCACCCACACCACATTAGGGTTTATGCCTCTTGACGACTGCTGCGTTCTGACCAAGCGTCTCCAATTGTGTTCAATTTGGCAAAACTTTCTTATTTAAAAGAAATTCACACTGCAGTTTACGCGTTCAGCGCTCGAGCGCTCAGGTGCTAACCCACTAATCAGGAATCCATCTGCGCACATCACGCGCTTAAGCGGTGATGGCCTAGCGCTCAAGTGCTAGGCTTCTGAATGGATTTTCTTATTTTTTCTGCTCTTCAAATGCCCAGTTTTCTCCATGTGCAATTACCTATTAAAAACACATAAAAAACACGTAATAAGAACACAATTAAATTAATAAAAACATAACAAGACTTGAGAATAAAACTAAATTAAAAAGATTAAAAGAGAATAAAAACCCAAGATTTTGAACCATAAAAATATGAACTTTTAAAGGTTCATCATTACACATGCATAAGCATAGTCAATCCATACCCCGACGTAATAGAATGAACTGCTCTGATACCATAATGTAACATCCAAATATTTACTACCCAGATATATCGTCATATAAAAGAATAATCAATATTGACTATGCTACTTCTAACATACAATAACAAACTAAACTCATATCGTTCACAGACAATGAATAAATATAGAGAGTCACGATAACAATAGTTATATATATATATATATATATCACAGCCTCAAAAAGGCATACTGTTGTACATAACTCAAAACAAGTAAGCAAATATAAAACATATATAAGCTCAGTTCAAAATAGCATCTATACTATGCTAGTTCTCATACATCTTTTTCTTCCTTTTCGAAGAACTTGTATCTGAATTTATATGGTAACATAATCGGGGTGAGAAAAACATATCTCAGTAGAAGTATTCCAATACCAGCACTTTATACAATCATACAGATTATTCAACCATAAAGTTAATACTTCAATCACAGAAGTACACAATTGCCCATACGATTGCAATGTCATGTTTTTATGTTATGGTAGTAACCGCCCATACAATTGTCATGCTATGCTTAATTATGTCTAATGTGTATGTCTATGCAAGTCCTAAGAATGAATGCAGTTTCAAAATGTCATGAGCCCTCAAACATAGTGAGAATATTACCTACCTCAACTACTTTAGGATATGTTATGATATGTCATGATTTATCAGAAATAGTGAGGATATGACTTACCAACACTTTTAAAAGAGTCTCACTACTCATTAAGAAGTATAAAAGAAAAGATCACACAAGTGATCCCCTTTATTTTCCACAAGTAAGGGCTTTGTTTTGTTCTGTCTAGCGCTAAGCGCTCAGGTGCTCTAAGCCTGTGCGCTCAAACGCGCAACACGCATAACAAATTCTGCCTGGGCACTAGGCGCTTAAGCACCCAGCCTTTCAGTGCCTAAGCGCTCACACACAAAATCAGTTTCTACAGAATTTTATAGAAATGATCACTGTTCCATTGGGAGCAAGTGATCCTTCAGTCATTCAAACTCACTTCCAAGTGATTTTCTAACCTCAAACAAGGTTCAACTACACAAAACAACTCTTATACCACTTCAATTTAATTTAATTCAACCATTTTGTGAATCAAAAATCAACCATTAACCTAAACCCCCAAAACCTAATGGGAATTAAGGCTTCCAAATGATGAAAAATTCATTCCAACACATCCACAAATCAGTTTCTAACTCAACCAATCTATCCACATCAAGAATCACAAAATAACTCTCAAACCTCCATTTCTTCATCAAGTCCCTCAAGAACCAAATGTGAAAGAAATGAATACAAGCTATTCAAACTAATCTTCCATCTACCTCAATGGCTAGAAATGAAGTCTGAAAGTAGCTCCTCTCCACCACTAAGCTCTTCCTCCTTTTTTGCTTGAAAATGGACCTCTTATGGCTCATTTGTTGGTTCTCCCTTGGTGCCTCCCTGTTGTAGCCGTGAGAGAGATGTGAGAAATGAGAGAAAAGTCTCATTTTGGTGACTTGAAAAGGCTAAGGTAGCCTCTAACAGTCGTGCAACCATTTAGTCACTTAAGTGACTACACAGATAAACCCCGATCTGCTAAGAACGCTTGAATTTTACCAAATCAAGATTCTTAACTTCCAACAAGTTTAAAATAAATCCTAAAATTTATAAAAAAAAATCTTGTTTCACCATTTCCACAATTTTTCATATCAGCTGGGGGTCAATCTGACACTAAAACACACAACCAGTATGCTTAAAAATACTAAACTAACTACGATTAACCTCAAACTTTAACCACATTTACTTTCACACATTTGTGACTTAGAAACAAGTTTTTCACACTTATTTCCAATAACTAATCAGTTTAAGACAAAACTAGAGCTAAAAATAGCTATTTTCTACATATAGTACTACAGCAAAGTGACTAAACGTACTCAGACGGTTACAAAAATTTACAACAGTGACAAACTAGTATTAGGCTGCCTCTGTAACTATTTACAAGTCTATCATGATTATCTAGGGTGTTACATTCTTCATTGTTGAAAAGAAAAAGAAAACTAAATGATTGAAAAATTAACAAAGAAAGAACATAAAAATACAGTAAAGTCAAGGAATAAATGTCCTTTCTCATAAAGATTGATTCTAATTAATTGAAAATGATATAATATATTAAATCAAGGAATAAATGTCCCCATTAATAAAAAATAATTTTGATAGGTTAAAATTTAGTTGATTCTAATGGATTAAAATGAATATAATATAATACAATTAAAAAATAAATGTCCATGTTAATGGAGGTTGATTCTGATGATCAAATAAAAATTAATTTAGAATTTAATTAACATCAACATTAAATAAGAAGATCCAACATAAACCTATTACAATTAAGAAATTAATACTATAACAAAATATAATAATATATTAAAATCAGTTTAGAATATTTTTGTTGCATTGTTTTTCAAATTATATCAACACAAGAAATTATGCAAGAAATATTTTTTAAAAAAAATTGGACTCTGCCCTTATTATTAAAATGAAAAATATAATATAATAAAATCAACTCAGGATATATTGGAATTAAATTCTTATTAATCCTAGCATAAAAAAATTCTTATTAATTTGAGATTGAATCAATTTTGAAAAGAATATTCTTATTAATTTGTGATTGAATCAATTTTGAAAAGAATAATATTAATTATTTCAAAAATCTGAATGAGGAATACGACACATGTTGATAAGAAAAATAGGTAAAAAAGAAAAAAATGATAATTAATTAGGAAACAAATCAATAATAAAATATAATAATATGATAAAATCAAGGAACAACAAATGCAATATATATATAAATACTGATTCATTCAATCAATCAAGAAAAAATATAATAATATAATAGAATAGTACAATAATATAATAAAATCAAGAAATAATAAACGTGAAGAAAATGCTTAGGGCTCAACAATTCAATCCCTCTTTAAATGAAAAAGAAATACTAACAAGAAAAATATAATATAATAAAATCAATTTAAGATATATTTTTCTTTGCTTTTATAATATAGGATTATGTTATAATGATTCTCAATTATATGGGATACTATCAACTGAGAGAGCCATCTGCAAGAAGTGGAAAGCGGGTCTAACAGGATAGTAGTAATTTATTGTAGCTGATGTGAAAAAAAAAAAAAAGAATCATCTTACATCCATATATTTTAAGCATTTGTTACTTCATTACACATAATTTTATGAGTTTAATTTTGATGCACCATTAGTATTGAGTTTTTTACATTATTAATTAATCAAACATCATTACATGTATGATTTTCAAGATAATTATTATGAGAGTCAAATATTTTTAATGATGTGACAATGTATGATTGATTGATAGTATAAATTTTTTTTACATTAAGGATACATCATAATTAAATTCTTATTATATTATGCCTTACATTTATGATTTTATTTTATTCAATTTTACTTCCTTTTTATTACACATGAGTTAAAGTCAATAATTAATTAAATCATTTAACATAAATAAAATATTGAATCTGAGTGATTAACCAATTAATGTGCAATTAATGAATACTGAATCCGAGTGACTAGAAAATCAATTAAGAATTTAAGTAGCACAAAACTAAAGAAGAATATTTTGAATGAACCGTAGGCAATAAAGGAAAATATAGTCTAATAAAATTAGTTAAGAATATATTATTGCAAGTCGTTTAGCAAAGATGGGCTGTGGAGCAATATGTTTGTCGACAAGTATATAAACACAATTTTTTATGTTATTAGGTATATGTATTTTCTCTAATTAATTTTTTACTTTTTCTATCTTCTTGCTTATTCTAAGAAAATATGACATTGTTTAATAATTAAGTATGAAAACATATATTTTAAGCATTTAATACTCCTATTAATAATGAATATTGAATCAATTTAGGAAAGATTGATATTGATTAATTCAAAAGTCTAAGTGAGGAATACAATACTTGTTGACACAAGAAATTAAGCGTAAAAAAACACTATTGATTGAAAAATTAGAAACAGAATATGATAATATAATATAATAAAAAATAAAGGGAGGGGATCCATTGACACTTAGTGTAAGTAAAAAGACTTACATCTAATCTCTTACCATTAAATTCATTTTAATCTAATGGATCTAAATCATCTAATTAAATGAAGAGAGAGAATAATAAATACTTATATTAAAAAGGATAGAGAATTAATAAATGTGATTTTAATGAAGAAATAAATTTTAGTTATTAAGTCTATTTATTAACTTAAAAAATAGTATAATATTGAATATAATTTATAATATTTTTGTTTTTATATAATGTATTAATTTATTGTATTTTAAAATTAGTTAAAAAATTAACTATCAACTTTTATATTAAATAAAAATATTTAGTAAACACTACATACGACATGAACAAATGACAAAGAATAACCTTTTTATTAAACGTTATGTTCGACTTAAATCTTTCCTAACACCTAAAAGCAAAGCAAATTACGTCTAATATAATTTTAAAAATTAGTTATACTTTATTAATTTATAACTAAATAAAAATAAAAATATTATAAATTATATTAAATAATTAACTGTTTATTATATTTTTGTTTTTATATAATGTATAAATTTATTATATTTTAAAATAAGTTAATAAAAATTAACTATAAACTTTTTATACTAAATAAAAATAACTTATACTAAATAAAAACAAAAATATTATAAATTATATTTAATATTATGTCATTTTTTAAGTTAATAAATAGACTTAATAACTAAAATTTATTTTTTCGTTAAAATCATATTTATTAATTCTCTCTCCTTTTTAATGTGAATGTTTATTATTCTCTCTCATCATTTAATTTTTGATTTAGAACCATTAAATTAAAATGAATTTAATGGTAAGAGATTGAGTGTAAGTCTTTTTACCTACACTAGGTGTCAATGGATCTCCTTCCAAAAATAAATGTCATTTGTTAGGATTGATTAAAAATAATATAATTATAATTATAATATATTAAAAGTAAAGAATAAATGTCCTTATTAATAAAAATTGATTTTGATTTATCAAATTTTAATTGATTCTAATTGAATAAAAATAATATAATATAATATAATATAATTAAGAAACAAATGTTCCCATAAATGAAGATTGATTCTAATTAACGAAAAATTAATTTAGAATTTAATTTATAACAAAATCCTAAATGAACTAAAAAAATTGAGAATTAATACCAAAATAAAAGTATAATAATATATTAAAATCAGTTTAGGATATATTGTTATATTGTTTTTCGATTTATATTGTCATCAGAAATTAAGTAAAATAAAAAGAATAAATACTTGGGGTTCTCCCACTTTGTACCAAAAAAAAAAAACAATAAAAATATATAATATAATAAAATCAATTTAGGATATATTGGAATTAGGTTTTCATTAATCTCAACACAAAAAAACTTATCAATTTAAGATTGAATCAATTTAGAAAAGATTAATACAAATTAATTGAAAAATCTAAATGAAATGCAACATATGTCAATACTAGAAACTAAGAAAAGAATATAAGAAATAAGAAAAATACAAATACTAATTTATTAGAAAATTAATCAAGAAAAGAATAATATAATAACATGACAAAATCAAGTAATAATAAATGATAAAACCTAAAAATTAAAATACTAATTGATTAGAAGGAGAGGAAAGTGACACCAGTTGGTACAATGCTCAGACGTGTGTAAGAAAAATTATGTTTGAATAAAGTTAAGAAAACAATATCTCAAAGTGTTTGTGTATGTATATAGATAGATAGATATATAAACTAAAGAATTAATGTCCTAACTAATGAATTCATTTAAACTGGCTAGAAAATCAATTTATGATTTAATTTTAGACAAAATTAAATAGGAATATCCTAAATGCACTCAGGACAATCAGGGAAAACATAATCAAATAAAATAAATTTAGTATATATTGTTGTATTGTTTCCTGATTATATGACATAACATTACAATGTTATAATGTTTCCCAATTATATGGTATTTTGGATAGCAGTTAAAGTTATGCTAACAAAGCGAGAATGAGACAAACCAATATATGGTATACTTGGGGCTAGAAATTGTCCAAAGTAGAACTGCTTATAACATCATTATTTTATCATCATTTTTTAGCATGAGAGATCTTCCTTTTGCTTTGTCATTATCTTTCGCAATTTTTTCTAAACTGATTCGAAAACTTGTTTTATTTCATTGATGTATTGCAAATTGTTTAGAGAAGATGAGTTATGAGACAATATTGCGCTAGCCAACAAGTATTCAAATTGAGTTTTTTTTTTTTTTAATCTTATTGGATACATGTACTTTGTAACAACCTAATATTTGACTTAGTCGTCACATGTAGAACATGAATTCTATTTTATTTAAATCAAATTGTGAGACAAATCTCTAGAGAATAGTTAGCCTCTGGTTTCTATTTTATCTTGCCCAAGCTGACCAATCATTTTGATTGGTTTTTGTGACTAATTTATTTGTCTTGGGTCAGAGCTTTTCTTGTCTCATTATTAAATTATGTTACCTTAACTATAGGAATACAAAGAGAATTTACAAAATTAAACATATATATATATATATATATATGAGGATATATCTAATGAAATGAGTTTTTATTGTGAGAGAGTGAAAGGAGTAAAATTTGACCATACAATCATACATGGATGGTCAAGATTAAAAGTTACTCAAAGGTCATGTGACTATTTAAAAAAGTTACATGTATTTATGCTCTAATCTTGATCATTCATGTAAGATTCAATGGTCAAGATCTGCTTCTCTCACCTCTCACAATAAACACTCTTATCATCTGATACACATTATATATATATATGCATCACAATACGACAGGTTCATATAGATCCCTATATGGATTTACAAATCATCTATATGCATCTTTATAGTTTTCTTATGTGCGTCAATAGTTAGCAAATTAGTGAAGTACCCCAGCTAGAACTAAGCACCACTTGGTGGCAAGGGCTGTAAGCTCTAAAGCACTTTTGTGCTTAAGATTGAATAATATGTTTTGATTGAAAGTTTCAAAACCCTTTTGTGCTTTATAATGCATATTATGTTTTGATGATAATAACTATATCAAAAATTTTGTTTGAATCTTCTTAATGCTTAAATGTTTTAACATAATCTTTGTAGAGTGGTTCCTACTATTATTAAGATTTTCAGGACTCAACAAGGTTCAAGAAAGCTTTCTGAATAATTAGAAAGGGTTAAGAAGATCAATTTTTGACTTGAGAAAGTTCAAAGTGGAATCTGAGAAAGCTTATGAAGAACATGAGAAAGTTAAGCATGTGAAGGTCTTGAGAAGACTCTGAGAAAGTTCAAGAAATGAAGAACCTCCACATTGATTAATCATGAGAGGATTCCAAACTAGCAAGAGAAATGTTTACCATCAGAATCCTCATGAAGAATCAACAAGAAGATGGTGAATGCAAAGATAAGAAGATTGAAGTCTTTCAAACTTGAGAAGGTTGGATGAGAAAGTTTAATGAAAAGCTTGGGCTTGATCATGAGAAGGTTTACCATGAGAAAGTTGTTCAACCTTCTTACTTAAAGCTGATGCGCTAACTTAACAGGAAAAAGACAAAATATGGTTACCTGCAACAGGGAAGTATAGTTACCATTTGAATCATTCAGTAGTCACTTTTTCGAAGCCTATAAATACTAGTTGAGAATCAATATGGCATAACCCCAATCCTGACTTGAATCCATACATTCAAAGTCACACCATGTATGCAACCACACATGTTACCATCAAAATCAAACTCAAGTGTCATCTATACTAACATGTTATTGAAGCTTAAATAGGAATCCTTTACATATGCATAACCACATACTCCATCATCACTCAATTTTCTTCAGATTTTCAACATTACATGCGGCTAATATCATGTTCTAATTCTATAAAAATAAAAGATAGTAAAAGTAATGGGATGAATAACATGCATGCAATGAGAGAATCACATCTTGTCAGCCATCAAAATACCACCCAAAGATGCATGCATCGTTCAATACTCTATGAACACTATGTGAAAGAAAAGTAGAAATTTCATTCAAATTTCCTTCAACACCATTTACCCCACAAAATCAAATCCACCACTCCTAGGAATAACCACATGCAACATCAGTATACAAATCAATCGAGAGCAACTATTTTCAAGAATCCTCTCTGCAAAAGAATCAAGAGGATAGAAGAGTAAGCAAGAGATTTTGCAAGGAAAGTGATAGTTGTGCTTCCCTACCTCTTGGTCGAAAACAAAGAGATGAAAGCGGATTGAGAATTAGTTGATGGTGAGATTGAGAATTGGTTGATGGTGAAGTTTTCTACACTATTGGTACTTAAGGAAATGAAGAACAACTTTCCCTTCTTCATCGAAACGAAATTCCCAACCCTCCTAGGACCTGTAGAGCTTCAACTCCTTTGTCCCTTCCTCTAGATCATTGCACTCTCTCTCCTTCTCTATTTCTTTTTCTTAACTTTGAGTGTATGTTGTGTTAGAGTGTTGTGAGGGTTATAAGAGGAGTGAGTTACCGTAGGCTAATGAGTGGGGTGTGGGTGTTTTCTCTAGTTGGATTTGGACTTAACTATGAGTCATGTGTTTAAACATTTTTGCTCTTGTATGTATAAGTTACCAACTCTTTAATATTTTATTGCCTATATTTTATGTAAATAGATTCTATCTTCATGAGAAAAGACATTTATTCCTTGATTTTATTGTCTTTTTATATTCTTTCTTTGTTAATTTTTCAGTCAATTAGTTTTTTTTCTTTTTCAACAATGAAGAAAGCGTTCATTCATATCTAAGTTCAATTGCCTTTTTTACGAAGGAGTTGGCTTGTCTTACGATCAAACATCACAGAAGTAGTACTCTACTATTATTTGAAACTTTAACATGGATTACATATTAATAGGATATTAAATAAGTTAGTATCAAGGAGTGATTTAAGCAAATTAAGCATTCAAATAAAAGAATCTACCTAAGAACAGCTAGGAAAATATTTTTAGGCTTAACCTTCTTAGATCATATTAGACAATCGAGATAGTACCATCCATGAGATAGTTCTATTATTGTAGCCAAACAAATACAAATACCTTCCCTCACAATTTAATTAAGGAAATATAAGTAAATATTTAAACTTTTTAAATAAAGAAGACACCTTTTGATTTTTTGAATGAATTAAATCAATGGGATGTATAAATATCTAATATTATGATTTATCAATTGTCTTCCTTTTAGAAAAAGAGAGAAAGTCTTTATCGATAGAGTAATTTATTTTGGTATTCATTTGGCTAATAATATGAGTTTTTGCATCTTCTCTAGTTGGTAGCCCAAAATAATTTAAAAAACATAAGATTTAATCCAATACAAAAACAAACCATAATAACATTAAATATTAATTTAATAATAAATTACTTCCTCCTAAACACATACATTTTTTGGGGAATAAAACTTTCCCTCATTCAATCTTGTTGGGGAATATCATATCTCCTTTATCACAAATATGCATAAATACTAATAATTGGGAAAAACATCAAAAAATAATTCATGCTCAATTTAATGTAATTCATTCAAACATACCTACATTCATGGATGAGAAAAATGAAATCTACTATCAAAATAAATAAAGCATGTACGGTTACAAGACAATCTCTCTCACGCTCTCAATCTTATTCTTATTCTAATAACCCTTGCAATTCTCCAATAGTATTTATAACCTACCACCCTTACTCCTGAAGCAAGCCTTATGGCATTTGTAGTTTGCTATTTAAAACAAATCTCGCATATCTCTCATATCATGATATTAATTGCAATTCAAAATTCAAATCTACTAGTATAATAGAAAACTATCAATACTTATCAAATCAAGAATTAATTTGGGTCAAACCCCACATACATAACAAGCATAATCCGTTAGAATAAGGAACATATCTTTTCATTTTAATTGCGCAATCATCTCAAACTCTTCATGCAATACAAATCTTGATCTTCTAATCAAGTTTATTTCAATATAACTTATCATTGGTTTCATTATAAAATCAAACAATCCTAACACCACTCGAAGTTCTATATTGTACAATCATCATATATAGCAAGCATATGTTAGAACAAAGAACATACTTTTTCATCTTAATTGCACAATCATCTCAAACTGTTCATGCAATCCAAATCTTGATCTTCTAATCAAGTTTATTTCAATATAACTTATCATTGGTGCCATTACAAAAATCAAACAATCCTAACATCACTCGTAGTTCTCAATTGTGTGTTTTTGTAATTTGTTTTGGACAATTTATATCTCTAACTTACTAGCTTTCTAATCTCAATTGAAATCTTAAATTGATTTTTTTAGTTGAAGGATATTATTATATATTATATAATTTATGATTTATTTTGCTTATTATTTTCTAAAATCAAGAAACAATGCAAAAATATATGCTAAATTAATTTTAATAATATTGATTGATTTTAATAATATTGTTTCATTATCTCCCCATTCATGGGATATTTTTTTATTATTATTTCTTGATTATATGAGATACTAACTAGCCTTGTTTCTTAACTATGTTGGATATTGGCTATGATTGTTTTCCTAAATTAAGTCAGATTTAATAGAATAACTGATCTCATCCGTTCACTTGATTACTTGATCGATGTAAGGGATTACAAGCTTATTTTCATTAAAGTATTGATATGGATAATAATAAGCTTTAATTATATGAAATTTCAACGTCATCATATATAAAATTTCTACCCACGCGTCATATTTATGGATGGTTAATGAGCTCGTGGACAACTATAATACTATCATAAGTTGTTCTTTGTTTAAGCCTAATAAATATTAACAACAGTTGAAGACCTAGTTAAAGGATCTCCCACAAAGGTAGAAGATATAGGTCCAAATCCTAATTTTTCATATCTCTAATTAGAAAATTTATCTTTGACTATCTTCGAGAAAACAACGGTTTACACAACTGGTAAGCATAAATTGTGTTTTCCTGTCTGCCTACCCTGATCATATAAGTAAATATTGAAAAGTGTTTGTTAGCTCAAGTGGCAAAATTCTTTATAGACGAATGGAAGATTTTGCAAGGACATGTGATTAAACCTTGCCTCAGCCCACCTTCACCCCTACCCTTCCTCCTTCCTAGGTGTAACGTGTGTGTTTGTTGGTTTGTGTGTGTTCTTGAGTGAGTGTGGGTTGTGTGCTAATTGTGTGAGTTAATTACTAGTTAAAATCTCTAAGGGTCCATTTGGATGATGAAATTAGAATTATAGTTTTGAATTTTAATTTCAATTATGTCAGAATTGGAATTAACCAAGAATCTTAATTTTTATGTTTTGAGAAAATAAAGAACTAATATATAGAATTACAATTTTGAATTGAATAAGAGGGTGCTGCCCTCGATGGTGGTTAGAGGATGCCGCTATCAATGGTGGTTAGAGGGCACCATCGACGATGGTGGTCGATGGATGCCGCCAGTGATGGTAGTTGATGGACTCTGCTAGCAACGTTGGTCAAAGGGCACCCACGATAATGGTGGTCAAAGGGCGCAATGGCAATGGTGGTTTGAGGACACCGTTGGCGACGATGGTTGAAGAACATTGCTAATAACGATGATCAGAGGACACTGACAGTGGTCAAAGGGCGCCATCGGCAATGGTGGCCCAAGGACACCATTGGCAATGGTGGTCGAAGAATACCACTGGCGACTTGGTCGGCATCAGTAACAATAGTTGCTTAAGTATGCGACAAAGATAATAATAATTATTATAACATAATGTTTTTAACTTTTGTACTTGAAATTGTAATTCTTAAGGTCTTGCCTAAGAATTAAAAATAGTATAAAATAGTTATTCTTCAATTTCATATAATTGGACTAAGAATTGAAATTCCAATTCTAATATATAATTAGAATTAGGAGGTTCAATTTCAATTCTAAACCTAATTCCATATGCCAAACAACACCAAGTTTCATAACAACTATTTATGAAAGAAAAATTGTGTGAAAATATCACTTGACTATGGTAAAACTAAAATTCATTTTATACTAGTAATTTACCATTGTGCTTCTTTTTGCTTTTCTTTCACTATGTACTAACAATTGGTCAATGCAGAAGGAAAACTTGGCACCTCTGCCATGGCTGAAAAGTCATCAAAGCTAAAGGAAGCAAAAGCACAATCATGCATAGAAGATACCTCATGTGGTTGTTTCAGAGGACTCTGGGGGAGTTAGTCACATCAAGGACAGGAACCAAACAAGAAGGGAAAGGAGTTGTCAGAAATTATGGGAAGGTTGAAGATATGTCATGGCTCGAAGAAGAAAAGTAGAATGCAATTCCAATATGATTCAACTAGTTATGCGTTAAATTTTGATGATGGGATAGAGAAGGGTGATGATGGTCCTCATCCAAGTTTCTCGACTCAATACGTAAACCCACGGGGAATGGGAGTGGGACAAGGGTCAACAAGGAAATAAAGTTGACTTAGGATTGAGGTTATAGTGAACTCAAATAGAATTATTAAAATTGTTAGGAATCCTTAAACTTTAGGATTTTTTTCGATTTGTTACTATTTTTATTTAATTATGTAATTTTCTTTTTTAATTAGAATATTCTTTTAATTATGTTATTTTTTATTTTAATTAAGATTTAGGACTATATATTGTAAATGTTGTATGGTTATTTTATGAGGAATTAATTTAGTAGTCAAATACATTTTATTATAGGATACGACCCCTTAAAGAGGTTACTCCATAGAAATCTAAGATTCTCATCATTAATTTGTTATTTTTCAAGCTAATAATTTTTTATTTTCTTTTTTAAATTTTACACAAGAAGTTTAAATCAGTTTTATCTGGTTTATATTAGTTTAGTTATGAACATCCTTGTGCAAGACATTCTATGAAGAATTTACGACATAGGCTAGTTACTTCTTAGGCTTTGAAAAAATAAAATAAAATATTATTTTACTAAGCAGGTCAATTACGTGCCTTTTAAAAAGGCTTGATTGGCCTAATAGGCCAGCTAAATGATTTATTTATTATAATTAAAATTATAACAGTTACATAATTTATTGATTAAAAGTTTATATAATGTATTTGTAACATCTCCATTTTAATAATGTTAATATATATATAATTAATTAATTTTAGTGATTTAAATAAAATTAAAATTTTGGCCTAATTATTTGAGAATAGGAAGCTTAGTTATTTTTATAATTATATCATAGATGTTGTCGAGTAATTAATTGAAAATGATAAAAAAAAATGTCCCCATTAATAAAAAATAATTTTGATAGGTTAAAATTTAGTTGATTCCAATAGATTAAAATGAATATAATAAAATATAATTAACCAATAAATGTCCATATTAATGAGGTTGATTCTCATCGAATAAAAATTAATTTAGAATTTAATTAACAACAACATTAAATAAGATTCCACACAAACCTATTACAATTAAGAAATTAATACTATAAAAAATATAATAAAATATTAAAATTAGTTTAGGATATTTTGTTGCATCGTTTTTCCAGTTATATCAACACAAGAAATTAAGTAAGAAATTTTTTTTTTTTAAAACTTGGGCTTTGCCCCTATTATTAAAATGAGAAATATAATATAATAAAATCAACTCATGTAAAATTAGAATTAAATTCTAATTAATCCTAGCATCAAGAAATTATTATTAATTTGAGATTCAGTCAATTTTCAAAAGAATATTCTTATTAATTTGAGATTGAAGCAATTTTGAAAAGAATAACATTGATTATTTCAAAAATTTGAATGAGGAATATGACACATGTTAATAAGAAAAATTAGGTAAAAAAGAAAACTGAAAATTGATTAGAAAACAACTCAATAATAAAATATAATAATATGATAAAATCAAGGAACAATAAATGCAAAAAAGAAAATTTAATTACTGATTCATTCAATCAATCAAGAAAGAATATAATAATAAAATAGAATAATACAATAATATAATAAAATCAAAGAATAATAAATGTGAAGAAAATGCTTAGGCCTCAACAATTCAACCCCTTTTTGAATGAAAAAGAAATATTAACAAGAAAAATATATTTCAATAAAATCAATTTAGGATATATTTTTTCTTTGCTTTTATAATATAGGATTATGTTATAGTGATTCTCTACTAAATGAGATACTATCAATTGAGAAACCCATATGCAAGAAGTAGAAAGCGGGTCTAACAGGATAGTAGTAATTTAATGTAGCTGAGATGTGAAAAAATGAAAAAAAAAAAAAAACTCAGCTTACATCCATGTTTTAAGCATTTGTTATTTCATCACACATAATTTTATGAGTTTAATTTTGATGTACCATCAGTGTAAAGTTTTTTATATTATTAATAAATCATACATCATCACATGTATGATTTTCAAGGTAATTATTATGAGAATCACATATTTTTAATAATGTGACAATACATGATTAATTAATAGTGTATTTTTTTTTTACATTAACAATACATCATAATTAAGTCCTTATTATATTACATCTTACATTTATGATTTTATTTTATTCAATTTTATTTCATTTTAATTACACATGAGTTAAAGTCAATAATTAATTAAATCAATTAACATAAATAAAATATTGATTCTGAGTGATTAACCAATTAATGTGCAATTAATGAATATTGAATCCGAGTGAGAAAATTAATTTAGGATCTAAGTAGCACAAAACTAAAGAAGAATATGTTGAATGAATCCTAGACAATCAAGAAAAATATACTCTAATAAAATTAATTTAGCATGTATATTTAAAAGTTGTTAAACCCTAGGCAAATCTTTGAGTTTAGAATGCCTTAGGAAATGTATCTAAAACCTTGCACAACGAGAGGTTGTCCTGGAAATCACTTGTGAAGTGATGATGTGAGGTTCTAGGTATGAGCATGCTAGTGACATGGTTCTTGCTACCTTGTTGGATAAGTGAGACTAAGATTCCTATGTTCTAGTGTTTAATATGTGGCTCAGATATTTGATTTTCAAACCTAGTATTTACTTGTTTACTATGTATTATGACCTTAGATGGTGTGCACAACCCTATGACGTAAGAATGATGTGTTAGATCTAAATTCTCCTTGCATTTATGCTTGCATGGTCAGGGTTACCGGTATGGGGGTGGTAATAGTACTCTTACGCGGTGAGGGGAAAGCGTCTACCTATTACCAAGCAACTTTATGCTTTTAGGCTTATCCTGCTCTGTATATACAAGAAATAGTAGTTTTTGATAAATAAGTAAGTAGCTTGTGTTTTCAAACTTTAAAGCTTGCATTGGCATTGTATATCCATAATATTTGGACTTTATTTGAGCATAATCATACTTCATAACATAAATCATTGCATGTTTGACAATTTTATGGGCAGTTGTCATTGCTTGACCGATTGATTGTTTGGTTGCTCGTTCGATAATATCTTAGGATTGTATGGGTGATTATTTGATATTGTTGTTTATCAGATATGTATTTAGTTGATTTATTTGTTATAAATGATTAATTGCTGGTCTTGATATGCTTATACTGAGAAATTTTAATTTCTCACCCCTGTGTGTTCTATGTAAATCCAGGTGAAGTCCCTAAAAAGAGAAAGGACAACAAAAAGAAGAGGCAGAATACTTAGTTTATCAACTTTATTTATTTTTGAATTAGATTGTATATTTGTTTATTTCTGGTTGTTTGTAAAAGCTTATGTATACAGTATGACTTGTTAGCCAGTGACGTTTGTATATATGACCTTTTTATCATTTGTGACTCTCTATAATAATTATGCAAGTTATTATGGGTTTTTATTTTCTGCATTTTTAGAAGTGACATACTTAATGCAATTTATTTTGAAATATTCCGTTTATTTTACAATAATTCATATTAGGGTGTTACATTATAGCATCAAAGTAGTTTATCCTGTTGAGCTGGGGTGTGGGCTGACTATGCTTAGGCATGTTTAGGAGTTCCTCTATGTGTTATGCATTTCTTTTGTCTCTTGTATGAGATGTTTGATTGAATTGTATGACTTTCCTTTGTTATATCTGTTTTAGCTATTGTTGCACGGTTACATGATATTGGGATTAACTACCTCAATATGTATTATTTTATGTTTGCAGGAAATTATGGTAGCATGAGGGGTTTCGCGTGGGAGCAGGAACATGAACTCTAGGAAGGAAGGCCCTGATATGGTTGAAGCCTTTATGGCAATGGCTGAGGCAATGAGAGAGCAAACAGCCACTACTGCCACTGCAATGCGAGAGCAAATAGCCACAACATATGAAGCTATAAAAGAGTAATCAGCTGCGATAATAAGGATGATTGAGAGAATAAGTACTACTCAACATCAACCACCTACACCACCACCACACCACCAGGGGCAACCACACCAAGAGGTAGCTGGGAGAAATTAGACTTTCCAAGACCTCTCGGAGTTTAGGAAATTAAATCTATCTTCTTTTAACGGGGAGTACAACCCAGTCAGAGCTGAGGGTTGGCTCAAAAAGATGGAGAAGATTTTCACTATTATGGCTTGCTCACACGAGTATAAGGTGTTTTTTGCTTCGAACATGTTGGAGGGTGAGACAGAGGATTGGTGGGTGGATACCAAGAGAGCTCTTGAGGCGTCAATGACTCATGTGACGTGGGCAATCTTTAGAAGTTCATTTCTGAGGAGTTCTTTCCACAAAACCTTCAGAATGCCAAAGAGATGAAATTTCTCAGGTTGGAACAAAGGGATATGTCTATTGGCTAGTCTGTGGTCAAATTCAATGAGTTGTCTAAGTTCTCTTCTTGTATCAGACTTAACCCAGATGAATCATGGAAGTGTGTTAAGTTTGAGGAAGGATTGAGGGAGGACATTCAAAATGCCATCCAACCATTTGAGATTCGAGACTTTAAAACTTTGATTAACAAGTGCTGAATAATCGAAGGGCATTTTAAGAAGCTTTCAATGGAGCCTAAGTCACAAGATCTTCAAAAGAAGAAGAGGGGTGACCACAAGTTCAAGAAATGATTTTCTAAATCTAACTTTACTCAAGATAAGGGTAAGCAGGTTCAGAAGGAGTTTGTGGGACCTAAGTGATCCAAGTGTGGGAAACAGCACGGAGATCGGCCTTGCTTGGTGTGCTTTGTTTGTGGACAACTTGGGCATTTTGTGAAGGAGTGTCCATCAAAGAAGGAAGCTGTACCTACCCAAAAACCACAAGCCAGAGGGAGAGTTTATATTCTAGGTGGTGAAGAGGTGACTCAGTATTCCGATCTTATCGAAGGTAAATGCATTATTCACAATCATCTTTTCACTGTGTTGTATGATTCGAGAGCATCCCACTCCTTTGTTTCGAATGATTATGTGAATAAGCTGGATTTACCTGTGTCTGAACTTTCATATGACTTATCTGTATCTACGCTTACTGATAAACCAGTTACAACATCCAGAGTGTGTCTTAATTGTTGTATAAAGGTAGAAAATAGGATTTTTAGTGTAAACCTTATCTGTTTGCCTCTTGTAGATATTGATGTCATTTTTTACATGCATTGGTTGTCCGCCAACCATGTAGTGTTGAATTGTTCAAAAAAATCCTTGGTTTTCTTGTCTGATATACCTACTAGAGTTGTTCAATCTGAGTTTGTGTATCTCAATGCGAATCAGCTAAATCTTTGTTCGGAGGAGGGATCTCTAGGATATGTTCTCTTGTTTTCACTAAGCATTGAGGTTGAGTAAAGCCTAAGGTGAAATACCTGTGGTGAGTGAATATCCTGAAGTTTTACTTAGTGACAAAGTGGAGTTACCACCCTGAGCGGGAAATAGAGTTTTCTATAAACCTAATGCCTGGGACAAGACCTATCTCTATAGTACCCTATGGAATGACGCCACTAGAGTTAGTATAACATAAGAATCAAATCGAGGATTTGTTAGATAAGCAATTCATTAGGCCAAATGTTTCTTCGTGGGGAGTGTAATACCCTAAAATGACTTGTTAAACTATTTATGTGTTCAAAAGGTAGCATATGACTTGTTTAGCATGTGTGTTTATTTTTGTGACAATCTGAGTTAGTTTAGGTACTTAGTTGTAACCCGGACTGTGAAAAGTAGCTTAAAATAACTCAGATAATAGCATAAATTGCTTAGACGAGGGAAATAAATATGGATAATTTATTTCTAGGTCAAAAACATATAAAACAAGTTACAGTTAAAGTTTCAAGGTAAACTGAGTTAGTTTGACATTTTTAGGCATACTAGTTATCTATTTATAGCCAAATTGACCGCTAGCAGATATGAAAATATCAGATAATGGTGAAATGACTTTTTATATGAATTCTAATATTTATTTTAAAGTTGTTGGAAGCTGAAAATATTGATTTAGCTAAATCTGAGTATTTTTAGCAGCTCAGGATTTTATCAGTTTTGGCCTAAAGGCCATTTGAGTCTTTAGTTCCCCTTTTATAAGCCTCACTCACGACCTCTTGCTTCACAAAAATAAAAACAGAAAACTTGCAAGGAGAAAGAAAGAAAGAGGAAGCAAAGACCAAGGAGGAGGAAGAGAGAAAGAGGAAAGGCAAAGGAAAAGCCAAGGCTTGAGTTGAGATCCAACTAAGCTTGAATCTCTTCACAGCTGCCAAAGGTAGAGATTTTATGTTCATCTTCACTTCTTTTTACTCTTTTCACCATTTATGCACTTAAGGGGCTTAATAGGCTAAATTGAGTTCTAGAGGTGTTTGATGTGTTTCGCTTGCATGATTGAGTTTCTTTAGTCTTTTATGACTTGTTCATAGCATAAGTTTAAGATAGAAGCTTAGAATACTTCATTTGGACCTTCAACTCCCAAAAGAAGGGTTTGGTCAACCAATATGTGATTTTGATTCATAATACAAATTAAGAGGCTTAAGTTTGTGATTAATGATTCCTATGTGTTTAAGAACTGATTAGGGACTTAGAATCACTAAAAAACTGATTTGGAATGGCCAAAATCCAAGAAAAGACCAATTGAACAGTACCACGGTTCTACAGAATCTGGTTTTTGCTATGAACATGCGTGAGTACGTCATGCCACAGCGTGTGGTTGAATTTTACTGCACACGCCACCACGTGAAGACGTCATGCCATGGCATGAGAATGCTAGTACACCCATTATTGAAACTCGAGTCTAGGGCACTGTGGCGTGCCCAGGTTATGCCACTGCGTGAGCACCAAGAACTCCAAAAATGTCATTTTTGATGTTTTGAAGTTCTGGACTAGATGAAATCATTCGTATATGTTTCCTAAAGTGTGTTAAGGCACATTTAAGGATATTTTTAAGAGAAAAATTATCACCTAACATGTATAAGAAAGTTTAAACCTTTGAGCATTCAATAGTTATGAATTATTTTAGGTAAGTATCTAGCACATTAGGTCACTTTAATGGTAATGTATGTCACTTAAGAGCAATGAGTGATGAGTTGGTGTTTAGATATATGTATGATGGGAAGGATTAGTAGTATTGACGTTTGTGAGTATCCTTGATGCCTATTCATGAATGCCAAGGGAGATAGATAGATGTTCGAAAGACTCTTTTGAGTAAGGACATAACCATGATATTTCGATAGTGCCAAGGCCAAGGGAGATAAGTGGGGAGTCCGTAAGGTTCTTTTGAACAAGGATTCAGCCCGAACTTCTCAGCGTGTCAGGATATGTGTGATGTATGGATGTGCTTTCCCTCTATTTACCATGAGATAACACAATAAACCAGTATTCCTAAGCTTTACATCTTAGTTCTAAGTTGGACTAAGTGTATGTATGAGATGTATGTTAACTTGGTTTATCTAAATGCTAGATTTAGACTTTATAGATACTTTAAACATATCTTTTTAGCATGTATTGAGATTATGTTTATTTATGCTATGCATGCTGGTTTTGGTTTACTCATATTGAGAAATGTTATTTCTCACCCCACTGTGTACCATGTAATTCTAGGTGAAACTTCTTCCAAGAGTAAGAAGAAGAAGGAAGCTAAAGAATAGATTACTTTTATGGTTTATATTTCAAGTGTTGTATCTTTTAGTACTTCTTTTGAAACATAAAGAATTATGTAATACTTTAAGCCTTTGCTAAGGCTAATGTTGTATATGTATATGCATTTTACTATGATATTTATCTTTTTCACATTTCATATGGCTCTCTAAAATATTTCTAATAAATATTATGGATATATTTATTAGATTAGTACGTATGTAGTGACGTTGTAATGCTAAGTATCTCCTTATATGTTATATACATTAGGATACTGATGTTAGGATGTTACAGTCTTAGGGTATGATTAAGATACTACTAGAGGTAAATTAATGAGAAGTTAACCCTTTGGTATGTATAAGTTACGTATGATCTTTAAAGCAACCAAAAGTAAGGGTTTGCTATAGATAAGAGTGTAGTACCTAGGGTAACTTATTGTTACTTAGCTTCACTATAGATGTGATGATGAAGGGTGTTCGATATAATTAAACTAGGATAAGTTGGCATTGTCTACCTTTTAATGTGACTTATATGGCATGAGGTCATTTAGCCAAGAAGGAAGGGAGTCAAGAAGTTCCTAAGGGGACAAGTATTCCTAACCAAGTGCTAGGGTTGCATATAGCGTAGAAATTTCAGTTTTTCCTATCTAAAAGAGGGTAAACATGAGAACTTAGAATTTCCTAGTAAAACATGTCTAGGTCTTAAACGAGCTAAGTGTGTAAGAATGAAAATATGAATCTTTAACATGGTTTAGCTAGTTATTAAAGTTAAATATGGTATGAATATAACTTGTCTTATTCTTAATTGCTAAGACTATGTTTTTATACTATGCATGTATGTCTGGTTTTGATTACTCATACTGAGAATTGTTGTTTCTCACCCTATTGTGTATCATGTAATTCTAAGTGAAACTTCTTCTAAGAGTAAGAAGAAGAAGGAAGCTAAAGAATAGATTAGCTTTATGGTTTATATTTCAAATGTTGTATCTTTTAGTACTTCTTTGAAATGTATAGAATTATGTAATACTTCAAACCTTTGCTAAGGTAATGTTGAATGTGTATATTAATGCATTATGATGTAAATGTTGTTTTTCTGCATTTCATATGGCTCTCTATAATGTTTCCAACGAATATTATGGATATATTAATTAGACTAGTATGTATGTAATGACGTTGTAATGCTAAGTATCTTCTTGTATATCATATATATAGAGATACTGGTATTAAGATGTTACATTATAGTATCAAAGCAGTTCATCTTGTTGAGCCGGGGTATAGATTGACTATGCTTAAGAATAGTAGGAGTTCTGTCTTAGAAATTGTACTTTTCTTGTTTCATATGCTAGACGTGATGATAGAATTGCATGATTTACCTTAGATTAGTTTGTTATTAACTTCTATTGCACAGTTACATGGTATTGAGTCTGCAGCTCAATATATGTTGTTTCTGTGTGTAAAAGAAACTATAGCACCAACAAGGCGATCTAGAGAAGCAGAGAACTCAACCCCACAAGGTCCAGATATGACTGAAGCTGTTATGGCTATGGCCAATGTTATGACAAGGGTGCTTGAGATGAAGGAAGCAAATCCACTTTAGCAGCCTCCACCACCTGAACGCCTAGTGCAAGATGCACCACAAGTCAGAAGGAATCAGAATTTCCTGGACTTGACAGCTTTTTATCAGATGAACCCTCTACCGTACAGAGACGAGTACAATCCCGCAAAGGCTGAGAAGTATCTTAGTGAGATGGAAAAGATTTTTGATGCAATAGTTTGCTTGAAGGAGCAAAAAATGGCCTTCACCTCCTATATTATGTTGAAGGGAGAAACAGAGCATTGGTGGAAAGGTACCAAGAGGATACTTGAAGCCGCAGAAACCCCAATGTCGTGGGAAGTTTTCAAGATAACTTTTCTGGAGAAGTTTTTCCTTCAAACTCTGCATGATGACAAGGAAGTGGAGTTTATGCAATTAAAACAAGGAAGCATGTCAGTAGGCCAGTATGTGGCCAAGTTTGACGAGTTTTCAAAGTTTTCATCACATTTCTGTTATCATCCGGACTAGAAATGACTATGGTTGAAATTTGAAACTTGTTTGAGAAGGGAGATCAAGAGTATGGTGAGACCTATGGAGATTAGGGACTTTCCTACCTTGGTCAACAAATGTAGGATTGTGGAGTCTAGTGCTAACAACCCTCCATCAGAAGAATGGGTACAAGGCATCTCAAAGAGAAAGCGAAAGGATGATATGAATAAGAAGGGTGCTTCTAAAACAAGTAACCCCAAAGGAAAAGACAAGATGGACTCTAGGTTTTCAATGTGTCCTCAGTGTAAGAAATTGCATAGAGGCAAGTGCTTGGCAAGCCAGTCTATGCGTTATACATATGGGAAACCAGGACATTTCTCCAAAGCTTGTCCTCAGAACAAGGAAGATGCGCCTACCCCAAAGCCGCTAGCCAAGGGACGAGTTTACACTCTAAGAGGAACAAAGGTGGCCCAGTCTTCTGACCTCATCTAAGGTAAAGACAGAATTCTTAATCATCTTTTAAATGTCATGTATGATTCAGGAACATCCCACTCTTTTGTTTCTTATGATTTTGTAAGGATGTTGGATTTGCCTATGTCAGAGTTACCATATGACTTATCTGCTTCCACACACACCGGTAAGCCAATCATAACTTCAAAGGTATATCTTGACTGTGGTATAAGGATGAAGGATAGAGTCTTCTTTGTAAACCTTATTTGTTTACCCCTTGTGGACATAGATGTCATTCTTGGTATGGATTGGTTGTCATCCAATCATGTGGTTTTGAACTGTTCAAATAAGACTCTAGTTTTTCTGTTTGATGTTCCTACCAGAGTTGTTTCTTCAGAGTCTGCCTATCTCAATGCTAATAAGGTCAATCACTGTTTGGTGGATATGTTCTTCTTTTCTCATTAGATGTAGTGGTTGAGCAGAGCCTACATAGTATACCAGTGGTGAGGGAATATCCTGAGATATTTTCGAGTGACGTAGCAGAGTTTCCACCGGAGAGAGAAATAGAGTTTGCTATAGATTTAGTATCGAGTACAAGACCTATATCTATAGCACCCTATAGGATGGCACCCCTAGAGTTGGCCAAACTCAAGAAATAGTTAGAATTGTTATTGGATAAATAATTCATTAGGCCTAGTGTTTCTCCATGGGGAGCACCAGTGTTGCTTGTGAAGAAGAAAGAAGGTACCATGAGGTTATGTGTTGACTACAGGCAGTTGAACAAGGTAACCATTAAGAACAAGTATCCTTTGCCTAGAATAGATGATCTGATGGATCAATTAGGAGGAGCTTCAGTGTTTTCCAAGATTAATCTGAGATTTGGATATCATCAAATTAGAGTTAGGGGAAAGGATGTCCCTAAGACCATTTTTAGAACTAGGTATGAGCATTATGAATATCTTGGGATGTCCTTTGGGTTGATGAATGCTCCAACAGTGTTTATGGATTACATGAATAGAGTTTTTAGACCTTATCTAGATAAGTTTGTGGTAGTGTTTATTGATGATATCCTTATCTATTCAAAAACAAGGGAAGAGCATGAGCAGCATGTAAGGATTGTTTTAGATATCCTAAAAGAAAAGAAACTGTTTGTCAAATTGTCCAAGTGTGAGTTTTGGCTAATAGAAGTTCAATTTTTGGGCCATGTTATTTCTAATGGAGGAATTGCAGTGGGCCCTAGCAAAGTGGAAGCAGTGTTGCAATGGGATAGACCCAGATCAGGAACTTTATAGGCCTAGCTGGTTACTGTAGAAGGTTCATCAATGGTTTTTCTCAATTAGCGCTGCTGTTGACTAGGTTGACTAGAAATGGTAGTACTTTTGAGTGGACTCAGGATTGTGAGAATAGCTTTCAAGAGTTAAAGAAGAGGTTGACTACTACGCCAGTGTTGGTGATTGTGGATCCCCATGAGAACTTTGAGGTCTTTTGTGACGCTTCAAAGAAAAGACTAGGGTGTGTTCTGATACAAAATAAGAGAGTAGTTGTCTTTGCATCAAGGCAGTTAAGGTCTCATGAGGAGAACTACCTTACGCATGATTTGGAGTTAGCAGCAATAGTGTTTACCTTAAAGATTTGGAGGCATTATCTCTATGGAGTCTAGTTTGAGGTGTTTAATGATCATAAAAGTTTAAAGTACTTGTTTGATCAGAAGGAGCTGAACATGAGGCAGAGAAGATGGATGAAATTCTTAAAGGATTATGACTTTGAGTTAAAGTATCATCCGGGTAAGGCCAATGTTGTGGCTGATGCACTAAGTAGGAAATCCCTACATGTATCCCAAATGATGGTCCAAGAGAGTGAACTTCTCGATGGCTTCATAGATTTGAGTCTAGTGGAGACAGTGATGCCACAAAGTCTCGTTGTGAGTAGAATGGACATAATAAATGACTTAAGGACTCCGATTTTAGAAGCTCAAAAGGAGGATGAAACTTTAATGGACATTAGTGAGCAGATCTTTTTAGAAACCTTAGAAGATTTTGATATGGCTGATGATGGAATGATAAAGTTTAGCGACAGACTTTGTATTTCAGGAGAGTCAAAGATCAAAGAAAGGATTCTAGAATAAGCTCATGGCAGTAAGTATACCATCCATTCCGGAACCACTAAGATGTATCAAGATCTTAGAAAAATGTTTTGGTGGTATAGAATGAAAAGAGACATAGTAGAGTATGTCACAAGGTGTTTAGTTTGTCAAAAAGTGAAAATTGAACATCAAAAACTAGTAGGACCATTACAATCTTTGGGAGTCCCAGAGTGGAAATGAGATAAGATTTCTATGGACTTTGTAATGGGTCTACCTAAGACTCAGCAAGGTTTTGATGCAGTTTGGGACATAGTAGATAGATTAACTAAATATGCCCACTTTTTACTAATGAGAGCTAGCTATCCTCTAGAGAAATTAGCATAGCTATATCTAAAGGAGATAGTTAGGTTTCATGGAGTCTTCATAAGTATAGTTTCAGATAGGGATCCTAGATTCACATTTAGATTCTGAGGAGCTTTGCAAGAATCTTTTGGGACTAAGTTAAGCCTTAGTACAACTTATCACCCACAAACAGATGGACAAATAGAGAGGACTATCCAAACCCTTGAAGATATGCTTAGGGCATGTGTTTTAGAACAACAGGGTAGTTGGGATAAGTTCTTACCTTTAGTGGAGTTTGCTTATAACAATAGCTACCATTCCAGCATAGGTATGGCATTCTATGAGGCTTTGTATGGAAGAAAATGTAGATCGCCTCTATGTTGGTACAAGGTAGGTGAGAGAACCATCCTAGGTCTAGAGTTAGTCCAACAGACCACAAGGCAAATTAAGATGATTAAGGATAGGTTGGTTAATGCTCAAAGTCAGTAAAAAAGCTATGCTGACAAGAGAAGGAGACCTCTTGAGTTTAGTGAGGGAGATCATTTATTCTTAAGAGTTACTCCTACAACAAGGATTAGTAGAGCATTGAAAACTAATCATCGTTTTCTTAGTCCCTACCAAATTGTAAAAAAAGTTAGACTCGTAGCTTACCAAATAGCCCTTCCTCCTAATTTTTCTAACCTTCATGATGTTTTTTATATATCTCAGTTGAGAAAGTATAATCCAGATCCTTTGCATATCATAGAATATGAATCTGTACAGTTAAGGGATGATTTGTCTTATGATATAAATCCGGTAAGGATCGTAGATAGAGGGGTCAAAGAGCTTAGAGGTAAGTAGATTCCTCTGGTGAAGGTTTTATGGGGTGGCAATGACACTGAGGAGGCTACTTGGGAGTTAGAGTCCCACTTGCAGCAGGACTACCCAGATTTGTTCCTTTCAGGTGAGTAATTTTGGGTTAAAAATTTTAAAAAGGAGGAGAGAAATGTAATATCCTAAAATGACATGTTAGACTTGTTTATGTGTTCAAAAGGTAGCATATGACTTGGTTAGCATGTATGTTTATCTTTGTGACAATCTGAGTTAGTTTAGGTACTTAGTTGCAACTCAGATTGTGAAAAGTAGCTTAAAATAACTCAGATAATAGCATAAATTGCTTAGATGAGGGAAATAAATATGAATAATTTATTTCTAGGTCACAAATATATGAAATCAGTTACAGTTAAAGTTTTAAGGTAAACTGAGTTAGTTTGACATTTTTAGGCATATTAGTAGTCAATTTATAACTAGATTGACCGCTAGCAGATATGAAAATATCCCGATAATGGTGAAACGACTTTTTATAAGAATCCTAGCATTTATTTTTAAGTTGTTAGAAGATAAAAAATCTTGATTTAGCTAAATCTGAGTGTTTTTAGCAGATCGAGATTTTATCAGTTTTGGCTTAAAGGCCATTTGAGTCTTTAGTTCCCCTTTTATAAGCCTCACTTACGACCTCTTGCTTCACAAAAACAGAAACAAAAAACATGCAAGGAGAAAAAAGGAAAGAGGAAGCAAAGGCCAAGGAGGAGGAATAGAGAAAGACGAAAGCCAAAGGAAAAGCCAAGGCTTGAGATCCAACCGAACTTGAATCTTTTCACAGCTGCCAAAGGTAGGAGTTTAATGTTCATCTTCACTTCTTTTTACTTTTTTCACCATTTATGCATTTAAGGTGCTTAATAGGCCAAATTGAGTTCTCGAGGTGTTTGATGTATTTCACTTGCATGATTGAGTTTCTTTGGTCTTTTGTGACTTGTTCATAACATAAGTTTAAGATAGAAGCTTAGAATACTTCATTTGGACCTTTGATTCCCAAAAGAGGGGTTAGGTCAACCTATATGTGATTTTGATACATAATCTAAATTAAGAAGTTTAAGTTTGTGATTAATGATTCTTATGTGTTTAAGAACTGATTAAGGACTTAGAATCACTCAAAAACTGATTTGGAATGGCCAAAATCCAAGAAAAGACCAATGGAACAGTACCACAGTTTTGCAGAATTCTATAGAATCTGGTTTCTGCTATGAACGCTGCGACTTAAGCACGCCGTGTCGCGGCATGGGGTTGAATTTTACTGCATGCGCTATGACGTGAAGACACCGTGCTGCGGCGTGAGAGTGCTGCTACACCCAATATTGAAACCCGAGGCTAGGGCGCCGCGGCGAGCCCAGGTTAGTGCCGCGACGTGAGCACTAGGAACTCCAAAAATATCATTTTTGATATTTTGAAGTTCTGAACTAGATAGAATCATTCATATATGTTTCCTAAGGTGTTCGAGGACACAAATAGAAATATTTTCAAGAGAGAAACTATTATCTAGCATAGATGAGAAAGTCTAAGCCTTTTGTCATCTAAAAATAATGGATGGTCTTTGTAATACCCTAAATAGCATGTTAGACTTGTGTATGTGTTCAAAAGGTAGCATATGACTTGCTTAACATGCGTGTTTAATTTTGTGACAATTTGAGTTAGTTTAGGTACTTAGTTGCAACCCAGAGTATGAAAAGTAGCTTAAAATGACTCAGACAATAGCATAAATTACTTAGATGAGGGAAATAAATATTGATAATTTATTTCTAAGTCACAAATATATGAAACAAGTTACAGTTAAAGTTTGAAGATAAACTGAGCTAGTTTGGTATTTTTAGGTATGCTGGTTGTCTAATTATAGCTGATTTAACTATTAGCAGATATAGATATACTAGATAATGGTGAAATGACTTTTTATATGAATCATAGTATTTATTTTAAAGTTGTTAGAAGTTAGAAATCTTGATTTAGTTAAATCTGAGTGGTTTTAGCATATCAGGATTTATCAATTATGACTTAAGACCTTATTAGTCTTTTGTTCTATCTTTATAAGCCTCACTCACCACCTCTTTGCTTCACAAAAATAGAAACAAAAATCTTGCAAGGAGAAAGAAAGAAAGAAAGAGGAAGCAAAGATCAAGGAGAAGGAAGAGAGAAAGAGGAAAGCCAAAGAAAAATCCAGGCCAAATTGAGTTCTAGTGGTGTTTGATGTGTTTTGCTTGCATAATTGAGTTTCTTTGGTCATTTATGACTTGTTCATAGCATAATTTGAAGTTAGAAACTTAAAACATCCCATTTAGACATTTGATTCACAAATATGAGGGTTTAGGTCAAGAATGTGATTTTGGTGCTTGAATCCAAATTAAGAGGTTTACGTTTGTGATTAATGATTCCTATGTGTTTAAGAACTGATTAGGGACTTAGAATCACTCAGAAACTAATTGGAATGAACAAAATCTGAGAAGGGAACTAATGGAATAGTACCACGGTTCTACAGAATCTGGGTTTTGATATGCATGCCACGGCGAGAGTATATCGTGCCGCGGCACGGGGTTGAATGTGCTGCTTACACCGCGGCGTGAAGACGTCGTGTCGCAGCATGAGAGTCCTATTACACCCAGTATTGAAACCCGAGGCTAGGGCGTCGCGGTGTGCCTAGGTTAGTGACGCGGCGTGGGCACCAGGAACTCCAAAAATGTCATTTTTGATATTTTAAAGTTCTAGACTAGATGGAATCATTCGTATATGTTTCTTAAAGTGTGTTAAGACATAACTAAGGATATTTTCAAGAGCAAAATTATCACTTAACATGTATGAGAAAGTTTAAATATTTGAGCATTCAATAGTTATGGTTTGTTTTAGGTAATTATCTAGCACCTTAGGTCACTCTAGTGGTAATGTATGTCACTTAAGAGTAATGAGTGATGAGTTGATGTTTAGATATATGTATAATGGGAAAGACTGGTAGTATTGATCTTTGAGAGTACCCTTGATGCCCATTCATAAAGGCTAAGGAAAATAGATAAGTGTTCGAAAGACTCTTTTGAGTAAGGACATAACCCTAATATTTTGATAGTGCCAAGGCCAAGGGAGATAAGTGGGGAGTCCGTAAGGTTCTTCTGAACGAGGATTCAGCCCGAACTTCTCAGTGTACCAGGATATGTGTGATGTGAGGATGAACTTTCTCTCTATTTACCATGAGAAAATACATTAAACCACTATCCCTAAGCTTTACATCTTAGTTCTAAGTTGGACTAAGTGTATGTATTAGATGTACGTTACCTTGGTTTATCTAAATGCTAGATTTAGACTTTGTAGATGCTTTAAACATATCTTTTTAACATGTATTGAGATTATGTTTATTTATGCTATGCATGCTGGTTTTGGTTTACTCATATTGAGAAATGTTATTTCTCACCTCGCTATGTATCATATAATTCAAGGTGAAACTTCTTCCAAGACTATGAAGAAGTAGGAAGCTAAAGAATAGATTAGCTTTATGGTTTATATTTCAAGTGTTGTATCTTTTAGTACTTCTTTTGAAACGTAAAGAATTATGTAATACTTCAAGCCTTTGCTAAGGCTAATGTTGTATATGTATATGCATTTTACTAAGATGTTTATGCTTTCTGCATTTCATATGGCTCTCTATAATGTTTCCAATGAATATTATGGATATATTTATTAGATTAGTATGTATATAGTGACGTTGTAATGCTAAGTATCTCCTTGTATATTATATACATTGGGATACTGGTGTTAGAATGTTACATTATGGTATCAGAGCAATTCATCCTATTGAGTCAGGGTATGAACTGACTATGCTTAGGCATATTAAGAGTTCCTTCTTAGAAATTGTGCTTTTCTTGTTTCATATGTTAGATGTAATGGTAGAATTGCATGATTTGCCTTAGATTGGTTTGTTATTAGCTTCTGTGGCACGGTTACATGGTATTGAGACTGCAGCTCAATATATGTTGTTTTTGTGTGTACAAGAAACTATGTCACTAACAAGGCGATCTAGAGAAGCAGAGAAATCGATGCCACAAGGTTCAAATATGGAGAAGCCTTTATGGCTATGGCTAATGTTATGACAAGGGTGCTTGAGAGGATGGAAGCAAATCCACCTCAGCAATCTCTACCACCTGAGCACTCCGTTCAAGATGCACTGCAAGTTAGAAGGAATCAGAATTTTCTGGACTTGACAGCTTTCCATCAGATGAACCCTCCATTGTACAGAGGCGAGTTTAATCCCGCTAAGGCTGAGGAGTGGCTTAGTGAGATAGAAAAAATCTTTGATGTGATGGTTTGTTCGGAGGAGCAAAAAGTGGCCTTTGCCTCCTATATGTTGAAGGGAGAAACAGAGCATTGATGGAAATGTACCAAAAAGGTACTAGAAGCTGCAAAAGACCAGATATCATGGGAAATTTTCAAGACAACTTTTCTGGAGAAGTTTTTCCTGCAAATTCTGCATGATGCCAAGGAAGTGGAGTTTATGCAGTTAAAATAAGGAAGTATGTCAGTACGCCAGTATATAGCCAAGTTTGATGAGTTGTCGAAGTTCTCTTCCTATTTCCATTATCATTTAGACAAGAAATGGCGATGCTTGCAATTCGGAACAGGCTTGAGAAGTGAGATCAAGAGCATGGTGAGACCTATGGAGATTAAGGATTTTCTTGCTTTGGTCAACAAATGTAGGATTGTGGAGTCAAGTGCTAACAGCCCTCTGATGCGTGAAATCCGTAAGTGTACGGTTTCGTCGTCAAGTAATAAAAAGATCGAATCCACAGGGACTGTGTCTATGAATACCAATTAATTAATTAATTCAATTAAATTAAACAAAAGGAAATATAATTGTTGATTGTGAAGTATGTAGTAACAAACTAATTAAATAATTAAAAATCAAAGTACAGAATTTAGAACAAAAATAGCAAGTTATCAAGAAGGGGTTTTTCAAATTCAAGAAAGCTTCCAAGATTGGGATACCACAATGATACAAGACAAATCCTAATTGACAACCCTTTTATTAAATCTGAAATTCAATTGAAGGTAAATTATCCTAAATTAGTTAATGTTCTTTCTCAAGATACAAGATCTGTGCCTAATTAAACTAATTCTTACTCTCGTGGTAATTGAATTTAAATTGAACCCATTACGTTGTGATAATTCATTGAATGCTCGAAAGGCTAAAACTACTCTTGTTCAATTCTTATGGTTCTAACACCTAGGTTCATATCTCAGTACGTCCCTAAATGCCTATGAGATGCAAATAAGTGGCCAGCAAATTCACATAAATAAGAGTAATAAGAATTAAATCAAAGAACATTCAAGATCAATAAAAGGGGAAACAACATCAATTAATCATTATCAATGTATCAAAGGGCATTGCCCAATCCTAGAAACAAAAGAAACTACTCAGACATAGAGAAGAAGGAATCAGAAAACATGTTCTTAAACATCCAAACCCGTAATCCAAGAGAGAAGAGGGAAGAAAGATCAAGAACCAAAGCCTCCAATGTGCCTCCTCCAAAACCAAATTAGAATCCCCTAATTGTATTCAGAACATCTATTTATAACCTAGGGTTTTAATTGGCTAAAAAGCCCCCAAAAGAAATAAAAAATAAAACTTAAAAACTGATGCGTACTGCGATCCACGGCCGTGGATCATTCCACGAGCTGGCCGTGGATCTTGCTGTCAGAATTCCATGGCCATGGATCATTCCATGGCCAGGCCGTGCATCATTCCACGACCGTGTATCATTCCATGGCCAGGCCGTGGAACTCCCTGGAATCTCTCTTTTCCTCCTTCAAGTTGCTGCTCGATCCATGGCCGTGGTTTAATCCACGGGCAGGCCATGGATCCATCCGGATTGACCTTTTTGCACCTTTTTGCTATCCATTAAGCTCCAACTTCAAACATGTAAGCATTCCATTCAATCCAAGGCCAATTCAACATTAATCCTGCACAAGAATACCAAAAACACCGCAGTTATCCGAATTAAGGGAAAAACAAACTAAAAGGAAAACTAAAATGCCTAAAATGCTCAAGAATGCATGCAAAACAAGAACAAAACATAATGTTATTTCACACACATCAAATCCCCCCAAGCTTAAGACTTTGCTTGTCCTCAAGCAATAACTAAGGCCAAACTAAAAAGTAGGATCAAAAGACAATAAAGAATGAGGAACCCGAGAAAACAATATCCAAGCAATAGGCTAAGGCAAACAAAGAATCTGAGAGGTAATCAAAATCAAGTCCAATTAGAGGCTAAGTTCTCAGAAATCATGCATCCTTACTGATTGAATTAAGTTCACTCCACTAACCACACTCAAAGTGTTTAAGGGTGAAAACCATACGCTCAAAATCCTTCAAAGAAAATGCACTTCTATATGCTTGATAAGAAACCAGATTTTCACTAATAATCAGCATGCATGCAAGAATCAAAAGGTCTTTCAAGGATTGTAATGGGGCCATGGGAATGATGTTAGGTAAAGTAGAGAAAGGAAGGTATGACAAAGGGCTAATCAAAATTTTCAATAAACACAAGTAATCCAATAGAACATAAATGGAGCAAAGAAAATTTTTTAATCTAAAACATAACTCCACATTTCAAAGAATTTTCTTCCTTACTTTTCCTTCTCCTCTTTCTCCTTTTTTTTTCAAGCTTTCATCTCATGATGTTTCTTTTATTTTATTTTTATTTTTTACTTTTTTTTTTCATTTGAGAAAGAGGAAGCTCAAATACATATAATTCCCAACACAACTTTCAAACAACTTTCAAGCCCAATTCGCTCCATTTAATATTCTAAATGATTACCAATAATGTATCATCATAGGCATCAAGAAAAATAAGTATGCAATAGGATCAAAATGGGCAACTAGAGGATGAAAATGTAACAATTTTAGAAGGCCAGAAAAAAATACCTAAAATGCCTTCATCACATTCAAGCATGCAACCAAAAATTTCACCTCAAAAAGGTTTCAAATCAAGTTCTAGAGCACAAGATCAATAAGGAATATCACTCAACACAAAGAATGGGAATAAAAATCATATAATGCATAAGTCCCATATAAGCTCAAAACTCACATTTAGAGGTTTAAAAATTCAATGAGAAGCACAAATTCAGAGAACATTATGCTAATTATCAACTATCAAAAGATCACCTCTACTAGCAATTAAAATAATGTCTGTTGCCTACCACAAGAATCAATAAATTGAGTTCCAAATCAATATCATCTCAAAATCCCCAAAAACCCAAGAGATATGATGGTGACAATACAACATGAAGATGCAATGCAAAACAAGACATGAAAATGCATGAGACTCTAAATCAAAATACCAATGAAAATAAAAATATGAAAATATCCCCCCTCAAGCTTAGAACCTACATTGTCCCTAATGTAAAAATCTTAAACTAGAGAAGGGATAAAAGAAAAGAACTCATTGCGGTGGTGGAAAAACTTCTGGTGTTTAATCCATGGCCATGGAATTTTCCATGGACTGGGTGTGGAACTTTCTGACTTCACCCTCCTTCTAATTTAAGTTTCAAAAAGGGTCAAACCTAAACAAGATACATGAGATAAAGATCAAACCAGCAATCCAACACATAAAATCAAAAAGAAAAAAATATTTAAAGAAAAAATTAATAATAATAAAGAAACTTAGGTTGCCTCCTAAGAAGCGCTTGTTTAAAGTCATTAGCTTGACTTTGGTTTGGTTTCTGTGCTCAGGTGACGTTAATGGAGTAGTGCTCAGTCTCCACTCCTTCAAAGTGTTTCACTCTCTAGCCATTTATCAAGAAAGGCTCATGGCCTTTTTTCTTCACCTCAAGCACACCGTAGGATAAAACTCGAACAATCTCATATGGTCCTGACCATTTCGACCATAACTTACTAGGACAGAAACGTAGAAGCGAGTTATTGACAAGAACTTTATCCCTGAGTTTAAATTCACGCTTCTCGACACACTTGTCATTCTGCTTCTTAGGTCCCTCTTGCAGGTATTGGACTTCTCACATTTTGTGGTACCCTTGGGCAAGGTCATTTCTAGTATAGCATCAGCCACTGATTCGTGTATACCTGAAAGCACAACACTATCCACAACATTAGTAGCATCTATGCGATTACATGAATTTAAAGAATTAGAATTTTTTTCAAAATAAAAAACATCAAAAACTACTTCCTCATCATTCAATCGCAAAGTCAATTTTCCTTCATGGACATCAATGATCGCCCTTCCAGTGGCAAGGAATGGACGCCCAAGTATGATCGGCATTGTAGCATCAGTTTCCATGTCAAGTACAACAAAATCCACTGACATATAAAACTTAACAACCTTAATAGGAACATCCTCCAAGATGCCTACGGGGTACTTGATTGACCGATCCGCCAATTGAAGTGAGATTGTTGTGGGTTTTAGCTCACCCACCTCCAATTTCTTACACACAGAAAGGGGCATAAGACTAACACTGGCTCCCAAATCACACAGAGCTTTATCAAAATTCGTGTTGCCAATCATATAGGGAATAGAGAAGCTACCTGGATCTTTTAACTTAGGAGGCAATTTATTTTGAATTAAAGCACTACACTCCTCCGTTAAAGCTACTGTCTCATATTCTTCTAGCTTTCTCTTATTAGACAAGAAGTCCTTAAGAAACTTAGCATAGGTAGGCATTTGTTTTAACGCCTCAGTGAAAGGTACATTAATGTATAATTTCTTAAGAACTTCTAAGAACTTCCCAAACTGCTTGTCTAACTTCGCCTTAGCAAGTCTTTGAGGGAAAGGAACTGGGGGTTGGTATGGCTCAGGGGGTATATACTTAGACACTTCCTCATTAGTTTCCTCCTCTTCTAAGGGTTGTGCCTTAGTCTCTTTTTCCTCATTCCCCTCATCTTTGTCACTCTCCCCATTACCTAAGGAATTCTCTAATTTCTTTTTACTCCTCAAACTCACAGCTTTACAATGTTCATTGCCTGGGTTAACTTCAGGTTGACCAGGAAACTTACCTTGCTGCCTAAGAGAAGTGCTTGCTTGTTGGGTAATCTGGGTTTCCAACATCTTATTATGAATAGCTAAATTGTCAACCTTAGCTGACAACTCTTTAATTGCCTCAGTTACAACTTGCCCATGGTGCCTAAACTCCTCATTACGCTTAGGCGGCTCTCAACAAAATTCTCAAGAAGAGACTCAAGTCTAGATTTTTGTACCTGTGGGACTCCAGAAGAGGGTTTAGCATTACCTTGCTCAGCTTGGTACTGACTATTCCGGTAAGAGAAGTTAGGATGTGACCTCCAACCAGGGTTGTAAGTTTGAGAATACGGATCATTCCTCCCCTTTTGGTTGAAGTCATGGAAATTATGGCATGATTCCACTTGCTCCACTAGTGCACTATGTGAGGAACCCATTCCAACTTGGCATTCAGCACCAATATGTCCCTGTGCTCCACAAATCTCACAAAATTGTTAGAGGCACCTATGACATTAACATGAGCTTTCTCAAGCATGTCAAAACGTTTATTCAAAGAATCAAACTTTGACATAATTAAATCAACACCATCTACCTCAAACTTACCTCCCGAGAGCTTTCTCGGGTTATGCCTTCTTTCATTGGCCCATTGGTGATGATTTGAAGCTACACTCTCAATTATCTCATAAGCCTCTGTGAGCCTTCTATTCATCAGAGCTCCACCAGCTGCGGAGTCAAGAGACACCTTCGAAGAATATTCTAAACCATTGTAGAAGGTGTGGACGATCAACCACTTCTCTAACCCGTGGTGTGGGCAGGCTTCCAGCAAAGCCTTATATCTATCCCAAGCTTCTGACAATGACTCGCCATCTTTCTGAACAAAGCTTGTGATTTGGGTCCTTAGGTGAGCAGTCTTGGAAGGTGGAAAGAATTTGTCCAAAAAGGCTTGCTCCAATTGGTCCCAAGTAGTTATCGTCTCAGCCGGAACGGACTTCAACCAAGCTCTAGCTCTATCTCTCAATGATAGAGGAAACAAGCGGAGACGAATAGCATCAACAGAGGCGCCTTCGATCTTGAGGGTCTCACAGAACTCCAAGAACATATCCACATGATCATTAGGATCCTCTGACGACAATCCTTCAAATTGGTTCTGCCTTATCATAGAAAGTAGGGCAGGAGGTATGGTGAAGTGCCTGGCTTCAATGTTTGGCCGAGCAATCCCAGATCGCAAACCCCGAGCATTAGGGGCTGCATACTATTTTAACGGTTTATTATCTTCAGCTACTGCCATGACAAGTGTTGGTTCAAATATTTCTCTTACTCTGTGCCTTTGTTGTCTTCTCTTTCTACGTAAAGTCCTTTCAATTTCAGGATCTGCTTCAATGAGAATCCCAGAACGTCTAGTACTTTGCATAAATAAGAGAAATTACCTGCAGAAAGTCAAAGAGAAATCAAGAACGTAAGAACCAAATATAAAGAAAAAGGTTTAAAATAATTAAATTAAAAATTAAATTAATATTCAAGAAAAACACAATCCCCGACAACGGCGCCAAAAACTTGATGCGTGAAATCCGCAAGTGTACGGTTTCGTCGTCAAGTAATAAAAGGATCGAATCCACAGTGACTGTGTCTATGAATACCAATTAATTAATTAATTCAATTAAATTAAACAAAAGGGAATATGATTGTTGATTGCGAAGTATGTAGTAACAAAGCAATTAAATAATTAAAAATCAAAGTGCAGAATTTAGAACAAAAATAGCAAGTTATCAAGAAGGGGTTTTTCAAATTCAAGAAAGCTTCCAAGATTGGGATACCACAATGATACAAGACAAATCCTAATTGATAACCCTTTTAGTAAATCTAAAATTCAATTGAAGGTGAATTACCCTAAATTAGTTAATGTTCTTTCTCAAGATACAAGATTCGTGCCCAATTAAACCAATTCCTACTCTCGTGGTAATTGAATTTAAATTGAACCCATTACGCTTTGTGGTAATTCATTGAATCCTCGAAAGGCTAAAATTACTCTTGTGATTTAGACCTTAAGTTCAATTCTTATGGTTCCAACACCTAGGTTCACCTCTCAGTACGTCCCTAAATGCCTATGAGATGCAAATAAGTGGCCAATAAATTCACATAAATAAGAGTAATAAGAATTGAATCAAAGAACATTCAAGATCAATAAAAGGGGAAACAATGTCAATTAATCATTATCAATGTATCAAAGGGCATTGCCTAATCCTAGAAACAAAAGAAACTACTCAGACATAGAGAAGAAGGAATCAGAAAACATGTTCTTAAACATCCAAACCCGTAATCTAAGAAAGAAGAGGGAAGAAAGATCAAGAACCAAAGCCTCCAATGTGCCTCCTCCAAAACCAAATTAGAACCCCCTAATTGTATTCAGAACATCTATTTATAACCTAGGATTTTAATTGGCTAAAAAACCCCAAAAAAAAATAAAAAATAAAACTTAAAAACTGATGCGTACTGCGATCCACGACCGTGGATCATTCCACAGGCTGGCCGTGGATCTTGCTGTCAGAATTCCATGGCCATGGATCATTCAACGGTCAGGCCGTGGATCATTCCATGGCCAGGCCGTGGAACTCCTTGGAATCTCTCTTTTCCTCCTTCAAGTTGCTGCTCGATCCATAGCCGTGGTTTAATCCATGGGCAGGCCGTGGATCCCTCTGGAATAGCCTTTTTGCACCTTTTTGCTATCCATTAAGCTCCAACTTCAAACATGCAAGCATTCCATTCAATCAAAGGCCAATTCAACATTAATCCTGCACAAGAATACTAAAAACACCACAGTTATTCGAACTAAGGGAAAAATAAACCAAAAGAGAAACTAAAATGCCTAAAATACTCAAGAATGCATGCAAAACAAGAACAAAACATGATGTTTATATAGCCAAGTTTGATGAGTTATCGAAGTTCTCTTCCTATTTCCATTATTATCTAGACAAGAAATGACGATGCTTGCAATTCGGAACAGGCTTGAGAAGTGAGATCAAGAGCATGGTGAGACCTATGGAGATTAGGGATTTTCTTGCTTTGGTCAACAAATGTAGGATTGTGGAGTCAAGTGCTAACAGCCCTCCATCAGAGGAAAGGGAACAAGATGTCCCAAAGAGAAAGCGAGAGGATGACAGGAATAAGCAGGGAACTTCTAAAGCGAGCAACCTTAAAGGAAAAGGCAAGAAGGGGTCCAAGGTACCTTCATGCGCTAAATGTGGAAAGGCAAATAGAGGCAAGTGCTTGGCAGGCCAATCTACATATTACACGTGTGCACAACCAGGATATTTCTCTAGGGATTACCCATGGAACAAGGAAGATGCGCCTACCCCAAAGCTACTAGCCAAAGGATGAGTTTATACTCTAGGCGGAACAGAGGTGGCCTAGTCTTCCGACCTCATCCAAAGTAAAGGCATAATTCGTAATCATTTTTTAAATGTCATGTATAATTCAGAAGCATCTCTTTCCTTTGTTTCTTATGATTGTGTAAGGATGTTGGATTTGCCTATGTCAGAGTTACCATATGACGTATCTATTTCCATACCCACCGGTAAGCCAGTCATAACTTCAAAGATATGTCTTGACTGTGGTATAAGGATAGAGTCTTCTTTGTAAACCTTATTTGTTTACCCCTTGTGGACATAGATGTAATTCTTGGTATGGATTGGTTGTCATTCAACCATGTGATTTTGAACTGTTCAGATAAGACTCTAGTTTTTCTGTCTAATGTTCCTACCAGAGTTGTTTCTTCAGAGTCTGCCTATCTTAATGCTAATCAGGTCAATCAATGTTTGGTAGAAGGAGCTCTAGGATATGTTCTTCTTTTCTCATTAGATGTAGAGGTTGAGCAGAGCCTAGACAGTATACCTATGGTGAGGGAATACCCTGAGGTGTTTCCGAGTGACGTAGTGGAGTTTTCACCGAGAGAGAAATAGAGTTTACTATAGATTTAGTGTCAGGTACATGACCTATATCTATAGCATCCTATAGGATAGCACCCCTAGAGTTAGCCAAACTCAAGAAATAGTTAGAGGATTGTTGGATAAGCAATTCATTAGGCCTAGTGTTTCTCTGTGGAGAGCACCAGTGTTGCTAGTGAAGAAGAAAGATAGTACCATGATGTTATGTGTTGACTACAGGTAGTTGAACATGATAACCATCAAGAACAAGTATCCTCTGCCTAGAATAAATGATATAAAGGATCAATTAAAAGGAGTTTTAGTGTTTTCCAAGATTGATATGAGATCTGGATATCATCAAATTAGAGTTAGGGGAAAGGATATCCCTAAGACCGCTTTTAGAACCAGGTATGAGCATTATGAATGATATCCTTTGGGTTGACGAATGTTCCAACAGTGTTTATGGATTATATGAATAGAGTTTTTAGACCTTATCTAGATAAGTTTGTGGTAGTGTCTATTGATGACATCCTTATCTATTCAAAAATATAGGAAGAGCACGAGCAGCATGTAAGGATTATTTTAGATATCCTAAAAGAAAAGAAATTGTTTGCCAAATTGTCCAAGTATGAGTTTTGGCTAATAGAAGTTTAGTTTTTGGGCCATGTTATTTCTAATGGAGGAATTGCAATGGACCCTAGCAAAGTGGAAGCAGTGTTGTAGTGGGATAGACCCACCACTTTGACTAAGATTAGGAGCTTTATAGGCCTAGATGGGTACTATAAAAGGTTCATTAAGGGTTTTTCTCAGTTAGCTTTGCCATTGACTAGGTTGATTAGAAAGGGTGGTACCTTTGAGTGGACTCAAGCTTATGAGAATAACTTTCAAGAGTTAAAGAAGAGGTTTACTACTACGTCAGTGTTGGTGATTCTGAATCCTCAAGAGAACTTTGAAGTCTTTTGTGATGATTCAAAGAAGGGACTGGGGTGTGTTCTGATGCAGAATAGGAGAGTAGTTACCTATGCATCAAGGCAGTTAAGGCCTCATGAGGAAAACTACCCTACGCATGATTTAGAGTTAGCAGTAGTAGTGTTTGTCTTAAAGATTTGGAGACATTATCTCTATCGAGTCTAGTTTGAGGTGTTCAACGATCATAAAAGTTTAAAGTACTTTTTTAATCAAAAAGAGCTGAACATGAGATAGAGAAGATGGATGGAATTCTTAAGGGATTATGAATTTGAGTTAAAGTATCATCCGGGTAAGGCCAATGTAGTGGCTAATGCACTAAGTAGGAAATCCCTACATATATCCTGAATGATGGTCCAAGAGACGTAGCTGAGTTTGTGTCTAGGTGCCTAACTTGTCAGAAGGTCAAGATAGAACACCAAAAACCTTTTGGATCTCTTCAATCTTTGGTAATCCCTGAGTAGAAATGGGATAACATCATAATGGATTTTATGATGGGCTTGACTCAGTTGGGATTTGATGTAATATGGGTTGTAATGGATAGATTAACCAAGTCTGCCTATTTTATGCCTATTAAAGCTAACTACTCCATGGATAGACTTTCCTAATTATACTTTTAGGAGATAGTTAAGATGCACGATATACCCCTTAGTATAGTTTCTGATAGAGACCCTAGATTTACATCTAGATTTTGGAGAGCTTTGTAGAAAGCTTTTGGAACAAATCTTAGTTTAAGTACAACATATTACTCACAGACTGATGGTCAATCAAAAAGGACTATTCAAACCCTTGAAGATATGCTAAGAGCATGTGTTTTAGAGCAGAAAAGGGAGTTGGGATAAGTTCTTACCCTTAGTGGAGTTTGCCTATAACAATAGTTTTCATACTAGCACAAGTATGGCATCATATAAAGCACTTTATGGTAGAAAGTGTAGGTTCCCTTTGTGTTGGTATGAGGATGGAGAGAAAATCATTTTAGGTCTTGAGTTGGTACAACAGACCACATATCAGATTAAAATGATCCGGGATAGGTTGGCTATGACTCAGAGTAGGCAAAAAAGCTATATTGATAAAATGAGAAGACCTCTTAAGTTCAGTAAGGGAGATCATGTATTCTTGAGAGTCATTCCGACAACAGGGATTGGTAGAGCATTGATAACCCAGAAGTTGAACCCTTATTTCATTGGTCCCTACCAGATCCTAAAGAGAATTAGACCCGTAGCCTACCAAATTACACTTCTACCCAGTTTATCAAACCTTCATGATGTCGTCCATGTGTCACAGCTTAGGAAGTATAATCTGGATCCTTCACATGTCATAAGAAATGAATTTGTACAGTTAAGAGAGGATTTGTCTTATGTTATGCCACCGATGAGGGTCGTGGACAAAGGGGTCAAAGAGCTTAGAGGTAAACGAATTCCTTTGGTGAAGGTTCTTTGGGATGATGCTAGCTTTGAGGAGGCGACTTGGGAGTTGGAGTCCCACATGCAGCAAGACTACCCGCAGTTATTTATATGAGGTAAGCAATTTTGGGGACAAAATTTTAAAAAAGTGAGAAGAAATGTAACATCCTCTTCAACATGTTAGACTTATAAATAGTTACAGAGGTAGCTTAATACTAGCTTAACACACCTATTTAATTTTGTGACAATCGGAGTTAGTTTAGATACTTTGCTGCAAGCCAAAAGATGAAAAGTAGCTTAAAATAACCCAGATATTAGCATAGATGGCTTAGCTAATGAAAATAAATGTGGATAATTTATTTTTAAGTCACAAATAAGTATTCTATGATGTGGTTAAAGTTTGAGAATTATCAGAATCCGTTTGGTATTTTTAGGCATACTAGTTGTGTGTTTTAATGGCGGGTTGACTAGTTACAGATATGAAAAATTATGATACCAATGAAATGACTTTTTTAATGAATCTTAGTATTTATTTTAAAGTTGTTGGAATTTGAAAAACTTGATTTAGATAAAGTTGAGTCTTTTTAGTAGATCAAAAAATACCAATGTTATAACTAAAGGCCTAAAACACTCTACGGTTACAGCCACTTGTTTGGACTTTTTTTATGTGACTTTATTACTCTTTTTACTCACTTTTCTCTCTTCTCTTCACGGCTGAAATAGAAGCAATTGAAAGGGAGGAAGCTCAAGTGGAGAAAAAGGAAAGCAAGAGGCACAAGAAGAAGGGGAAATCCAAGGTTTGAGGTTGAGGATCAGCTCTGCAACTTCAAGGCAGCTTGAAGGTAGGGGTTTCTGAGCTTGAACTTCATGTTTTCTCATTTTTCCATGTTTAGCTTATTTGGGATCTAATATGCCAAAATGAGTTCTTGTGGTGTTTTAAGTGATTTTCTTGCTTGGATAAGTTTTAAATGGTGTTCATGATTTGTTCATGCTAAGAGTTTGGATTAGAAACTGAAAATTCTCCATTTGGACCTAAAATACTCTAAGTGTTGATTTTACCAGTTTGGGTGAGTGATTTGATGTAATAATCCATTTTTGATGAAATCAATTAGTGTTTTATGTTTCCCTCATGTTTATGAACTTGTTTGGGACTTAAAATCACCAAGAAACGAATTTGAAGTGATCAAATTTCGTATTTTGTTCCAATGGAACAATACTTGGTTTTGTAGAATTCTGCAGAACCTGGTTTCTGCTGCTTGTGACGCGGTGCAAGGTCTGGCATGCCGCGGCGTGTATTAGATGCCAGTTCCATTTTTGAAACCCGAGAGCAGGACGCCACAGTGTGGTCGTGTTTGTGCCGCGGCGTGAGCTCAAGGATTTTCCAACATTGTGATTTTGATGTTTTAGAATTTCCTAAGTGGTGGGGTCACTTATATATGCTTTCCTAAGTGTGTTGGGGCATAAATAGGGGTGATTCTTGGAGATAATGACCATTTAGTATATATATTTAAAAGTTGTGAAACATTAGGCAAATCTTTGAGTTTAGAATGTCGTAGGAATGTATCTAAAACCTTGCACAATGAGAGGTTGTCTTGGAAATTACTTGTGAAATGATGATGTGAGGTTCTAGGTATGAGCATGCTAGTGACATGGTTCTTGCTACCTTGTTGGATAAGTGAGGCTAAGATTCCTATGTTCTAGTGTTTAATATGTGGCTTGGATATTTGGTTTTCAAACTTGGTATTTACTTGTTTCCTATGTATTGTGACCTTAGATGGTGTGCACAACCATATGACCTGGGAATGAGGTGTTGGATCTAAATTCTCCTTATATTTTATGCTTGCATGGTCAGGGTTACTGGTATGGGAATGTTAATAGTACTCTTACGCAGTGAGGGGAAAGCGTCTACCTATTACCAAGCAGCTTTATGCTTTTAGGCTTATCCTACTCTATATATACAAGAAACAGTGGTTTCTGGGAAATAAGTAAGTAACTTGTGTTTTCAAACTTTAAAACCTGCATTGGCATTGCATATCCATCATATTTGGACTTTGTTTTAGCATAATCATACTTCATAACATAAATCATTGTATGTTTGACAATTGTATGGGCAGTTGTCATTGTTTGACCGATTGATTATTTGGTTACTCGTTCGATAATATCTTAGGATTGTATGAATGATTCTTTGATATTGTTGTTTATCGAATAGTCTGTTACATCAAATGTATTTTTGTGTTCAGTTTATTTATTTGTTATAAATGATTAACTGTTGGTCTTGTTATACTTATACTAAGAAATTGTGATTTCTCACTCCTGTGTTTTTCATGAAAATCTAGGCGAAGTCCCTAAAAAGGGAAAGGACAAAAAAAAAAAATAAGAAGCAGAAGACTTAGTTTAATAGATTTATTTCTTTTTTAATCAGATTGTATATTTGTATATTTATGGTTGTTTGTAAAAGCTTATGTATACAGTATAACTGTTAGCCAGTGATACTTGTATATATGACATTTTTATCATTCGTGGCTCTCTATAATAATGAGTTTTTATTTTTCACATTTTTTGAAGTGACATGCTAAATGCGATTTATTTTAAAATATTCTATTTATTTTACGATAATTCGTATTATGTAACACCCATCGTAGGGTATCACATTTATGTTACTTAATTACCAAATTACCCCTTCATTATAATATGCTTTGTAATGTAAATACGAGTTGTAATTTTTTTTAATATCAATAAGATAAACTTAGCGAAAAATAAAAGTATTACAACATCATCACAAATAATTTACATCATATATATACAAGTCTTAGTACTGTCATACTTAAATATTTACAGACCAAGTTCTCAAAGTATTTGAACATTATTTAAAACTAATATACTGCCCAAGTATTACTAAACAACATAACCCTCAGATGGATCTTCCTCAGATTCCTCAGTAGGTAGGAATCCGACTTGACGCGAAGTCCTACGGATAGGTGTCCGCGTAGACGACACGATACTGATCTCACTAGGAGTACAATAGTATGTTCTCCAGTACTGCCTAATGGATAACAGAAACTCTAAGTGTATATTAATATTTACACTAAAATAAGAGTTCCCGTGATAAAGTCTACTTAAGATAATGTTCATATCTCCTATATAATAAATACACGCTCTGTCCAGATCAACATGTCACGCTTCTAATCCTCCACGAAATTGCAACCTCATATATCCTAAAAAACTGGATATCTCCATTTTCTCATAATTCAGCTTCCTCCACAGAAATCTGCTCCTCTTCACCTTCTTGTCCAATTTCTTGCTCAACATCTTTATAAATATAAATACAATACAAAATAGGCATACAAAGAGGTGAGATCACCTACGCCAATACCAACATGGTAGCATGGAGACAACACATGTAATATATCACACAGATACATCATACTATAATTATAATTATGCCACTAACTTTATCTATCATCACAATAGATGTAATAAACAATAATTACGGTCTTGCCCTCAATAATATCCAATTATTCAACAATTCAATTATCATAAATAATAATTACGATAATGCCCTCAGTCTTTTCCAAATATTCAATAGTTCAAATATCACACCGATATCAATATTCAATAATTATGCATGTGCACACAGACTCAATTTCCTACTCTATAGAGCTAAAACTCAGATCGGAGAGAATGATCGAAAAGAACTGTCTGTGCCAACATGCCTCAGACCACGTGCGACAATTCTCATTTATATTTGCACATCTAGTATATACGCGACAGTCTTTATCAGATCTTGATTAAGAATAGTGTCTCGATCAGGATCATCGATGTGTTGCATCGGTCAAACCCACGGTACAGAAGAGCTACCAACTGCCCATTGTAGGCAATCCGCACCCCAATGCCCCCAAGGTCAACAAGTGACTTACACTACGCATATCGCACCCACTCAAGAGGTGTATTCTCTTCTAGGCAATTAGCCTCATACAGTCCATCGGACCTTTCCAATGCATGTACAAATGCACCATTCTCAGTTCAAATTCATCATCTCATATTCAGGGTTCATACATTTACCCAATAGTATCTTTACTGTATTTTTATCGCGTAATCATATTTTCACGTTTTCTCAATCGCGTAACATTTTAGTCACATTTTCAAATCACATATTGATTTTTCAATCTTCCAAATATTCCATTTCAACCTTATTTTCATTAAAACAATATTTACACAATAACCCTTCTTCATAGAAAAATATTTACATAATAGTCTCTCTTCAAATAATATTTACATAATGGCCCCTCATTCAATAATATTTGCATAATGGCCCATCATTCAATAATATTTGCATAATGGCCCCTCATTAAATAGTATTTGCATAACGGCCCCTTTTAAAGAATATTTTCAATATAGCCCCTCTAAAAATTAGTATTTCTACTATTTTCCAAAATTTTTTAAATATTTTTAATATAGTCCTTCTAAAAATCAACATTTCTACTATTTTTCAAAAAATTGTATTTCTTACAGTTACTTGAGATATTATAGCTAAAAATTTTTCTAACGTACTTCAAAACCCAGAGGGTGAGCTATACATCAGTAAATTTCAAGTTTCCAACGTATACTTCTTAATTCTCTAAACAATTCTAAGAATCAATCCTCTTTAAAATAAATTGAGGTTCAAACACTTTCAACCTCTCTTTTCCATTCATGTATTAAAATTCCATTTTTCAAGTGATAAAACACTTTGTTTCCATTTCTTTAATCCTTGTACTTAATCAATTATATTTCCCATTTTGAAATCACTTTGTTTCACAAAACCAAGGCAATTACAAGCCTTCAAAACTCATGGTACATGGCCATTGAAACCATCATACATTTTTCCTTCTAAATCAACTAAGTTCCATTCATATTTTTACACAAACAAAACCATTAAAATTCCTCCACAAAACCGTGAACTCTAAGTCTTGGAAACTAACCCATCTTTTCTTTTTCCTTTCCTTTCTAATCATTCAATTTACCATTCATAAAAAATTTTGTTTAGAAACACCTATTTTGAGGTGTTATGACTGAAACCCTCATGGTCATTGGAACCAAAATTTTATTTTCCTTTCATCATCAAATCATAGCATACATGTAAATATTCATCATATCCTATAATCAAGCATACCTTAAAGCAATAAAAATCACATAAAGCATGCAAACACAAATAAATAATTTAAAATACATAAACACCCCATGGTATACGGTTTCTGCTGATAACGGTTGCCACCGCCATCTTTTCCTCTTTGGAACTGTGTAGGTCCAAAGTTTCTATTTCTTGCCTCATGTTGACGATTAATTTCTTCAACCTTTCGACACTTATCCAACAACGCTAGAAACTGGTCAATATCCACGGTTGCTATAGCTCGCTTAATATCAAGTCTCAACCCTTCTTTAAATTTCCTGCACTTCCATTTCTCATCCGAGTGCATCTAAAAATACCTCGAAAACTTAGACAAGCTTTTGAATTTTGCAGCATATTCACTTATGGACATCACCCCTTGCCTCAAACTAAGAAATTCCATCTCCTTAGCATAACGAACACTAGCTGGAAAATACTTCCCCAGAAACTTCTGCTTAAAGAGCTGTCACGTCACAACTCTTCCTTCAGCTTGAATCAATCTTCGGGCTCCTGCCCACCAAGCTTCTCCATCTCCTACTAACACAAAAGTTGCAAAAGTAAGCTTCCGCTCATCAGTACAACCCATACCTTCAAATATCTTTTCTAGTTCTTTGATCCATAGATCAACTTTTTCTGGGTCAAATTCTCTATGAAACTTCGGTGGATTGTTCTGCAAAATTCTGACAAACTCTGAGCATCCTCTATTGCTCTATGGTTTTGCTGCACAACGACACCAGCCATCTATTGCATTGCTGCTACAGCTGCAACCATGTTTTGGATATCATCGCCAACATTTTCAAATCCTGCTCGAGTATTCACGCGTCTTCTTCCTCGTCCAGCCATTACGTTTTCTCAAATCAAACTAAACAACACGAAGATGAGTGAAAGTCAATCTTCAAACAATATTGTTTTCTTTCGAAAAACAAACACAGAGAATCACATAACTTAAACAAGACAGACCTAACCACAAACCCAAAAAGACTCTAACATGGGCTCTGATATCAACTAATATAACACCCACCATAGGGTATCACATTTATGTTACTTAATTACCAAATTACCCCTTCATTATAAAATATGCTTTGTAATGTAAATACGAATTGTAATTTTTTTTTAATATCACTAAGATAAACTTAGCGAAAAATAAAAATATTACAATATCATCACAAATAATTTACATCATATATATACAAGTCTTAGTACTGTCATACTTAAATATTTACAGACCAAGTTCTCAAAGTATTTGAACATTATTTAAAACTAACATACTGCCCAAGTATTACTAAACAGCAGAACCCTTAGACGGATCCTCCTCAGATTCCTCAGCAGGTAGGAATCCGACTTGACGTGAAGTCCTATGGATAGGTGTCCGCGCAGATGACACGATACTGATCTCACTAGGAGTACGGTAGTAAGTTCCCCAGTACTGCTAATGGATAATGGAAACTCTAAGTGTACATTAATATTTACACTAAAGTAAGGGTTCCCGTGATAAAGTCAACTTAAGATAATGTTCATATCTCCTATACAATAAATACACGCTCTGTCCAGATCAACATGCCACGCTTCCGATCCTCCACGAAATTGCAACCTCATATATCCTAAGAAACTGGGCATCTCCATTTTCTCAGAATTCAGCTTCCTCCACAGGAATCTGCTCCTCTTCACCTTCTTGTCCAATTTCTTGCTCAACGTCTTTATAAATATAAATACAGTACAAAATAAGCATACAAAGAGGTGAGATCACCTACGCTAATACTAACATGGTAGCATGGAGACAACACATGCAATATATCATACAGATACATCATACCATAATTACAATTATGCCACTAACATTATTTATCATCATAATAGATGTAATAAATAATAATTACGGTATTGCCCTCAATAATATCCAATTATTCAACAATTCAATTATCATAAATAATAATTATGATAATGCCCTCAGTCTTTTCTAAATATTCAATAGTTGAAATATCACACCGATATCAATACTCAATAATAATGCATGTGCACACAGACTCAATTTTCTATTCCATGGAGCTAAAACTCAGATCAGAGAGAGTGATCGAAAAGAACTATCTGTACCAACATGCCTCAGACCACGTGCTATAATTCTCATTTATATTTACACATCTAGCATATACGCGACAGTCTTTATCAGATCTTGATTAAGAATAGTGTCTCAGTTAGGATCATCGGTGTGTTACATCAGTCAAACCCACGGTACAGAAGAGCTACCAACTGCCCATTGTAGGCAACCCATACCCTAATGCCCCCAAGGTCAACAAGTGACTTACACTACGCATATCACACCCACTCAAGAGATGTATTCTCTCCTAGGCAATTAGCCTCATACAGTCCATCAGACCTTTCCAATGCATGTACAAATGCACCATTCTCAGTTCAAATTCATCATCTCATATTCAGGGTTCATACATTTACCCAACAATATCTTTACTGTATTTTCATTGCGTAATCATATTTTCACGTTTTCTCAGTGTAACATTTCAGTCACATTTTTAAATCACATATTGATTTTTCAATCTTCCAAAAATTCCATTTCAACCTTATTTTCATTAAAACAATATTTACATAATAACCCTTCTTCAAAGAAATATATTTACATAATAGTTCCTCTTCAAATAATATTTATATAATGGCCCCTCATTCAATAATATTTGCATAATGGCCCCTCATTCAATAATATTTGCATAATGGCCCCTCATTAAATAATATTTGCATAATGGCCCTTTTTTAAAGAATATTTTCAATATAACCCCTCTAAAAATCAGTATTTTTACTATTTCTCAAAAAATTTTAAATATTTTCAATATAGTCCCTCTAAAAATCAGTTTCTACTATTTTCCAAAAAATTGTATTTCTTACAGTTACTTGAGATATTACAGCTCAAAATTTTTCTAACGCGCTTCAAAACCCAGAGGGTGAGATATACGTCAGTAAATTTCAAGTTTCCAACGTATACTTCTTAATTCTCTAAACAATTCTAAGAATCAATCCTCTATAAAATAAATTGAGGTTCAAACACTTTCAACCTCTCTTTTCCATTCATGTATTAAAATTCCATTTTTCAAGTGATAAAACACTTTGTTTCCATTTCTTTAATCCTTGTACTTAATCAATTATATTTCCCATTTTGAAATCACTTTGTTTCACAAAACCAAGGCATTTACAAGCCTTCAAAACTCAAGGTACATGGCCATTGAAACCATCATACATTTTTCCTTCTAAATCAACTAAGTTCCATTCATATTTTTACACAAACAAAACCATTAAAATTCCTCCACAAAATCATGAACTCTAAGTCTTGGAAACTAACCCATCTTTTGTTTTTCATTTCCTTTCTAATCATTCAATTTACCATTCATAAAAATTTTTGTTTAGAAACACCTATTTTGAGGTGTTATGACCGAAACCCTTATGGTCATTGGAACCAAAATTTCATTTTCTTTTCATCATCAAATCATAGCATACATGTAAATATTCATCATATCCTATAATCAAGCATACCTTAAAGCAATAAAAATCACATAAAGCATGCAAACACAAATAAATAATTTAAAACACATAAACACCCACACATAATTACACAATCAAGGATATGAATCCTTACATGGATTCACCATCCATCAAATATAAAATTCATCTCCCACCACCATACTTGGTTGGTGAGATGGATCTCCCTCTTACCTCTTGAAGAACCTCCCAAGCTCCTTGGTTTGCTTCTTGAGTAAGTGAATCACCACCAAAAGCTTCTTAAAAACAAAGTGAATCACCACCAAAAGCTTCTTAAACACAAAATAAGACACAAGTTTATTAGCATATTAAGCTTGAACAAGGAGAACCACGGATCAAACATGGCTTAGAACATGAAAATAAGATAAGTAGTGAAGTTTCCTTACACTTCACCTCAAAAACCTAGAACTTGATCTTGAAGAAATTCCTTGAAAATGAAAAATTTAGAGTTTGGGCTCATCTACAAAGGTTCTTAGATTGATGTAAGAATGCAAAATATGTGGTTGGATAAAATTATAGAGTGATGGAAGGGTGATTGGGTGCTATGGCCGAAACATGCATGGAGTGAGAGGAGAGAAAATTTTTTGTAAAAGCTTTAGGTTTTTGGAGAGATAAAGATGATGAAGTGGCCTTGAAAATTTCCTATGGCCTTATGCTTCACAAAACAGTCGCCCCTCTCTAATACACTCAATGTGCAGCAAATTTTCACTAGCCACCATTTTGGGCATTGTTAGCCTTTGATTAAATCAATGGTTAAGATTAATATAGCTTCTAAGTATAGGTTCTATATTGATAAGACCAAATCTAGGCCATTGGATCATTCTCCTTGAAATCTTAGCCATTAGATGCATCTCCAAAATGAAGGGACAAGATCTCCTCTTCATACTTTACATCCAATGGTCACAAATGGTCATAGCCACTTTGTAAGACCAAATCTCCATCCTTGATTAAATCAATGGTGGATATCCAAAGGCTTCAACATTAAACTTGCTTCCTATTGGTCTATCATAAAGTCGTCATAACCATTAATGTTGACTAAGCAGTATACTATTTATTTTTATCTAGTATTACCTTTCGGATACAGTTAATCGTAGTTTTTATTGCCTGATAATTAAATACAGTACAAAACACAGTAAAATAAAATTTTTAAAACTATTTTCGATTTCGAATTTAGTAAAATCCCCCGTCCCCGTCGAAACAGTACATAATTTTCTGGCTTTGAAAATTTTTTCACTTTTCTGGCCCCGCCTGGGCCCACAACAGCCCTTGAGCCCACAAACAGCCCAGAATAATATTAAAATAATCAAAAAATATAAAAATCTCATAATAATCCACAAAATCACAAAAAATATAAAACTTATGAAAATCAAATCAGATTAGCAAAAAGAATTAAGAATCAACAGTAATAAATAAATTACTGTAGATTTTTTCTGGCTCAAATTATTATTTTCCTGACACGGAGTAAATCACACAAAACGATCAAATACATTTACGGAATATTTAAAATAATTTTACAGTACACAGAAATCACTCAATAGTAGAATTCTGTTATTACTGTCAAATAGTTACAAAGTTTGGGGTGTTACATATTAGGGTGTTGCAACTAGCATATAAACACAATTTTTTTATGTTATTAGGTATATTTACTTTCTCTATTTAATTTTTTAATTTTTCTATCTTCTTGCTTAGTCTAAGAAAATACGACATTGTTTAACAATTAAGTATGAAGACATATATTTTAAGCATTTAATACTCCTATTAATAATGAATATTGAATCAATTTAGGAAAGATTGATATTGATTAATTCAGAAGTCTAAGTGAGGAATACAATACTTGTTGACACAAGAAATTATGCGTAAAAAACACTATTGATTGAAAAATTAGGAGCAGAATATAATAATATAATATAATAAAAAAATAAATATAGTTTGTTAGGTTTGATTAAAAAAGAATACAATTATAATATATTAAAATTAAAGAATAAATGTCCTTTTTAATGAAAATTAATTTTAATTTATCAAATTTTAATTGATTCTAGTTGATTAAAAATTATATAATATAATATAATATAATTAAGAAATAAATGTTCCCATAAATGAAAATTGATTCTAACTAACGAAAAATTAATTTAGAATTTAATTTATAACAAAATTAAATAAGAAAATCCTAAATGAACTAAAAACAATTGAGAATTAATACCAAAATAAAAGTATGATAATATATTAAAATCAGTTTAGGATATATTGTTATATTGTTTTTCGATTTATATTGTCATGAAATTAAGTAAAATAAAAAGAATAAATACTTGGGGTTCGCCCCACTTTGTACCAAAATAAAAAATAAAAAATATATAATATTATAAAATCAATGTAGGATATATTGGAATTAGATTTTCATTAATCTTAACTCAAAAAAACCTTATCAATTTAAGAATGAATCAATTTAGAAAAAATTAATAGAAATTAATTGAAAAATTTAAATGAAATGTAACATATGTCGGTACTAGAAGCTAAGAAATGAATATAAGAAATAAGAAATAAAAAATATACAATTACTAATTTATTAAAAAATTAATCAAGAAAAGAATAATATAATAACAGGTTTTTTTTTTATCAATATGTCATCAGTGGCAAACTTATTTACTAATTTGTTATTTTTTTAAACTATTTATCAAATTGTCATTGTTTTTATCACGTTAGAATTTTTTATTATTTTTCGTTCCACATAAACTACGTCGGAGGAGATGACGCTGCCAATTAGGATGCGTCATATGCCACCAAGCATGGCGTTTTTCACGTGGTAACGCCGTAGGTGATGGCGTTTATACGTAGAAAATGCTACGCGTGTTGACGTTTCCCACGTGAAGAAAAAAAAAGGACACGTTGTATGTGCAGGGTACTTAACTCATTCCACATGGATTTCTTGAGAAATGACGCTCAGAGACACATACAATTTACATGTCTATTAAAGAGTGCACTATAATATTGAAAGACATAAATTTCAATTAGCTTATTTATAGGTAAAGTATTTGCTTCTTATCTGTAAAGTAGTCGATGTGAGACTTTAGTGTTGACAAGGGAAAACAATTAAATATGGCAACAAAGTACCTTTGTTCAATGTAAGACTTTGGTATTGGCAAGGCAAAACAACAAAATAGCTAAGCAACTTGGAAAAGTCATTTTTAAAGAAATCAAAGCATTTTTCAATTGTGGAGGAAGAAAATTAAAAACTAAAGCCAATTATTTGAGTAATTGTTGCACAAGGTTACCTTCGTCACCCGTGTAAGAATTTCTGGACTCGAAGCAACTAAAATACACCCTCTGGCCTGATATCAGAAGATATTTCAACAAGTTAACCTTTGAATGCAAACTTATACAAAATTATGTCAGGGGAAATTGACAAACCTGTAAATAAGTCATATATGGACTACGATTAACAATCCTGGGTGCTCTGTGGACTTCAAATGGGTCTGCAAAAGTTCGACGTTCAAACCATTGACTTAGTACAATTTGAAAAATATCACCAGCCAGAATGTGCACTTTAGCCTGCAATACTGCTCTCTTGTATTCTCATTTGTCAAGTTTGACATCTCCAGTTTAGGACCAAAGAGACGAGTGTATAACTTTATTGAACCTGTAGGTAGCCTTGGCCTGAAATTGACAATTATAATTGTAGATACTGAAATTAAACTTAACAACCAAAAACAACGCCATGCTTAACCTTAAATTGAAATGTTAAGCCAAGAAGAAAAACAATGCGAAAAAAAAATAGTTTACTCACGTAATTATATCACGCACCCTAGATACTAGAGTTTCCAGTTGGTCCATTCCATCATTGAGGGCTTCCTCAGTAGAAGAATATCGATCTAACCGAACCCAATGAATCACATTTGCTTTCTGGGTTGAACAAAGTCAAACAAAAAGAATATAAATATTCTCCAAGACCAAAACAGTAAATCATATCAGTACATTAACACAATCAGAATTATTATCTCTCAATTGATTAGATGCAGTCAGTCATGACTTCCTCATAAAACATGTTGATAGCAAAAGAAATAGTAAAGTGCTTATAATAAACATGACATTTGTTTGAATCAGATTACAAGTTTCAGTAAGTTATCTCATTTATTCTAGCTCAAAAATGGCCCCTTGTGTAGCTTTTTATATATATATATATATATATATATATATATAGAGAGAGAGAGAGAGAGAGAGAGAGGGAAGCACACCACTAAACTATTTTTCAATAAATATTATAATCACGAAAAATATACATAAAGTCATTAATTGAAGCAGAATAATTGAAAAATGCTTTGATTTCTTGAAAAATTGCTTTTCCAAGTTGCTTAGCTGCTTTGTTGCTTTGTCTTACCAATACCAAAATCCCATATCGAACAAAGGTACTTTATTGTCTTACTTAATTGCTTTCCCTTGCCAACATCAAAGTCACACATCGACTACTTTACAGATCAGAAGCAAATACTTGACCTATAAATAAGTTAATTGAAACTTATGTTTCTCAATATTATAGTGCACTCTTTAATAGACATGCAAATTGTATGTGTCTCTGAGTGTCATTTCTCAAGAGATCCACGTGAAATGACTTAAGTGCCCTGCACATGCAACGTGACATTTTTTTTCTCCACGTGCGAAACACCAACACGGTTGGTGTACTCCGCGTGGATACGCCAACACGCGTGGCTATTTCCACGTGGTAACGCCAGCACCTGTGGCGTTACCACGTGGAAAACGCCATACTTGTTGGCGTATCCACGTGAGATACGCCAACCATATTGGTGCATCATAGTTGACAGCGCCATCTCCTTTGGTGTAGTCTACGTAGAATAAAAAATAATAAAAAATTCTAACGTGACAAAAATAGTGACAGTTTCATAAATAATTTAAAAAATATGATAAATTGGCAAATAAATTTGTCACTAATAACATATTGGTAAAAAAGCTTATAATAACATGGCAAAATCAAGTAATAATAAATGAAAATAACTAAAAATTCAAACTCTAATTGATTAGAAGGAGAGGAAAGTGACACCAATTAGCACAATGCTAAGCCTTATGTAAGAAAAATTATGTTTCAATAAAGTTAAGAAAATAATATCACAATGTGTGTGTATATATATATATAACTAAAGAATTAATGTCCTAATTAATGAATATTAATTTAAACTGGCTAGAAAAATAATATATCATTTAATTTTGGACAAAATTAAATAGGAATATTCTAAATGGACTCAAGACAATCAAGAAAAACATAATCAAGTAAATATAAATTTAGAATATATTGTTGTATTATTTCTGATTATATGACATAACATTACAATGTTATAATGTTTCTCAATTATATGGTATATTGGATAACACTTAAGTTATGCTAAGAGAGTGAGAATGAGACAGACCAATATATGGTATACTTGGGTTATAAATTGTTCAAAGTAGGATTGCTTATGACATCATTTTTTATCATTATTTTTTAGCATGAGAGATCTTCCTTTTGCTTTGCCATTATCTTTCACAATTTGTTTTGAACTAGTTCAGAAACTTTTTTATTTCATTGATGTATTGCAAACCATTTAGAGAAGATGAGTAATGAGACAATGCGCTAGCCAACAAGTATACAAATTAAGTTTTTTTTTTTTTAATCTTATTGGGTACATGTACTTTGTAACAACTTAAGTTGTAATAAATATTTGGCTTAATCGTCACATGTAGAACGTGGATTCTATTTTATTTAAATCAAATTGTGAGACAAATCTCTAGAGGATAGTTAGTGTTTGATTTTTTATTTTTTATTTTGCCCAAATTGACCAATCATTTTAATTGGTATTTGTGACTAATTTATTTGTCTTGGGTCAGAGCTTTTCTCGTCTTACTATTAAATTATGTTACCTTAACTATAGGATTACCAAGAGAATTTGCAAAATTAAACATAATATATTCATATATACATACATATATATGCATCAGTATACTACAGGTTCATATAAATCCCTATATGGGTTTACATAGTCATCTATATGCATCTTTATAGTTCTCTTATATGCGTCAATAGTTAGCAAATTAGTGAAGTACCCCAACTAAGCACCACTTGGTGGCAAGGGCTGTAAGCTCCAAAGCAATTTTATGCTTAAGATTGAATAATATGTTTTAGTTGAATGCTCCAAAACCCTTTTGTGCTTTACAATGCATATTATGTTTTGATGATAACAATTATATTAAAAATTATGTTTGAATCTTTTTAATGCTTAAATGTTTTAATATAATCTTTGTGGAGTGGTTCTAGCTATTATTAAGCTTTTTCAGGGCTAAACAAGGTTCAAGGAAGCTTTCTAGATAGTTAGAAAAGGCTAAGAAGATCAAATTTTGACTTGAGAAAGTTCAAAGTAGAATATGAGAAAGCTCCTGAAGAACATGAGAAAGTTAAGCATTAGAAGGTCCTAAGAAGACTTTGAGAAAGTTCAAGAAATGAAGAACCTCCACATTGATTAATCATAAGAGGATTTCAAACCAACAAGAGAAGTATTTACCATCAGAATCCTTATGAAGAATCAACAAGAAGATGGTGAATGCAAAGACGAGAATATTGCAGTTTTTCAAACTTGAGAAGGTTGGATGAGAAAGTTAGCTGAAAAAGTTCAGTGAAAAGCACGGGCTTGTTCATGAGAAGTTTGGCCATGAGAAGGTTGCTCAACTTTCTTAGTTAAAACTGATGCGCTAACTTAACAGGAAAAGTACAAAATAATAGTTACCTGCAACATGCAAGTACAATTACTATTTGAATCATCCAACAGTCACATTTTCAAAGTCTATAAAAGGATCCAAGCTTGAAGATAAGAAGGTTATGAACTTTGAAGCTAATCTTACTAAGTGATCTACGAACTAAACTTTCTCATCTCTACCTATTGATTCTGAAATATGTATATCTTTAGTAGGTGTTCACAACAAGAATTTTACAAATTTGCTACTAAATTTAGCTACAGAATAAATTTTCGTAGCTAAATTTTGAATATATGTGAAAAACATTTTTATCAAGTAAATAGCTATAGAATAACTACAAATTAGCTACAAAATTTAGTTACAAATTTTTTTGTAGATAATCTGTAGCTAATTAGTTACGGATTAGCTACCAAATAAATTTCCCTAACTAAATTTCAAATGCACAAAAAAAAATAATTTATCAAACAAATAACTATAAAATAGCTACTATTTAGCTACAGAATTTAGCTAATCTGTAACTAAATTAGTTACGGATTAACTACAAAATATTTTTGTAGCTAAATTACAATTACATAAAAGAAAATAATTTTACCAAATCACCCCTTTTAATCCTTTATGCGCGCGCAGCTCCCTCCCTCCCACTTTCCCAAATTCTCAAATTCTCTTTAATCCCTTATCAGCATCTCTCATTCTGCTCTCTACCTCCCTCTCTCTCTCCATTCTCATTCTCATCTCTCATTCTCCTAGAACCACCGTCCTCCACCCAAAGACCCACCACTGCCTCCCCCGCCACTCAGATTTGCAACACCGTGTCTGCCACCACACAGATCCATTAACCATCAGATCTGAAAAGTCCTTTTGGAGTGGGTAAACCTAACATGACTGCTGGAGTGGGTAATCCTCTTCATTGAGCTCAGAGCTCATCTTCATGTCAATATAATGAGGTATGTATGTATATTTCATATTTATGCTTTCTTCTTTTTTGAGGCCATTGTTAACCAGAACAACAAGGTCAATAACATAAATTTGTCCATGGCCCTTTCTTGAGGCCACCCTTGTCACAACAAAGGTGCTCTACCCATGGTAGCTAGTTCTGTTAGATAGATAAGCTAAGGATTCAAACTCGTTGAGCTAATTAATAAGCTACTTGCTCAATGAGTTTGCTTGAAGCTGACAAGAGATCGAGGGAGAAATTTTGGAGACGTGAGAGAATAGATAAAGAAATTAAGTGGTGGAGAAGTAAATGGGTGCATAAGTAAATTAAGAATAGTAAATATCACCTCCCGAGTCCCCTAGTCCAACTCAGTGATCCCTGACTAGCAAAACCGACATGCCTCGGTCATCGGTTAAGAGGCAGAGAACGAATTCAGACAACATTAAAATTTTGGAATTTCAAGGTATTGGTTTTATTAACATGAGAAAAAATTCTAAGTTTTGACATTGATTTCTAAGAAAATGGGTTGGTGTGGTTTGGGTTAGTGCTTAGGTTGGAACAAAGAGGAATAGGAGGCAGAGGCGGAGAAGAGGGTGATGGGTGCGTTTGGAGAGTGTGTCAAGTAATTTGGAATGAGCTTTCTCTGGGTTCATTGTTTCTACGAATTTGGAATGCTCGTGTGCTTCAGGCCTCGCTTCCTTACGTCATTTGTACTCTGATTCTCTTCCTCTTCTTTTTAGAGCAATGTAGATTACCTTAAAGCTTCAAAGAAAGTTGGGTGGTCGTACTTCATTTCTAAGATACTAACAGAAAAGGCAATACTTGAATTTGAAGAACAAAATGGATTACATGTTGTTACTGTAATTCCAACCTTTATTCTTGGACCTTTCATTTGTCCGAAACTTCCTGGCTTAGTTCGTGCTTCATTATCTTTGGCATTTAGTATGTTATGAAATTTGCTTCTCCTGCTTTTTACCATTTAATAGTTGACAGAGTATGGTGGTTATGCCACTTTGATAGAGTGTATAAACAATAATATATTGTTGAGTAAATTATACTTACCTTCTTCCGGGTTTGATGATATGACACCCTGTCTCATTCTTTCCCAAAAATAATACTCTCCCCCAATTAATTAAGTTGACTAATACCTATTAGAATAGACTACAAGAATATGTATTAGTCCTTATTTTTTTTTATAAATAATAATAATCACAGATACTAAAAATCTTATAGATTTTAATTGGTAATATTTATATATAATAATATTTTTTAAAAAAAAACCCTTACAGTTTTCTTTGTGTAGGTGAGTAAGGAGTTTTTAAAAAATATATATATATTTTTAACTGGAAATATTATTAGATTTTAATTGATAAAAAAATATTACCATATTTTAACTGGTAATATTTATACACAATAATATTTTTTAAAAATATATATATATTTTTATAAATAATCGTGAATGCCGAAATCAGCTTGTATAGATTTTAACTGATAATATTTATACAATTATGTAACTTGATCAATTGGGAGGGAGAGTGTCATTTTTGAAAAAAAATGAGACTGAGTGTCATATTATCAAAACTAGAGAGAGATGAGTGCAATTTACTCTATATTGTTATACCTAGTTAAGAAACACTTTGTTTCGCGTACTTGCTTCAGTTTAGATAGTACTGATTTTTTTTTTTTCCAGTTGTCTGAATACATTGTGATTAAGACTCTTAATAAAAGGAAATTTATGCAAGTGACAAAATTCCATTTGGTATCGCTCTTATTCAGACGCCTATGGTACATGTGGATGACTTGGCCAGAGCGCATATATTTCTACTTGAACATCCTAATCCTAAAGGGAGGTATAATTGTTCATCATGTTTGGTAACAGTTGAAAGGGTATATGAACTTTTTTATGCCAAATACACATAATTTAAGCTGCCAACAGTAGAGTGAGTTCTATTGCCCATCTCTATGTTTTCACATACTTGACAGTAGATATTTTAGTAAATGATTTCTCTATGATCTCATTACATCAAATATTTGATTGTTTTTTAGCTCGTTAAAGCAAATTGAAGGTCCAAAGTTACCAAATTTATCGTCAAATAAGCTCATAGATGCTGGATTCGGGTTCAAGTATGGACTGATGAAATGATTGGTGAAAAAATTCATTGCTGCAAAGAAAAGGGCCACCTATAAGGTAATGTCCATTGCCTGTAAGGCAGCTATGTACACTTTTTATGTCACAAGATGGCTCTCCATCTAGTGAGACACTATGACTATAATTATCCATGTAACGAATGGTTGTTAAAGCTAGCAGTTATGGATTTGCCTTTTTGTTAAAATATGAATAGAATAAGTACAATTCTTTGGGCTACTCGAGATCATGCAAAAATTTCTCAAGATGTGTGTGTTGCATAGCATCCAGTTGAGTCATCTTCCTTTCCCAACCGAACTTCACCCTTAAATTCTTCTCCCATTTTCAATCTTTATGAATTCAAGCCTTCTAAGAGTTAATTTACTTGCAATTACATGCTAGTTTTGGGGTATTATTTTACATGTAGAATGTGACTGAAGCTCTGCTGCTCAAGTTCACAAGTTGAATAAAAGATCATCGCATGACTATTTGGTTTGCCTTCTGTTGTGATATCGACAAGTGCACCAAAAATAATTAAAAAGTGAATAAAGTATCGTTCCTACGAGGATTATGTTATCAATTACTAAATTTATCAAATCAATACTATTCAAGCTATTAAAAAGAGAGTTGGTAAAAAAAAAAGAATAAACAAAAATAACAAAAGCCAAATTTAATTAATTGGGTTGAGTTGAAAAACAATGATATGGAAATGTTAGGGATCAGATTTTACTTAAACTTTTTAAATGCAAAGTTAAATATTAGTTTAATCAAGTCCTATTCCAATGATTCATGGTCAATTCTCAAAATTAATCAATATTCAATCTCTTGGTATATTAATCCTCTTACACTATTTAGAATTAACTAATCATTTAGTATAATTCCAAATAGAAAGGCATTATCAAGAACGAGGGAATTAAAAAAAAGACCACATAACTCACAACGTCTATTCCTAGCGATTGCAGAAATTATGGTATTTATCATAAGTTCTAACTTCATGCAAATTTTACCAAATCATACATAAACCCAAAAGATCATTTCCAAATTGATCATGTTTAGAAAAGCATTAAGAATAGAGATAAACACGTAAATCATGAAATAGAAACATTGATTAAACCTATAAAAGAATTTACATCATCAAAATTCAAGATCCATCATTACCCTAACGAAAAAGGGTTTAGTTACACATGGAAAAAGAAGAATACAAAGGGAAGAATATGACAAACTCCATTGTAGAAAAGTAGAAAGGTTGAAGAAAATTCTTAATTTTCAAGCCTAATTGCACCCACACCACATTAGGATTTGTGCCTCTTGATGGCTGCTGCATTCTGTCCAAGTATATTCAAAAGTATGTAAAAGTGTGTTGTATTTGATAAAATTTTCTTATTTAAAAGAAATTCACACTATAGTTTACGCGTTCAGCACTCAGGCGTTCAGTTTCCAGTACTTAGGCACTGGCCCACTAATCAGGAATCCATCTGTGCGCTCAAGAGCGCTGGGCTTCTGAATGGATTTTCTTATTTTTTTATGCTCTTCAAATGCCCAGTATTCTTCATGTGCAATTACCTAATAAAAACACATAAAAACATGTAATAAGAACACAATTAAAATAATAAAAACATAACAAGACTTGAGAATAAAACTAAATCTAAAAGATTAAAAGATGATGAAAACCCAAGATTTTGAACCATAAAAATATGAATTTTTGAAGGTTCATCACCTTCTCTATTTTGTGTGGTTTTATTCTATTTGTACTTTTGACAATGATGCCTATTTGAGTTTACTTTTACAGTGATAGGTATAGGTTATACTAATAAAGAAACAATGGAGTCTAGCTCCTTACTGTCAAATTATCCCTTACCTAACAAAAATTAAGCATGCTCCATGGTTAAGACAAATGAAGGAAATACACCTTTCAAATACTTGGCTGTATATCAAGTTCAAACAAAACTAGATGCCAGGTTATTTGTTTTTGCATGAATTTGGCCCCTTTTCCAAAACTATGATTTTTTTAAACCTTTCCTGGTCATTTTTTGGCAGCAAATGAATTTAAAAAATCTAGCTCCTTTTGCTTTGGGGTTGTTATTGTAACACTCTCGATAACATGTTAGACTTGTATAGAGTTATAGAGGTAGCTTAATACTTGCTTGACATGCCTATGAAGTTTGGTGGCAAACTGAGTTAGTTTGTGCACTTTGCACAATATACAAGGTGGAAAGTAACTTAAAATGACTCAAAAAATAGTTTTAAAGGTGAAGTTGAAGGAAACAAATATGGATAATTTATTTCTAAGATATAAATGAGTAAAGAATAAGGTAGTTAAAGTTTGAATACAAATTGAGTTAATTTAGTATTTTTAAGCATACTGGTTATATATTTTAATATTGAATTGACTTAGAGCAGATATAGAAAAATAAGATAGTGACAAAACAAGAAAATAGATGAAACCTAGAATTTATTCTAGGGTTTGTGAACGTTAGAAAACTTGAATTGGTATAATTTAAGTGTTCTTAATAGATATGAAAATATCATATAACCATTGTGGTTATCTTATAAAAGAAGTCAAATGACTTCTTTTCTCTCCATACGGCAAAAACCAAAAACGAAGGAGAGAAGAAAAGAAAAACAGAGACCGAAGGGGAAGAAAAGAAAAGAGAAAGAAAGAAGAGGAAGAGGAAAGGAAGAAGAAGGAAAGATCAAAGCCATGGGTGACCAACCAAGGTAGGGGTGTTTGTATTCTCATCTATTCCCTCCTACTTTCATCTTTTTCTTAGTTTGCTTGGATGATGATGAAGGGGTTTAGGTGAGAAAGTGAGTTTAGAGGCTAGTTTCTGAGTTAGAAAATAGTTAGTTTGATTGTGAATGAAGCTAGAAACATGTTTGTATGCTTGATTTTCCATGAGATTTGAAGGATGAAAAATGGGTTTTCTTGAGAATATGATTGGGTTTTGATTTTAGAATGATAAGTTAAGATTGTATTTTGATGATATATTATGATTAAGGTGTTGATAAACATTAAGGAATTGATTTGAATGAGAGTTGGTTGAAGTTGAGAATTGCAACTGAAACAGATTCTGTTGCTAGGCGCCAACGTTTAGGTGCTTAGGCGCCCAACTACCAAAGAGGATTTCTTGGGCACTGCCCAGCCAGCGCCTAGGCATTGGAAGGCTGGCGCCTGAGCGACATCCGCACAACAGAATAGGATTCTAGTTTTCTTACTTGAAATGAGTTGTGTAATGCCATTTTAAGCTATTTTAAGTGAAGTTAAAAATGTTTAATTCAAGAAAAGCATGGATTATAAATGAGTTTATTTATAAAGATTAAGAATTGAGAATAATAATTAAGAGAATATGATTGTATGTTTAGTATTGAATTGAGATGGATGTGATAAGAATCAATGTTTGAACAACAAAGAGTTACATAAATACTACTTAGAAAGTGATGAAGATGTGAATTACAAATAAGCTAAGTAAGATGGCAAGATAGAAGGCCATGGTGCCTAGTTATCAAAGGTGAAGGACAAGTTAGTTGTCAAAAGAGATGAGGCCACAATGCCTAGTTGGTAAGAGATGAGTAGTATAGTGCATGAACGCTCTCATAGAGATAAGGTAGAGCTAGTAGTACAAGAAAAGTTCAGTATAGAGTTCTATGTGATGGTTATGTAAAAGTTAGACATAACACCACATGTCTCTCATTCATGCATATACTTGCTATTTCCATGTTATGTAATATTGTGGAAGAGGCCACTTATTACGAGGTAGGTAAAGGAGGTAAAGGATTCCCTCCCTACTTGGTAGGTTAAGGAGGTAACAGATTCTCTCCCTACCCAACAAGGAACTGGGTTCTTAGAAATAGTCAAGTTTCATGACATTTTATGACATTGCATTTATATCCTTGTTTGAGCATAATCATACATCACATCATACATCATAATATCATTGCATGACTTGATAATTGTATAATTAGTGATTCTTTTGTGTATGTGTGCCTTGCTCAACAGTATTGTACAATTGTATAGGCGGTTGTATAATATCATTGATTGTTTGTATGTGTAGCTTGCTCAATGGTATTAAGCAATTATATGGGTAGTTGTTTAATATCATTGATTGTTTTAAACATGATTTGTTCAGAGGTAAAGTTAGTTGGGAATAGTTCACAAAAACAGAAATTGTGATTGTTCCTGGAGTAATGAGACAGTTCAGTAATATGTTTGTTTGGGAACATTATAGAGAGAGAAGGTAATTGTTCCTTAGATAATGAGTAGTATTATGTTTGATTTTATTACAGATTAATTTATGATGTTTATGGGTTGTATATATTCATTGTGAATATTGTAGCTGCTGGTATTGGTACACTTATACAGAGAATTGCAAATTCTAACCCCGTGTGCTCTATGTAAATCTAGGTGGAAGATCATCCCAGGTGATAAGCAGCATAAGCTTGAAGACTAGCTTAGATTTTTATTTTAGTAGTTGAACTTCTGTATATTCATGTATATTTGATAGTAGTTTGTAAACAGGTGTAAGGATTGTATTTTTGTTATTTAAGACACATTTATATGTATTTATGTGGATGTTTGTTTCCACAATGCTCTCCATAATGATTTATTGTTATAAATGTTATGGATTGGTTAATGTATATTTTAGAAGTAACATAGCTAATACTGCTTATCCAGGTATATGTCAAATATACCAGGATTTCAGTTTTAGGATGTTACAGTTATGCTTTCCTATTCTATTTTACATTTGTGTTAGACAACTTAGACTTTATGATGTGTGCTTTTCATATGAAATTGTAGGTGATACTATGGTGACAACCTTAAGTCACTTAAAGGTACATGGAGTTAGCAAAAAGCAGATTAGAGAGAGTGGTAAGGAAAAATCTCTATATATTTAGAAACTAGATTTCTTTTTATTTTCTGCTAATAACCAGAATTCTTTTTATTTTAACCCAATATAATCTATTTGTGTGCTTAATATGTTAAATGTGGCAATCATGCTACATAAATACATGATATGATGGTTGGCAAAATTTTCAATCTTTTGTGACTGAAACAACAAGTAGTTGTCTACAATACATCTTGAACTTGTGTTGGGCCTTTTATCCAATTTAGAGTAGGCTAGGTCGTTCATGTTCATGGTGTAATATTATATCTCAAAACAATTGTACACCTTTTAATCAATGGTTATCTTCATTGCTTTAATCAATGGTTAATCATCAAGTTGAATAAGGACTACTTTATTGAACCTAACAATTATAGTACATCTATATTCTTCCTATTTTATTGATTTGATTTCTTGTAAGTTATTTTCTTCTTCCTAAACTATCTTGCTAAAAAGTACAAAAAGCCACCAATTTAGAAATTCAAAGCTTAGGATAAACCTGTGCCAGGTATAATTGCCATTAATGCTATGTGTGCTGCTCCATTTCTTTTATTCTTTGATCTTGTAGGAAGCAATTACCATTCTTTTTACTGCACTGATAGCTTGGTGAGGGGAATCAAAAGAGCTTTCATTTATCAAAATTTCCTAGTAAGTTTTCATGATATACGTATGCATAGTTATGTAATGAACTAAACTATATGTTTTGGACTATTTTGAAACTCTTGTTTATATTATGTAGTTCTTATAATTGAGTCAATATTACTTTTTTGTATACTGATGAGAATTTAGTTTCTTTTTTATAGCATTCTTTGCCATATATTTGATGTAAAGAGTAAATTGTATTGGTGAGCGAAGCCTTAGTTTCCCGTTTGAGATTCAATATTAGTGAGCACATGTATTATTTGAAGGTACTGCTCATTGTATTGAATCTTGAATTGTCTAAGTTAGACAGTTTGGGAAGAAACTTTTTCCTTCACTTGATTATAGTTACTCTGACATCTCTCATATCATATACTTAATGAAATTTTTTTGTGCAACATTTTTTTTTGTTCTCTAAGTGCACACTTGATCGTGGTAGATCACCACTTTCTAGTCGTGCACTTGGAGACCAATGAGAAATGCTGCCAAAATTTTGTCAAGTATATGATGTGTGATTTTTATGAGTACTATCAACCAAGTGCTAAAAAAGTATCTTCTCGAATGTGATAGGGTCATATATACTGACCTAAGAATTCAAGAATAGAGTTGATGATTTCATTAAAGTTGCTAAAAGACACCCGATGGTTTTTAATGCATTAAGTTGCATTCCTTGTCCATGTGCAAAATGTAAGAACCATGTTAGGATGAAGTCATTTTTAGTAGAAAACCATATGTATAAGTACAGATTTGTGGAGGGTTATGTAAATTGGATTATTCACGGTGATGATAGATGGGAGGATAGTGGTTCAGCTTCCATTGTCCATGATGATGAAGTGAAGACTAGGAATCCATATATGGATATAGTTATGGATGCTGTGGGTGATATATTAAATCTAGAAGTTCAAGATTTGGAAGAGGATCCAAATCCATTGGCTTCAAAGTTTTATGATTTGTTGAGAGACACTGACGAACCTTTATAGGATGGTTGCCATAAGCACACGAAATTGTCAGCTGTAACTCAACTTTTGAATCTGAAGTCAGAGTTCAACATGAGTGAGAATTGTTATAACCAAATGATTGTCATAATTAAGAGCATGCTTCCAGATTCAGAAATGTTACCCAAAAATTATTACAGATCAAAGAGAATGATTAATGAGTTGGGATTAGGATATGAGAAGATAGATGCATGTCCTAATCATTGCATGTTATATTATGGAGAGTACATGGATAAGAGTGTTTACTCAGTGTGCTTAGTATGCAAACACCTGCGATTCAAATCGAAGGTGGGATGTTCTAAGAATCAGAAGGATGTGTCATTCTCAGTTTTACGATATTTTCTTATTATTCTGAGACTCCAATGCTTATTTATGTCTAAAAAGACTGCACAATATATATGATGGCATGTGGATGGAGTGCGTTAAGATAAATCAGTGATCATGCATCTAGCTGACGCTAAGTCTTAGAAACATTTTGACACCATCCATTCGACATTTGCGTTAGAAACTCGAAATGTTAGGCTTGGACTTTGCACAGACAGTTTTAATCCATTTAATGGTTCAGCTACTCTAGACTTATGCTGGCCTATTTTTGTCACATTTTATAATTTTCCTCCAAGTATGTGTTTGAGAAGGGAATACATATTCCTTACTCTTGTGATTCTTGGACTGAAGTCACCGGGTAAAAGTTTAAATGTCTATCTTAGACCCTTAACTGATAACTTAAAGATTTTGTGGGACAATAGGGTGAATACTATTGATGCGTGGAATAAGTAAAATTTTAATATGAAAGCAGCTTTGTTGTGGATAATAAGTGACTTTCCAGCTTATGGAATGTTAAATGGATAGAGCACTCATGGAAAACTTTCTTGTCCCTACTGTATGGAGAACAATAAGTCATTTGTATTGAAGCGTGGTAATAAGTGTTACTAGTTTGATTACCATCGTCAATATCTACCACCTGAATATTCATTTCGTCGTGATCGATACTCTTTTAAGAAGAATTCAACAGTGAAAATTTTTCTGCTAGCACAACGATTGAGTAGGAAAAATGTCTTGAATAGAGTGACTCAGCTTGATGAAGTCATTTTTGGCTTGAATTCACGCAACCAAAAATAACGTGGCTTTGGTGAGTTTCACAATTGGGTGAAGAAGAGTATATTTTGGGAATTGCCTTATTGGTCCACTAATCTAACACGACATAAGTTGGATGTTATGCATGTTGAGAAGAATGTGTTTGAGAATATCTTCAACATTGTTATGGACATAAAGGGCAAGACAAAAGAAAATGCAAATGTAAGAGAAGATTTGAAGATGATATGTAAACGTCCTACCTTAGAATTGATTGTTGAGAATGGCAAGTATAAAAAACCGAAGGTAACTTATGTGTTAAATGCTAATCAAAGGAAGACAATGTGTGAATAGATAAAACAATTGAAATTTCTTGATGGGTATGCGTCAAACATTGCTCGTTGCATCAATTTAGATGATGGGAAGATATATAGAATGAAAAGTTATGTTTGTCATGTTTTTATGCAAAGGTTAATTCTTTTGGCGTTTAGTCATATGTTACCAAAACCTATATGGGGAGCATTAACAGAGCTAAGCTTGTTCTTTAAAGAAATTTGTGCAACTAAAATACGTACTTTCATTATGGAGAGTGCAGAGCTTTCCATTATTGAAATAGTTTGCAAGTTAGAGAAGATTTTTCCACTAACATTCTTTGATGTAATGGAACATCTAGTTGTGCATCTCCCCTATGAAGCTAAGGTTGGAGGACTCGTGCAATATAGATGGATGTATCCATTTGAGAGGTATACGTTGTTCTTGAAAAGGAAGGTTCGAAATAAGGCGAGAGTTGAAGGGTCTATTTGTGAAGCATATAAATTAGAAGAAAATTCTAATTTTGCTTCCATGTATTTTGATCCACAAATACAGATAAGGTGCACTCAAGTTCCTCAAAACAACGATGGTGGGGAAGATATAACTAATGAATGCTAGTATATTTTTAAACATCCATGCTGCCCTATCTGAAGAGGTCATAATATGTTCTTGATGGATGTGGAGCTTCAAATTACTAAGACTTATGTGCTTGTAAATTATAGAGAAGTAGAACCCTATCTCCAGCAAGTCTACTCACTAACTTAGCTATTTAATAAAATTCCAATTACATTATGTTCAATATTAATTATTGTATTGATTAGACAATTCGAGGATTTGCTAAGGGAGACAAATTCTAGTATCTCTGAAGATCAAATATTGGAACTTCGGGGTAAGGACTTCAGTAGGTGGCTAAAACATCTAGTGAGTCCTTTCATCCATAGTTATATATATCATATTAAAAACAATGTTCGTTATACCAATACTAAATGTTACAACTATTTGTTCTCTTTGTAATGCTTGACAGGTAAATAAATGTCAAATTGAGGATCGAATGATTCAATAGATGAGTTATGACCCATCCAAGTCTGTTACTTCTTACAATGGCTTAATAGTTAATGGATACAGGTTCCACACTAAGGAGTACGAACAAAATAAAGCTACCATGAATAGTGGAGTTTGCATTAGAGGAAGTATATATGGCGAGAATGACTTAGACTATTATGGCATCCTTGAAGAGAGATTGGAATTATCATATCTAGGTCAAAACAAAGTATTTCTTTTATAGTGCCAGTGGTTTGACCTGATTAATGGAGTCAATGATGATGAGAGATATGGATTGATTAACGTCAAGCACAAATCGAGGCTTCACTCAAATGAGCCATTTATATTAGCTGAACATATACAATAAGTATACTATACAGTATACCCACGATGTGGGGGTCAAGCTAGTGGGGAATGGTGGGTAGCTTGTAAGGTTAGAGCAAGACTCTTTGCGACTGAGACATTTAATGATGAACGTGATGGATCGAATGAGCTAGCTGTTATCGATTACTACCAAGATGATGGATCCTTAAGAACACACAATATCATCACAAATGATGAAATGATTTCCTTGTTTGATGCACATGCCCTAATGGAAGATGTGAACATAAATGAAATACATAATCCAAATGATGTTCCATTTGTTGACCATTTCATTGATGACAATGAAGAAGATGAAAATAATGAGTTCATAGATGAAGATGAGGAGCTATATGATTCAGACTCAAGTAGTAGCAGTTGAACTTTGTTTATATTATTTACACTGAAATGTCATTTTTATATTTTATGAGATTTTTCACAATATTGATGTATATAGTTTGTTAACATGTTATGTTTCATTATGACAGACATTTATCATGGAAATTCGAGGTTGGGGCAATGGACGAGGTCAAGGAAGAGGCTGCAACAATCCACCCCAGTGTTCTCAACCGCCCACTGGCCCACCACCACTGTAGCCTTCTCTGCGCTCCCCAAGTATACCTATATAATAATCTTTTTATTGTTAACTCTTGATTTATATGTATTTATGAGATCAGATTGCCTATAATTATGTTAGGTGCTATTTCGGCTACTAGCCCTTTGACCACTGGTGACCCATCAACTGCTATCCCACCCCCACGGTCCCTGTCCCTGTCCCACCCCCACCGTGCCTCCAACTAGTGATGCAATTTCAATGCCTTCAAGTGAAGCATCTGATGCGCGTAAAATATACTAAGAGTAAGTGCACTCTATCGCAAAGTAATATAGAACTTGAGTCCCAGTTATCGATCCCACAAGGAATAAGAGGTAATTATTAAATTCACTAAACTCTTGGTTATTTAGACAATCGAAAGTGTGAAGAGAAACTTAAAATAAAATCAAACAATAAATAAAAGGAAAGATGAACAATCAAACAATGCAGATATAAATCAATTTGAGAGAGACTAGGGCGCAAGATTCACTTGAATCCAATTAATCAGATTTTTATTCATTCATGATGTAAGGTAATTCTTTTGCTAATATTCTCTTAATTGCTATTGAATCCCAATGGTCATTAATAAATAATATTCTATTCCTAAATTGAAACACCTATTTAGTCATTTAGTTGAATTAATTAGGAATGCATCAAGTCTCAATTCAAGAGATGAACTAACATATCATCAATTCGATTAATAGAATAAATTGATGTTTGGTCATTCACCAATCTAATCTTAGTTTATTATATAGGTCTACTCATTGAATGTGAATGGTCACCGGTCAAATAATGAATTAAAACATGCAAAAAGTGATCAAGTTATGACAAGAATATAAGCAATATAATAGACCCTAAAAAAAAATTTCCTTAATCAAAGTTGAAATCAAACTCAATTAATCAGGAAAACAAGATCCTCCATAGCCCTAGCTATAGGATTAGTTACTGAAGTTCAATAACAAACCTATATCAAAATAGAAATACTTGGAAAGAAAGCCCAAAGAAAGGGGAAACTAGAGGGAAAGAGAAATCAAAACTCCTTTAATGGAGATTATGTTCTTCAAGCCTTTAAGAATTGAATCCTCTTTTCGAAGCGGTTCTCCAAAGCTTGCTGTCGCGAAAGTGCTCTCTCAAGATTAGGAATTTTTTGCGTGTTTTTTGCATTATGGCATAACTTTTCTATTTATAAAAAATAATATGTGCTATTACGCGACCAGCTCCTAAACGCTAGCTTCCGGGTGCTCAAGTGTTGAGTCACTAAACCAGAAATGCACTGTGTTACGTGTTGAGTGCTCAAGCGATGCCTTCAGTGCTGGGCTAATATGAAAGAATGTGGCTGTATACGCTTTGCGTGCTTAAGTACTCCACTCCCAGCGCTCAAGTGCTGGACATCCAGTTTGAAATTGTTCTATTACCTATCAAAAACATATAAAACACGTAATAAGAATATAATTAAAATAATAATAAAACTTGAAAACAAAGTTCAATAAAAAATATCAAAAGAAGATGAAAAACCAAGTTAATGAACCATAAAAATATGAGATTTTGAAGGTTCATCAGCATCCCAAATAGAAACTGATAGAAGGCCAGTTATATTTGTGGAGGACATCTCTCAACCGTGAGTAATAGTGAATGTTGTGTTTTATTACATTTATTTTACTTTTAGATTATTAACATATCTTGGACTTGTAGGAGGAGGTTTGTCCCGCAATCTGTGACCCGTGAGATTATGGCCACTGTGATCACGCGGATGCCCATTCTAGTTGAAAACTGGAAAAATTATATTGTCAACATGAAGAATGAACTATTTCAGGATTTTATGGTAAGTAATTATGTTTCTAGGCTCATTATATTATACAATTATCTATATAGAGAAATATACTAACATGGCTTTGTTTTAGAATAAACATCGATTTGCATCAAATTATGATCATTACAAGGCAAGAACTATTTGGGAAAGAACATACATGGACCGCTATTCAGATTATTTGAAGAATCATAGAAAAGCAATCATGAAAAAGTTAAAGTCATCAAACATGGCTGACCTTAAGGGCCATGGCCCCCCAGCTTTGAAGTCAGAAGTGTGGAATGACCTAGTTGACATTTGGTTGACACCAAAGTGGCAAAAGAAGTCTGTTGCTAATTAAAGCAATAGAGTGGCCTTGCTTGATGCTATACTAGACACTGTAGGCTCAATAAGCTTCGGTTAACATAAGAAGAAGATGGTAATATAGAATTTCTTATGTTATTGTTGCAATATCCTAATAATTTTATCTTATACTATTGTATAATTATAGTACAAGTGAGTTAAGGTTCTGGAAACTTGTATATTATGTGTTATAGTTTTGGCTGTATGAATCTAAATTGCATGAGGTCCCATTTTATAAATAAGACACAAGGTTTCTTGTAGTGTGGATTTTAGAATTTTATATTCTAATAGATGTTGATTACAGGAGGCAGAGTTGAAGCATCCAATCCTTTTTAGAGATTTGTATGAAAGTGTTCATAAGAGGAAAAATGGAGACTATGTTACTCAATGCTCAAAGAACTTCATTGTAGGTGTCTTTAAAATTAAAACTAATTATATTTGTTAAGTTGTTAATTGTTTTGATAAAGTTTTCTACATTTTTCGTTTCAAGACTCTTATGATACCACGATGTTAGAGAAGTATGGATAAGACTCTTCAATACATCCTATGGTTGATCAGGAGGTGTGGCTAGAGGTGACGTGTCCCAACAAGAAGGGACGAGTTCATGGCATGAGTCATAACTTAGATATTGGCATTCTTAGATCTACCTTTACTTCATCCTCACAGGTTGCTGGTTCCTCCAATAATGTTCTGACATAGGAAGCCATAAAGGAAGATGTTAATGATACGATGACTTCCTTTGTCCAGACGCAGTTGGTGTCTATTGTCCAAACGCAGTTGGTGTCTGTTGTCTAGACACAGGTGGTGTCTGTTGTCTAGACGCAGTTGGTGTCTGTTATCCAGACGTAGCTGGTGTCTGTGTTGGATCCCATCTTGGGTAGGATTGTTATCTCCCAAGCAGGAAGTGTTGTGTCGCAGGCACCATCACAAGGCGATGCAGTTGGGGAGGATCATGAAGTTAATGATGATGAGGCTAACTTGGATTGATTAGTTGTGCTTATTGATGATAGGGATAAGTTGTTTTGAATTATTTGTATTAACTTAGACTTATTGATTAACTATGCTTTTTTTGTAGAACATGTTTTGAACTTACTAATACAATTATGATATTTTATTGTTTTGCACAACTTATTTTTTTGGGTTCTTCTATTTGGATTGAAATATTTATGCAGGTATAATTTTAAAATATACTAATTATTATAATAAAATTAATTTAGATTAGCTTTAGAATAGCTACGGAATTGCTAGGGATTTAGCAACACAATAGCTAGGAAATAGCTACGGAATAGCTACGAATTTAGCAACACAATAGCTAGGAAATAGCTACAAAATTGCTAGGGATTTAGTAATACAATAGCTAGGGAATAGCTATGGAATTGCTACAGATTTAGCAACACAACAACTAGGAAATAGCTACGGAATTATTACAAATTTAACAATACAATAGCTTGGAAATAACTACGGAATTACTATGAATTTAGCAACTAATAGCTATAGATTTGCTACAAACTTGCTACAGATTGTTAAAAATTAGGTATAAATTTAGCTACGAAATATTTGGTAGCTAATTAGCTATGGAAATGAAGGAAGTTCTGAATGAAAATTAGCTACGAATTTGCTTCAGCTTAGCTAAGAAAATTTAAAAATTAGCTATGGATTAGCTACGAAAATGTTTGGTAGCTAATTAGCTACGAGAATTTGACTACGGACTAATCCATAGCTATTCTGTAGCTATTTTGTAGCTAAGTTGATTAGCTACGGATTAGCTATGGATTTTTTCGTAACAAATTGATTAATTTCTTGTAGTGTCGTTGTTGTTAATCTTTCCTAAGTGTTTGTATCCACTCTTAGAGTGTTTTCGAGAGGCACCCAACTGAACCAAACATTGTATTCTATCTCTTGATTCTCATTTGTCTAGAGTGAACTTATGGTTTGTACAAGTCACTTGATTTTGAGGTGTTAAGCTTGAAGAGGCTATGTCAAAGAATACTTTGTATAAGCTTGAAGAGGCTATTGTTAAAGAATTCTTGGTCTGAAGGTTAAAGAGGCTTGTTTGTAAAAGAATACTTGAAGATAGTGGAAATCCTAGATGTTGCTAGGTTTTGGATGTAGTCTCACATGGTTTAGGGGTGAACCAGTATAAATCTCTGTGTAAAACTATTCTTCCTTTATCTCTTTATCTTTTATTAGTTTAGAATTAAGTAAAGAAATTAAAACTGAAATCTGAATTTGTTTTAACAAAACCTTCACCAGAAGTCTCAAAAACAGAAAGAGTAATATGAAGTTTTGAACTGATTTTTAAGCTTTTTAATTCAATGTTTACATCAAGAAAAGTTTTTTAGTTTAGTTTTAACTGATAAGAACAATTTTCAGTGGTGAGAAGGTTGTTTTAGCTTAACCAATTAACCTTTTCATGAACCTTTTCACTTTTGTCTGATAACTATCTTCTAAGCCTTCTCACTAATCATCTATTTAAGTCTGAACCTTCTCACCTCCAAGTTTGAGCAGCTTGAGAAAGATGTGAGAAGGTTAATTTTCTAGATAAAGAGGAACACAAATCAATCCCCTTTCTTGTGTTACTGCTTACTTCATTGATGATAACCAACTATGTTGAAAATTTAGTTTGATTGCTCTTAATGCTTTAACCTATTTAACATGTTTTTTTGTAGAGTTTTCTTGTTAGAATTAACTTATACAAGACTAAAAAGTTTGAAGGAAGCTTTTTGGGTGAATATAAAAGGCTAATAGAAACAAATTCTAACTTAAGAGAGCTCAAGTGAAGACTTGAGAATATTCTTGAAGAACATGAGAAAGTTCATCATGAGAAGGTTCTAAAAAGGTTATAAGAAAGTTCAGAAGAATGAAGAACTTCCACAAAACGTGAATTGAAGAACAAATATGAAGCACATACCATCAGATCATTAAAGAGAAACATCAATGAGATGGTAGAATTGAAAGATGAGAAGACTGAAGAGTTGTAAGCATGAGAAAGCTAGATGAGAGGATTAGTTAAGAACGTTCAGTGAGAAGGTTGCATGTGAACACGTTCAGATGAACATTCTCACTAAGACACCTATGTTGACTCATTAGGAAAAGACAAGAAAATGGCCACCTACCACAAGAAAAGACTGTTACCATTTAGAGCGTATAATAACTATATTTTTAAAGTCAATATAAGTATCCAAGTTCAAAAAATTGTAGGTTAACAACTCTAGTGAAAATCCAATAGTGAACACGAAGAACACAACCTTCTCATCTTTACCTACTTGATCTTACAATATGATAAATCCCTTGTAAATGTATTGAGAACTCTGCCAAACTATGTTAATACACTTCTTGAGTGTTTTCAAGAGCCACACAATTGTAACAAACACCTCAAACCTTATACTGATTCTTGTGTATTGAAAGTGAACTTATGGCTTATGCAAGTCACTTGAAATCTTATGAATGTGTGCCAAAAGAGATTGTGTGAAAGAATACTTATGTTAAGCCTGAAAAGACTGCGGTAAAAGAATACTTGAATTGAAGCCTAGAGAGGCTTGGTTGACAAAGAATACTCTTGATAGTGAAAAATCTTAGTTGTTGCTAGGTACTGGATGTAGCCTAGCGTGGATTTTAGGGTGAACCAATATAAATCTTAGTGTCAAGCTATTCTTCCCTTTTTTTCTACTATTCTGATCAGTGTTTAATATATTTCTAAAGGTTAAAATTGAATACTAAGTGAACTAAGTTTTCTACCGAAGTTTTCTAAAGGAATATTATTAAACCACTCTGAATATAAGCAGATTTAATGATCTCAGAAGTCTTTTAAACATAAGAGAATTTGAAGCATTAAACACTATGTTGAAAAGAACGTATATGCTTATTTTTAGAAGTGAGAAATTTTGATTTTATCATCTTTATAAATCTTCTCAGGACTCTTACTCTATTTATCTTAATTAGTCTGAACTTTCTTATTAATTTACTGGTTGAAGTTAGAACCTTCTCACCTCTAAGTCTGAATAACTTGAGAAAGTAATGAGAAGATTGATTTTTTAGGGAAAAAGGAAAACAATTCAAACCCCTTTATTGTGAGAGTACTAACTTTAGTTTGTATCGGAGCTTAGGCTTTGGGTTGAGCACACCTAATAGGTTAAGAGCATAAAAGATCCTAAAGGAAGTATGACACACCAACAAGGAGGAGGAACCTACTTACCAGAAGGTTCATCTATCGATAGACTATCAGCTTTTGATGGAAGAGACTATTAATATTAGAAAGATAGGATGAGATTGTTATCGAGTCTTAGCATATAGATTTGTTGGGGGTCATTACAAATGGTCCTTATACTCCAATGACAAGATTTGATGATGACCTGGTCAGAAGAAGTGAAGAATAGATTGAAGTTGGCAGCAACACAAGAAATGGAGTTGAATTGTGTTCCCTTTTTTTCTTGAAAATTAGCTTTCTCACAACTTTCTCAAGTTGGTATACTTGGAGGTGAGAAGGTTATAACTCAATGCATATTGTTAGTGAGAAATTTCAGAAATAACACTGATAGACCAAGGTGAGAAGGTTCAATTAAGTAAAAACAACCTCTCACCACTTCAAGTTCTTTTCTCTTAATCTAATTGAGTCTTATAATCTTTAAAGAAAATGCTTCCTTGAATCAAACACTTAAAATTCAGTAAATTAACCAGATTCAACTTATATACTTTAACAAGATTTGGTTAAATAACTTCTTAAAGAACATTCTAAGATTTTGGTCTTTAAAGCCTTTGAACAAGTAGAAGCAAATTAAGAGACGAAGAAGAAGAAGTTCACACTAGAAATTTATATTGATTTACCTTTAAACCATGTGGGGCTATGTCCAGTACCTACCAAACCACTAGAATTTCCATTAATATAAGTATTCTTTAATCAGCCAAGCTTCTCCAGGCTTCCTTACAAGTATTCTTTGTCAACAGCCTCTTCAGGATGAATCATAAGTATTCTTCTACAGCATCTTCGGGCCTACAAACTCAGAATCAAGTGGCTTAGATAACCTCACAAGCTTACTTGTTACAAGGCAGAGTCAAAGATAGCTCTCAAAATCACTCTAGAAGTGGATACAAATACTTATACATGTCAGTAACAACACCTACTATAGATTTTAAACAGATCAGATTCAGGTAGGTAAATGTGTGAAGATTCAGCTCTTGTTAGCTTGTAAAAATTTGTTTTTTTTAGCAAAGTACTCTATTTGATCTTCAGGCTTGATCTCTTTTATAGGCTTTGAGAAATGACTATTGGGCACTTTGATGAGCATGCAAAAGATGTGATTTTGTGTCTTGAAAATTTGAATTATTTTCCCTTAATTTACTCATTTCACTGCCTGTTGCTCAAGTATTTTGCATAATTTGATTTAAGTTTGTGATTGAGAATAGTTGATCAAAAGGAAGAAGAATAATCATTATTCTAATGTGTTTTTGTAGGAAAGCATTGAAGGAGGGAGGAGCAGGATTTTTGGAAGCAAAGCAAAGGAGCTCACTCTATTCACTCAGCGCCTAGACGCTATTTCTTGAGTACTTAGGCGCCTAAACCTATACTAAAAGGATGCTTTCTGGAAGGTCAGCGCTCAGGCGCTACAAACCTCAGCGTCTAGGCACTGAACTCTGATGCAAAATATGTTGCTGTGCAGCACGCGTCTAGGTGCCCTCAATGAAGCGCCTAGGTGTTGGTCCAAACTAATGCAGATGGATTCTTACTGTGTAGTGCGCGCCTAGGCACCCTATCTACAGCGCCTAGGCACCCATATCAGTATAAAAAATTATTTTATCATGACCTAAAGGGTGTTGGCCGTTAGAGGAGAGCAAAAGAGACACGAACCAGCCCTGGAAAGGGAAAAAAAGAGGTTTTCTAACCTACGGAAGAACAGGAATCTCTTCGAATCATCACAGATGACTAGGGTATTTTATTTCCTTCTTATTGTTTCCTTTGTCTACACCATGTATTGCTAAACCTCCCTTTATTGGGATTAGGTGGATTTTGATAGATCTTGTTTGTTTTTTATTTTGGATTCGATTAATATAAGTTATTATTCTGTTTTGAGTTTAAATCTTTTTTTTATTGCTTTCTAGAGATTGATCCTCTTTGGAATGATTTTAAGGTTATATGCTGAATGAAAATTTAATGTATAATCGTGCTATGAGATTTTGAACCTTGCCTATCTTTAGGCAATGAATAGTCATTGATTTGCTCGTTACCTTCTTGAATTCTAAATCCTAATGCTTGTTTCTTTTTAGAATCGCCTAAGGAATTAGGAGTTTTGTTTGGGAATAAAGGGTCAATTACCTAAGGAATTAGGATTTGACTATTTTAGAGAATTTAGTAACAAAATAGGAATAACAACTTGTGTTAATCCCCAATTGATATGCAGCAAGTGAATTCAAATGAAGCTTGATCCTAACTCTTTCATTAATTGAACTTTAGTCATCTTGCATATTAAGTGTTCATTGCATTGCTAAATATAAAATCCCAAAAATATTATCATTGCTTTTGTTCATTCATTGTCGTGTTAGTTTTAGTATAGTTCTCTTTGATCCAAATTTTGGTTTAAATAGTAGTTCTCTTTGATCCAAATTTTCATTCATTGTCATTGCCCTAAGAATGATATCTGGTATCTCATCATTTTTATTACTTGACGATCTGGTACACTTGCTTTGGTCCCATCACACTTCAAACGATGATTGTACTTGCTAGTTGTAGGTGACCATTATTTTATCCTTTTTCTAGACACATCAACATTATGCTTTAAGGTGATAAGGTTCACTAAAAACCTTCTCAAGGTCTACCTTCTCACTGAGTCTTCTCAACATGAAGCTTTTAAAGTACTTTCTCACCTAACCTTCTTATGCCTAAAAACTTCAAGCTTTTCAACTTTGATCTTCACAATTGTGATAAGTCTTTATTCTTCTTGGTGGTAAAGTTAGTTTAAGATTCTTCCAATGGAGTAATCATTCGTAGGAGTTCTATTTTGCATAATCTTTCAATCTTCTCATAACCTTCTCATAGTAAACTTTCTCATGTTCTTCAAAAAGGTTCTCAAGTCATAAATTGATCTTCTCAAGTTGTTTCAGATTACCAAAAAGCTTCCTGAAACATTGTTTTAGTCCTGAAAAGCTTAATAGAACATAAAATACTCCACAAAGATTAAATATAAATGAATTGAATTGTGAGAAGATTCAAACCATATTTTCAACATAGTTATTATCATCAAAATAAATTATACAATGTTAAGCAATAAAAAAGCTTTGGAGCTTACATTCTTTCCCTTTCTAATGATGACAAACTATTTGAAATTTTTTTAAGAGTGAACTTATGAGTTTAGAAACTTTACCATTTCTGCATAATTAGTGAGAAAGTTTAGATTTGTTCCCCCTCAACTTAACACTCATTTCAAAATGTTAGAAGAAATATTGAACTCAATAAAACTCATGATACTGTAAGTAAAATATAGTATAACTAAGATATAAAACTGAATAACATACTCATTCATTGACCATGAAACAACTTGTATACATAATATATTAAGATACTTGAAAGCTCCCCCTAAGTATAAGCCAAAATATTCAAAAGATACAAAATTTTCAATTTCTTTCCTATTCCTCTTGTCATCAACAAAAATTAGGGGATAAACATACCATCATAAGGCTTAACCTAGATGGGACTTAGAGTGCACAGATGAAGATGAGGATGAGGATATGAAATTAGGAATCTTGTTATGGGCTAGATAAGGATAGTGCTCTTTACTGGTGATACTAGGGATGACCTCTTGCTCCATTTTGTGCACCATCCACTCTTTAAACATAAGAAACCAATCTAAGAATGCATGAAGGGTTGAGTGAAGTTCTTTCTATCCAGCATTCAACTTTCTCACCTCCTCGTAAGCTTCTTGTTGTCTGCTCACAATTGTATTAATTCCTTTTTAGTATACTTTTATATCTTCTTGACAGTAGGCTTGTATGAAGTGAGCTCAGCTTGAGTGAATCCATGGTGAGTCTTACTCCCATCCATTTTTTTCTCCTTGTTGGGGGGCTGATTTTTCTCTTGCTTTCTCCTCAACAAGGATATTCATGTAAGATCCAAGAGAGACTAGTTTTCTCAAGGAGTCCAAAGTCTTAGTTGGTCTAGCAAGAATTGGAGGAGTTTTGGGGGCTTGACTCCCTTTATATTAGCGGTGCAATAACATCATAAATTGGAGAGGGAAGTATAGGTGATATGAGGAGAATTGGAGAAAGTAGAATTTGATGTTGTTCAACACACACATTTTCTAATAGATGAGAAGGTTCAGCAGGGGGTAGCTTCTCTATATGCTGAGAAAGTTCAAAATCTATCTTCTCAGTGTGATTGGAGTCTTCTCGAGGATCAGGAGTCTTTTCTTTTTGTCCTTCTTTTCTCCCTTGTCCTTCTCCTTCTGGTTGCATCAAACTAACTTTAGTGGGGTGAGAAGGTTAGTCTTCCTCAAGGTGGCCTTCTCGAGACAACTGAGTTAAAATTTTGGCAACTGTGACTATTGGGTCAATAGTTATGTATTCAGAGGTAGGGTTAATCTTTGGTTTCTCTAGACCAGCTTCTTTCTGTGTAGGAGATTTGTTAGAAGTTATGTATTCCTCTGCTGCTTCAAGGTCTCCAATGGTTAGTTCTTTTTTAAGACCATGAGAGACTTCTTGAAAAGCTTTAGTAGTTAGTTGAGAACCTTTATTAGGGTGAGAAGGTTCATCCTCGGTAACATTTTTATCCTCAATTTTTGTAAATTCTTCCTTTTTCTTCTTCTTCTTCTCTTGTTCCTTTTTCTTAGTTTTTCTCTTTTTCTTTTATTCTTTCTCTTTACTTTTTTTTTTTTTCCTTATCTTTCTCTTCATTTCTTCTCTTTCTAACTTTCTAGCTTCTTAGCAACTATTTTTTCAGAGTCTTTTTCTGACTCTTCCTTCTTTGGTTCTTCTTTAATTATCTTTTCTTTGCCCTTTTTAGGGTTTTCACTTTGGAAGGGTAATCATGCCTCATCTTTGTCCTTAACTTAGAACCTTTGTTTGCAAGTTCTCTCTTCTCTAGATGTATTTGCTTCAGATTTCTTTTTCGAGAAGGTTAGACCTTCCTTCTTAACCTTATCTTTGGATAGGTTCACCTTGAAATGCTTGAAGATTCTTGTAAGTAGCATTCCATATGGTAGGCTTACTGCCATTTTGGTATTCTCGATTACAGATATCATATATCTGATGATGATGAAGTGGAGATTAAGGGGCTTTCTCTCCTTGACATAGAACATCACCACTTTTTCAGCCTCATGTATCTTCTTCATGCTTCTAATTCTTAGCATGATGAAATAATAGGAGAGAGAGTGGATGAACTTGGCAGTGGAGTTAAGATCACTTGCAAGTTTGTATTCTTCCCTATTTCTGAATAAAGTGTCTATAACTTCTTCATAGGGTCCATACCCAATATGCCATCCTTCTTAGTCGTAGATAAGCAGTCCTTGGTTGGGTACCCTAGTGATTTTGGCAAGTTTGGACATGTCCAACTTGATCACAGTTTCCTTTTATAGAAGAAATGATGGTAGGAGGCTCCATGGTGTATGCTACACCAACATAAAACTTCTGGCATAGCACAAGGTAGACTTTGTCAAAGATGCTGAAAAAGTTACCCTACTTCAGAATCTCTATGTGGGCTCAGAAGTCTCTATGTTCTTCAGCCATCTTATCGAAAGAGATGTTTTTTTTTAGGGACAACTTTCTTGTTCCTTAACCAGTTATCAAATTTATGCTTGGACTCCTTAGCAGAGAATAGTTTGAAAGGCATTTTGATTGATTTACTTTCCTCTTCTTCCTGACTTTCAGAAACTTGATCCTTCTCTTCTTCTTCCTCCTTAAGGACAGTGGCTTCCTCCTTTTTGGATTTTTTCTTATGAGCAGTGGATTTCACTAAGCCAGACATCACCTTAAGAGATCTTCCCCTTCTTATAGGAACAACAAAGGGTTGAGGTTCAGAAGGGGAAGCAGTTTCTTGAGTTGTTGTAGGTGGTTGAGAGGGTTTTGGATAAATGGATGATGAGGAAGGAATTTCCTCGCTAGAGGATTGTGGTGCAAGAGTTGAAGGGTTCTTGGTCCTTATAACCAAATGTTTGACACGTATTTTCATCACAAGTTGACTAAGGATTTTGCAGAGAGATTGAGTGGGAGAACTTGAAGTTTAAAGTAGAACAAGAACTCAAGAGAATAAGAGAATGAAATAAAAAGTAAGTGAGTGAGAGATTTGATTACTTGAGAACAGGGGAAGTGTTATGATTTCTCCTTCTACTTATAAGAAAATGATTTCTGACCATTTGGGGCCAGAAATTACCGTTGGAGGTCATTAAATGACCTTTGGTGAAGTGATGAGACGGTTAGTTTCAGAACTATCCATTGGGTAAATAACTAGCAGAATCCCAAAACTTAGGTGAGAAGGTTGAGTTGAGAAGGTTCTCACCATCCTTCTCACATACCTTCTCACTCCCTGATAATTAGAATTTCTATGATTCCCAACTAAGATTCATTCCCTCAGCATACAGTAGGATCATATAAACTATTTTATAAATATAAGAGATAAATTAACATATTTTAGCATGTAAAATTTCATAAATCACTAATCAAAATTCGATCATCAAATCACATGAGAGGCTTCATATTGAGATTTTCTCTTATAAAACAAAACTTGTCTTCACTTAGGAGTTTAGTAAAGATATCTGCCCATTGATGGTTAGTATCCATAAATTTAAGTTCAATATCACCTTTTTGGATATGATCAAGAATAAAGTGATGTTTTATCTTAATATGCTTTGATCTTGAATGCTTAATGGGATTTTTTGACAAGTTTATGACACTAGTATTATCATATAAGATTAGAATATAAATCATACCTCATGGAGTAATCCTCCAACTGATGTTTAATATATAGGAGTTGTGAGTAACAACTAGCTATTGAGACATACTCAGCTTCTGCAATTGAGAGAGTTATGGTGCTTTTCTACCTACTATACTATATGACCATTGTATTTCCAAGGAAGTGACAAACACCACTTGAACTCTTCCTCTTAACTCTATCTCCAGCAAAATTAGCATCATAATATCCTACAAGATCAAAACTAGAGCTTTTTTTATACCATGGACCATAGTTAGTTGTTCCAATTAAATACCTAAAGATTCTCTTTACAACTTTAAGATGATACTCTTTAGGATTAGATTAAAATCTTGTACATAGGCCAACGTTAAACACTATATCTGGTCTACTTGCCATTAATATAGTAAGGATCCAATCATACCTCTATAGAGCTTGTCACTTACTGATTTACCTTGTTCATCTTTTTTAATAACAATAGAAGGATGCATAGGAGTTTTCCTTGGTTTTGCATCTTCCATGTTGAACTTTCTCAACAATTTTTTGGTGTACTTTTCTGGGTATTTGAATGTGCCTAACTTTTCTATTTTAATTTGTAAACTAAGGAAGAACTTGAGCTCCTTCATCATGCTAATTTCCAATCACTTTTCATTAACTTAGAGAATTCTCTGCATATACACTCATTAGTGGATCCAAAGACTATATCATCTACATAGATTTGGATAATTAGAAGTTCATTCTTTAAATGTTTTCTAAAGAGAGTAGCGTCTGCTTTTTTTTCTTGAAAAACCATTTTCTAATAGAAAGTTGTTAAGTCTCTCATACCAAGCATTTAGAGCCCACTTCAAACCATAAGAGGCTTGGTCGAGATTGTACACTTGATTTGGATGTTTAACATTCTCAAAACCAGGAGGTTGGTGGACATATACTTCCTCATTTATGAAGCCATTTAAGGATGCACTTTTAACATCCATTTGAAACTATTTAAATCATTTAAATGCAGATCTTCTGAAAGGGGATCTAGTTTTAACCCCAGTAGATGTTTCTCTAATGATTTGCTCCTTGGGGTGAGAAGAGTGGAGTCTCTAGTCTTTTGGAAGTTGAGAAGCTTAGTGAGAAGGTTGGTGAGCAGGTTGGTGAGAAGGTTCATGAATTTTCTCAGTTCCAATTTCTTTTTTCTTCTCTTCTATTTCAACTTTCTCACCACTAGATTTGTTTTCTTTGCTGCTTTCATTAGCTCCATCCTTCTTTTTACCATCTTTTTCTCTATTTTCATTGAGAGAGAACCTCTCCATTTCCTCATCAAGTTCTGCACCCTTTCTCATCTTATCAAGATTATTAGTATCATTAAATATCATATGCATACTTTCTTCAACTACTAGAGTTCTCAGATTATAAACTCTATATGCTTTAGAAGTAATAGAATATCTAAGAAAGATGCATTTATCATATTTTGAATCAAATTTTCCTAGTTGTTCTTTGTTGTTTAAGAAAAAGCATTCATATCCAAATGCATGAAAGTATGATATAATGGGCTTTCTTCCTTTCCACAATTCATATGGGGTTCTTTTTAATATTGGCCTTATTAAAACTCTATTCAAGATATAACTTGATGTGCTGACTTCCTCAGCCTAAAAATCATTTGGTAATTTAGTGTCACACAGGATAGATCGAGCCATCTGTTGAAGTGTCTTATTTTTCCTTTCCATAACTCTATTTTGCTGTGGAGTTCTTGGACAAGAGAAATTATGACCAATTCCATTTTCATCTGCTAGGCCCGATGAAGGGCAACTGGTTAATGGGCTAGATCAAAGGCCCAAGGTCTGGAAGGTATATACCAAGAGAGTTAGAAAGGGACAAAATGAGGAGTGACTTTAAAAGTTAGTTATGCAAGAATGAGTATGCACGTTTGTGGGGATGGTTATTAGGCTAGTGGGGGAGAAAGAGTAGGGGGATAACTTTTCTGTTATTGTTTTCTCGACTGTGAACTTGGGCAGAGAATTTCATCTTTGTGAAGCCTTAGGCTCTGGGTAGCAAGGGAGGATAGGAGGGCTATATCCTTCTGTAATCCTTTTCTGTTTCTTTGTTAAAATTCAGTAATACATTTCTTTTCATTTTGTGTGATTTTTATCTTTGGGTCTCTACCAAATTGGTTTGACCTACTGGATTTGAATAGGAGGAGATGGAAACCAGACAAATGTCAAGAATTGAGGTGGTCGAAACACAAATGGCAACAATGGAGAAAAAGTTGAGCACATTGGAAGCAACGGTGATAGAGTTATAGAATGCCATGCTAAATGAGCAAAAGTAGAGCTTGTTCGAACGCCAGGCTATAGAAGCAGAAAGATGGAAGGCAGTACATTTTTGCCCCATAGTGTTACGAAGATTGTTAGGGAAGGAAGTTGATGAGGATAACCAAGAGGAAGAAGGAGATTCTGCTGTTCGCAGTAAGCCAAAATAGAGCACGTCGTTCATTTTGAGCGATCCACAGACACAAGATGATCGTCACTTGGGTACCTCGAAGTTGCAAGGAGGGTCACTAGAGGAATTTCAAATAGTTGTTCATAAGGTTGAGTTACCGACATTTGATGGCAAGGACCCATGATGCTGGATTACATATACGGAGATGTATTTTCGCATCTAACAAACGAGTCCAAAGGTAAAGGTGCCTCTAGCCCAAGTATGTATAGAAGGTAACTGTGTACACTGGTTCACTATTTTGTTAGAAGCAGAACGTGATTTTACTTGGGAGAGATTAACAGAGGAGCTAATGTTGAGGTATAGTAAGAGGCAGGCTCAAAATCCTTATGAAGAGCTACCGAAAATAAGACAAATGGGGTCTGTTGAGGAGTATTTTGGTCATATCATATCTGGACAGGGAGTGGCTATGTATCCTCAGAAAATATAAAACATTTTGGATTAGGCAGTACCAAAGAATGCGAAAAAAGTAAAAGGGTTTTTGGGGCTCACTGGCTACTATCGGAAGTTTATTTAAGGGTATGGAAAAATGGCAAAACCATTGACAGAGTTGACAAAGAAAGAGGGGTTTCATTGGGGAGTAGCAGCCTAAGAGGCATTTGATACCCTCAAAAGAGTAGTCACTTCTGCTCCAGTCCTTGCATTTCTAGATTTCACAAAGAAATTTCGTATTGAGTGTGATGCTTCGAGAACTAGATTAGGAGCAGTATTGATGCAAAATAGCACGCCCATTACTTTTTACATCAAGGTCCTCTCTGATAGATCATTATCCAAATCAGCATATGAGAAGGAAATCATGGCAGTAGCTTTGTCAATTCAGCACTAACGACATTATCTCTTGGGGAGAAGTTTTGAAATTTATACAGACCAAAAAGGCCTCAAACATTTGCTCCAGTAGCTGATCAAAACTCCTGATCAGCAGTGTTGGATGGCCAAGTTGCTTGGTTATCAATTTGATATCATATATAAACCTAGCCAAGAGAACAAAGCAGCTGATGCCTTATCTCGATTACATGAAAATGAAGAACTTCAGATGTTACTCTTTTATCCGGAGTGGTTGGATGGTCGGAAAGTGGCTGAAAAAGTGCAAAAGGACCCCAAACTCTAGGAGATCATTGCTGACCTTGAGCAAAAACCTGATTCTAGACTAGGTTATTCATTTGAAAATGGGGTTTTGTTGTATCATGGTAGACTGGTCATTCCAAGCACATCAAGTTGGATTCCACATCTTTTGGCAGAATTTCATAGGACGCCTCTAGGTGGCCACTCTGATTATTATCGCACATACCAGAGGTTAGATGAAAACCTCTATTGGATTGGCATGAAAAACAAGGTGCAGGAATATATCAAGAGTTGTGATGTCTATCAAAGACAAAAATATTTGGCTATGTCCACTGCTGGTCTGCTACAACCCTTGAATTTCCAGAATTAGTTTGGGGAGATATTTCAATGGATTTTATAGCCGGGCTACCCAACTCCAAGGGATATGAAGCAATGTTGGCGGTGGTAGATAGACTTTCTAAATACACCCACTTTATGTTATTGAAGCATCCCTATACAGCTAAGTTAGTAGCTGAAGTATTTGCTAGAAAAGTAGTCAGGCTGCATGGGATCCCAAAATCCATTGTGAACAACAAGAACCCTATTTTTATGAGTAACTTTTGAAAATAATTATTTAAGCTGCAGGGCATGAGGTTACAGATGAGTTCAACATATCATCCCGAATCTGATGGCAAAACTGAAGTGTTAAACATGTGCTTAGAGACTTATCTCAGATATTTTGCCTCTGAACAACCAAGACATTGATCAGTATGGCTTCATTGGGCTGAATTGTGGTATAATACCACTTACCAGGTGTCCATTGGTATGACCTCATTTGAGGTAGTGTATGATCGCAAACCACCTACCATTACTCACTACTTGTAAGGGGAAACTCGAGTAGAAGCAATGGCACGAGATTTAATTGATCGAGACGAAGTTCTTCGTTAATTGAAGTATAATTTGGAGCGAGCAAGGTGTAGAATGAAGAAGTTTGTAGACAAACATAGGCATGATTAGTCATTTGTAGTAGAAGAATGGGTTTTCTTGAAGCTAAGGCCACATCGATAGCATTTTGTGGCAAGGAGAATTAATCCCAAATTATCTCCATGGTATTTTGGTCCATTTCCAATTGTGCAACGAATTAGTACTGTAGCTTACAAATTGGAACTCCTTGCAACTTCTAGAATCCGTCTAGTATTTCGTGTTTCTTAACTGAAAAGGGCAGTGGGGACATATTCTGTAGAGCAGCAATTACCAGAAAGAATGGAAGTGGGGATCAATGATGCGATTAAACCTGAATTTGTTTTGGTTACCCGACAAATTGAAAAGGAGGGGGACACCATTAGTCAGTGGCTGGAAAAGTGGAAGGAAAAATCCTTAGAGGATGGCACTTAGGAAGATGAATTCACCATCAGGAGCCAATTTTCATCATTCATCCTTAAGGCCAAGGTTGTAGATATACCAAGGGGCAATGTAATGTGTGTGAAACAACATCATGTTTTGTTCTTGTTTTGTATGCATTTTGTAGGCATTTTAAGCATTTTAGTTTTCCTTTTAGTTTAATTTTCCCTTAGTTCAGATAACTGCGGTGTTTTTGGTGTTCTTGTGTAGGATTGATGTTGAATAGGCCTTGGATTGAATGGAATGCTCACATGTTTGAAGTTGGAGCTTAATGGATAGCAATAAAGGTGCAAAAAGGCTATTCCAGAGGGATCCACGGCCTGCCCGTGGATAAAACCACGATCATGGATCGAGGGGCAACTTAAAGAAGGAAAAAGGGATTCTAGAGAGTTCCACGGCCTGGCCGTGGAACCATCCACGACCGTGGAACTCAAATGATCAGAAACTTGGCCTGTGGCAGAGACATCCACGGCCTGGCCGTGGATCGCAGCGCGCAGCAGTTTTTAAGTTTTTATTTTTATTTTTTTTGGGGGCTTTTTAGCCAATTAAAACCCTAAGTTATAAATAGATGTTCTGAATAGAATTGGGGGTTCGAATTTGGTTTTGGAGGAGGCACATTGGAGGCTTTGGCTCTTGATCTTCATCTTTCTTCCTTCTTCTCTCTTGGATTACGGGTTTGGATGTTTAAGAACATGTTTTCTGTTTCCTTCTTCTCTATGTCTGAGTAGTTTCTTTTGTTTCTAGGATTGGGCAATGTCCTTTGATACATTGATAATGATTAATTGACGTTGTTTCCCCTTTTATTAATCTTGAATGTTCTTTGATTCAATCCTTATTGCTTTTATTCATGTGAATTTACTGGCCACTTATTTGCATCTCATAGGCATTTAGGGACGTACTGAGAGGTGAACCTAAGTGTTGGAACCATAAGAATTGAACTTAAGGTCTAAATCACGAGAGTAGTTTTAGCCTTTCGAGGATTCAATGAATTACCACGAAGCGTAATGGGTTCAATTTAAATTCAATTACCACGAGAGTAGGAATTGGTTTAATTGGGCACGGATCTTATATCTTGAGAAAGAATATTAACTAATTTAGGATAATTCACCTTCAATTGAATTTCAGATTTAATAAAAGGGTTGTTAATTAGGATTTATCTTGTATCGTTGTGGTATCCCAATCTTGGAAGCTTTCTTGAATCTGAATATCCTTCTTGATAACTTGCTATTTTTGTTCTGAATTCTGTTTTCTTAATTTTATTTAATTGTTTTGTCACTACGTTCTTCTTTATCAACAATCATACTCCCTTTTGTTTAATTTAATTGAATTAATTAATTAATTTGTATTCATAAACACAGTCCCTGTGGATTCGATCTTTTTATTACTTGACGACGAAACCGTATACTTACAGATTTCACGCGTCACAATGTTAGGCCCGATGAATGTCAGTTGGTTAATGGGCCATATCAAAGGCCCAAGGTCTAAAAGGTGTATACCAGGAGAGTTAAGAAGGGACAAAATGAGGAGTGACTTGAAAAGTTAGTTTTGCTGGAATGAGCATACACGTTTGTGGGGATGGTTATTAGGATAGTGAGGGAGAAAGAATAGAGGGATAACTTTTCTATTATTATGTTCTCAACTGTAAGCTTGGGCAGAAAATTTCATCTTTGTGGTGCCTTATGTTAGGAATTACGGATACATCACGCAGCGAAAAAGAAAGGATTCACACTGAGGATCCATGCGAAAAAGCCATAATCCGAGTTTTTAAATTATTTACCTCTTGAAGCATGATCAAAAGGAAGGACATGAATCACCAACACCGTAATAGAAATGATGTCTTTGTGGTATCCACACGAACAGACTCATGAACGTCCAACGTCCGCAAAAGGAGCCTCACGTCTCACACATAATGCTAGCTGCGAAGAGAAGAGAAGAAACTTATCACTTTCTCACTCACTTTCTATAGGTGCGGCTAGGGTTCTAAAATTGTGTCTCTTAGAAGCCCCTTAGCAGTACTATTTATAATAGTGACTGCCTTAAGTGAGTGTGAGCAGCAGCAAGGTAAGCTGTGCAACCCTAGACTCATTTGTTATGAGTCTGGCCCATATTTGAATCCGAGTCTAACTTGGATCCATTGCTCCAATTTTAGTCTGCTCTATGTGTGTGACCCTGCAGGTTCTCATTATGTTGGTAGTAATATTAAAATCCCATTTTAATATTACAAGTAGTGAGCGGTATCTAGCAACACATCGTTACTATCCAAGTAATAAGAATGTCAGTGATTTGACATAACTTTTCCATGACCAAGGTTTCCGTGTCGTTTAGTCCCTTTGTCAAGATATTTAGATTGACCACAAGGCATGGAATGCATCACCCTTGCATAGTCCAATCTTTCATTTTCTAATACTCAAGTAGACTTTGTAACAACAAATGAAATCAATATCTCATATTGACTCATTTGAGCATAGTCATGCATTTCGCAGTTTCACTCAATCAGGAGGCCTGAAGATATCGCTCCTGTCATGTAGGAGTGACAAATCCCATCTAGGTCACTCACATCTCTCTACATGATTTACGGCATGTCCAATAACTAACTTTATAATCACCTTGCTACAAATAACGTTTGATGGTATTAAAACACACAACTTCTCATATAAGAATCGTAGTAATTTCAGGTCAAAGGACCACAGACACCATTGTCACTATGAGAATTGCTTATGACACTCACATAATGATCCATGTAGCGTTATCATGACGAGTCAGTCCAGTACATAATTACTCTAATATATGTACCCATGTGAAGATTTGATATCTCATATCCATGACCCGTGATATGTGGTCATCAGTCTATGCATATACTAGTCTCAATATATTATTGTTGTCCTAGTTAACAATAATACTTGACTAAGGACATTTAAGAATAGTGTTCTAACCAAAAGGATCTCACGATCAAGTCATCCACTTGATGTCCTATGGCATCAAACTTACTATTCTAAGGACTTTATTATGTTTACCAAAAAAGAACACAATAAATGAAATACCTCATATATTAAAATAAGCATAATAAAATGTATGTAAATACAAAAAAGTATCGGCCTCTAGGGCATACACCAACAATCTCCCACTTGCACTAGAGCCAATCAGGCATATGTCTAATGCCTAAAGACTTAGTGTGACCCTCATGCTTCTGCTGTGCAAGAGGCTTTGTCAGTGGATCAGCAATGTTATCATCTGTTGGTACTCTGCATATCTTCATATCTCCTCTATCGATGATCTCTCGAATGAGATGGAAGTGCCTAAGTATATGTTTGGTTCACTGGTGAGATCTAGGCTCCTTAGCTTGTGCAATGGCTCCATTATTATCACAATAGAGGTCCACTGGGTCCACAATACTAGGAATAGTGCCAAGTTCAGCAATGAACTTCCTGATCTAAACAGCCTCCTTTGCTGCATTGAAGGCAGCAATATACTCAGCCTCTGTGGTAGAATCGGTGACTGTCTCCTGCTTTGAACTCTTCCAGCTCACAGCCCCACCATTTAGGTAAAAAACATAACCTGATTGCGATCTGGAGTCGTCCTTATCGATTTGGAAGCTAGCATCAGTGTAACCCTTTACAACTAGCTCTTCCTCACCTCTATAAACGAAGAATGAATCCTTAGTCCTTCTTAAGTACTTAAGGATGTTCTTGATAGCAGTCCAGTGACTCTCACCGGGATCAGACTGGTACCTACTCGTCATGCTCAAAGCATATGAGATGTCTGGTCAAGTACATAACATGGCATACATGATAGATCCAATTGTAGATGCATATGGAATCTTGCTCATACGATCCCTCTCATCCTAGGTGGAAGAGGATTGAGCCTTAGATAGGCTTACACCATGCGACATAGGCAAGAGTCCTTTCTTGGATTCATGCATGTTAAACCGTCTTAACACTTTGTCTATGTATGTACTCTGACTTAGGCCAAGCAGTCTCAGTGATCTATCTCTATAGATCCTGATACCTAACACATAGATGGCTTCGCCCAAGTCTTTCATAGAGAAGCAGTTCCCTAACCAAGTCTTTACAGACTGTAGGGTAGGGATGTCATTTTCGATAAGTAGTATGTCATCTACATACAATACCAGAAAGACAATAGTGCTCCCACTAACCTTCTTGTAGACACAAGATTCTTCTTCATTCTTGATGAAACCAAACTGTTTTATTATATCATCAAAACGAAGATTTCAGCTTCTAGAAGCTTGCTTCAATCCATAAATAGATCGTTGCAACTTGCACACTTTTCCAGCATCCTCTGGAGTGGCAAAACCATCAGGTTGTGTCATGTACACATCCTCAATAAGATTTCCATTGAGGAAAGCAGTTTTGACACCCATTTTCCAGATTTCATAATCATGGTATGCTGCAATAGCAAGTAAGATCCGAACAGATTTAAGCATCGCAACTGGGGAAAAAGTTTCATCATAGTTTACACCATGAATTTGTTTGAAACCTTTAGCCACCAATCGCGCTTTAAAGGTATGCACATTACCATCCATGTCGGTTTTCTTCTTGAAAACTCACTTGCACCCAATGAGTTTTACCCCTTCAGGTGGGTCAACTAAGGTCCATACCTAGTTGGCATACATAGAATCCATTTCAGATCTCATGGCCTCAAGCTATTTCTCAGATTCTGGGCCAATAATGACTTCCTGGTAAGTCGCAGGCTCATCTTGATCCATGAACAATACATCACCTTGTAGGATCATGAGAAATCCATATCTCTCTGGTTGATGATGTATCCTGTTAGACCTACGCAAGTCTTATGCTATTAGAGCAGGTTGTTGTTCCACAACATTTTATAGAGGCTGCTCTATTTTCACCATTGGTTCATTGCTGCTTTGTGAAACTTGAACTTCTTCAAGTTCTACTTTTCTCCCACTGGTTCCTTTGGAGATAAACTCCCTTTCTAGAAACACAGCTATCTGTACGACAAACACTTTGCCCTCGGTAGGATTATAGAAAAAGTATCCCTTGGTTTCCTTTGGATACCCCACAAAGAAGCATTTATCTGATTTAGGTCTAAGCTTATCAGAAACTTGATGCTTTACATAAGCTTCGCAGCCCCAAATCTTCAAGAAAGACATACTGGGCCATCTCCTAGTCCATATCTCATATGGTGTCTTTTGAATCGTCTTAGATGGAACATGGTTAAGTATGAAAGCTGCTGTTAATAGAGCATGTCCCCAGAAGGAGCCTGGAAGGTTTGCATGACTCATCATGGATCGGACTATGTCCAACAAGGTCCGGTTCCTCCTTTCAGAGACACCATTCCATTGTGGTGTTCCTGGTGGAGTGAGTTGGGATATTATCCCGTACTCTTTCAGATGATCATCAAACTGTTGGCTTAAGTATTCTCCTCTCGATCTGATCGAAGGATTTTAATACTCTTACCAAGTTGGTTTTGTACTTTATTCTTGAACTCTTTGAACTTTTCAAAGGATTCTGATTTGTGCTTCATAAGATATACAAATTCATATCTACTGAAATCATCAGTAAATGTAATGAAGTATTGAAAACCGCCTCTAGCAAGTGTGTTTAGTGGCCCATATGCATCACTATGTATAAGGCCTAAAAGATCACTAGCTCTTTCACCTTGTCCAGTGAATGGGGCCTTTGTCATCTTCCCTAATAAATAAGATTCACATGTCTCATATGATTCGAAATTAAATGAGTCCAAGAATCCATCTTTATGGAGTTTGGAGATGCGTTTCTCATTTATGTGGCCCAAATGACAATGCTAGAGAAAAGTTGGGTTCAAATCGTTTAATTTAAACCTCTTTGTATTTATGTTATAGACGGGCGTTTCGAGATCAAGTACATAAAGTCCATTACTCAATTGTGCACTACCATAAAAAATATCATTCATATAAATGGAACAATACTTGTCCTTTATAATAAAAGAAAAACCTTTCTTGTCCAAACAAGAAACAAAAATGATATTCCTGCTAATAGCAGGCACAAAATAGCAGTTCTCTAACTCTATTACAAGCCCAGTGGGCAAAGATAATCAATAAGTCCCTACAGCCAATGCAGTAACCTTTGCTCTATTTCCCACTCGTAGGTCGACTTCGCCCTTCGTCAATGGTCTACTGCTCTTTAGATCCTGCACATTTACACAAATGTGAGATCCACATCCAGTATCTAATACCCATGATGCAGAAGTAGATAAATTGGCTTCGATAACAAAAATACCTAAAGTGGAAGTCTCACTTCCCTTCTTCTTTTTGAGCTCCTCCAGGAACTTGGCACAGTTCTTCTTCCAATATCCGTTCTGACCACAGTGGAAGCATGTACCTTCCTTAGCCACTCCACCTACTGGTTTCAAGCCAGAAATGCTGGGCTTGGACTTATCCATGCCCTTACCCTTCCAGTTGTCCTTGGGCTTTTTCTACTATTTCTTGCCCTTATTCTTTTGGATCATCATTATAGCCTTCCCTTTACCTTTGTTAATGTTCTGCTCAGTAGTTTTTAACATGCCTAGTAGCTCTGGTAGTGATTTGTCAATCTCATTTATGTTTGTAGTTCATGACAAATTGACTAAAACTTTCTGGCAACGACTGCAGGATTAAGTCAGTGGCCAACTCTTGGCCCAAAGGAAAACCAAGTCTCTTTAGGTTTTCAATGTACCCAATCATCTTGAGTACATGAGCACCAACAGAGCTTTCTTCTACCAGCTTGCACTGAAACAGTGCTTTAGAGACCTCGAATCTCTTATGCCTGGCCTGCTCTTGATAAAGCTTCTTAAGGTGTATGATCATATCGTAAGCATCCATGTTCTCGTGTTACTTTTGGAGCTCAGAGTTCATAGTGGCCAGCATCAGACATCCGATGTCCAAGGCATCATCTTGATGCTTCTTATAAGCATCCTTTTCAAGTCTAGGAGCATTAGCAACAGGTGGCTCAGGAATAGGCTGTTCTAGTACATATAACTTTTTCTCTTGCTTGAGGACAATCCTTAAATTCCTGTACTAGTCTAAAAAATTCGTTCTAGACAACTTGTCCTTCTCAAGGACAGATTGCAGTGATAAATTACTTGATATGTTTATTGCCATGGTAATCTATCAACAGAAATATACAAAATATTAGTATCATGCCATAAACATATTTAATGAGATCTTTTAATTAAATATGCCTCTCACTATTTTATTCAAGTCAATGACCCGCAGCATTGACTCAAAAAATCCCATCATAAGATTTTTTAGTGGGCCAAGATCCATATTTCACCTAGTTTTGAGTCAGCTTTGGCTGATCACCCAAAATTCAGTTATGTAGGTAGGAAACACTTTCCAATTACATCACATGTAACTCTTGGATAGTTGGGTGAATAACACTTATTCAAATCCATCTAATGGACCAAAGCCCAACTTTATGCCTCTAAGCCTTCAATCCTATTGAAATGGCCTAGTTAAGTCAGACCCAATGGTTAGCATTTGGATATTACCATTATCCCATTGCGTCTTACTAATATAGATAAAGGTATCCTGCTTTGGCAGACCTACACTTGATCGATACTAGTCTTGATGAGTGCCACACATTGGAAGGCATTACATTATGACTTAATATTTACTTTGAGGGAATTTTTATTATTATTAGATCTCACCACTTATTAAATTTTTTATCATACCTTAAACATTATCCATGCATCTCATACATATAAAGCATATAATAAAAGTGATATAGTTATGGCCCCCTAAGAGAGTAGCATAAAGAAAGCCAGCTTCACCAAGCATCTCCCACCAACGTCCTCACTTGATGTTGTCTTCTTGTCTCCACATCATAACTACATTATATAGAAACCTCTTTTACAGTCGAGGGGAGTTAGGTGAGAAGAGAATGTACAATCAGAACGTAGAGAGAAAGGCACGATACACAGGTCATATTTATTAAAACCAAAAGGCATAAAAATGAGGACTAAGGCCATAACCATGTACCATGCATCACAAAGAACATACAAACTCAAAACAATAAAACATTATTATTTTCATGAGTCATAAAATTGGATAGAAATATCGCGCTTTCGAAAAACACACTACGCAGAGGTAGCACGGGGGTCCCGCTACCCGGTCAACGGGCGAGAGTGCGTATCACATACATACCAGAAAGCTTCACAAAAACATACATCTTGATACAAAATGGTTTTCACAGAACATATGAACATCTTCATGGGTTTTTGAAAACAATAGCACAGTTTTGCATACAACACATAAAACAGAATATGTTTTTGCAAAGGGGTTTTATTCGTTTTCTGAAATAACATATTAAAGATCATATCTTTTATCAAAAAACAAGAACAACAAACATGTTATCTCATGCAAAAATGAAAATAGAAAACTGAATCATGGTTTCACAAGACGCTCTGATACCACTGTTGGGAATTGCAGATACATCACGCAGCGGAAAAAAAAGGATTCCCACTGAGGATTCATGAGAAAAAGCCATAATCCGAGTTTTTAAATTATTTACCTCTTGAAGCATGATCAAAAGGAAGGACGTGAATCACCAACACTGTAATAGAAATGATGTCTCTACGGTGTTCACACGAACAGACTCACGAACGTCTAACGTCTGCAAGAGGAGCCTCACGTCTCTCATATAGTACTAGCTGTGAAGAGAAGAGAAGAAACCTATCGTTCTCTCACTCACTTTTCTGTAGATGCGGTTAGGGTTCTAAAATTGTGTCTCTTAGCAGCCCCTTAATAGTACTATTTATAATAGTGACTGCCTTAAGTGAGTGTGAGCAGCAGCAAGATAAGCTGTGCAACCCTAGACTCATTTGTTATGAGTCTGACCCATATTTGAATCTGAGTCCAACTTGGATCCATTACTCCAATTTTAGTCTGCTTTATATGTGTGACCCTGTAGGTTCTCATTACGTTAGCAGTAATATTAAAATCTCATTTTAATATTACAAGCAGTGAGCAGTATCTAACAACACATCGCTGCTACCCAAGTAATAAGAATGTCAGTGATTTGACATAACCTTTCCATGACCAATATTTCCGTGTCGTTTAGTCCCTTTGTCAAGATATCTAGATTGAATACAAGACATGGAATGCGTCACCCTTGCATAGTCCAATCTTCCATTTCCTGATACTCAAGTAGATTTTGTAACAACAAATGAAATCAATATCTCATATTGGCTCATTTGAGCATGGCCATGCATTTCGCAGTCTCACTCAATCAGGGGCCCCGAAGATATCGCTCCTGTTATGTAGGAGTGACAAATCCCATCTAGGTCATTCACATCCTTTTGCATGATTTGCGGTATGTCCAATAACTAACTTTATAATCACTTTGTTACAAATGACGTTTGATGGTATTAAAATACACAACTTTTCATGTAGGAATCGTAGTGATTTCAGGTTAAAGGACCACAGACACCATTGTTACTATGAGAATCACTTATGACACTCACGTAATGATCCATGTAGTGTTCTCATGGCGAGTCAGTCCAGTACATAATTACTCTAATATATGTACCCATGTGAAGACTTGATATCTCATATCCATGACCCGTGAGATGTGGTCATCAGTCTATGCACATACTAGTCTCAATGCATTATTGTTGTCTTAGTTAACAGTAATACTTGACTGAGGACATTTAAGAATAGTGTTCTAACCAAAAGGATCTCACAATCAAGTCATCCAATTAATGTCCTATGGCATCAAACTTACTATTCTAAAGACTTTATTATGTTTACCAAAAAAGAACACAATAAATGAAATGCCTCATATATTAAAATAAGCATAATAGAATGTATGTAAATACAAAAAAGTATCGGCCTCTAGAGCATACACCAACACCTTAGGCTCTGGGTAGTGAGGGAGGATAGAAAGACTATATCATTCTGTAATCCTTTTCTGTTTCTTTGTTAAAATTCAGTAATACGTTTCTTTTCATTCTATATGATTTTTATCTTTGGGTCTCTACCATCATCACAATTTTTTTTAAAGAAAACATTTTCAAATTCTCCTTCATGATCACTTTTTTTGGCAGTGATACAAAAGTTTTTTTCATTTTTAACTTGTTTACTAAAGGTTTTGAAGGCCTAAAAAAGAGTCATTCTTGTTTCTTAGGAAGAGTACCCAAGTATATCTAGAGAAATCATCAACAATCACAAAGTCATACCTCTTTCCTCCTAGGCTATCACCCTTGGTAGGACCAAAGAGATTAATATGTAGAAGCTTAAGAGGTCTATGAGTTATGACAACATTCTTAGGCTAAAATCTTAACTTTGTTTGCTTACCTCTTTGGCATGCTTCACATACCATATCTTTATCAAACTTAATCTTTGGCTGACCTTTCACAAAATCATGTTACAGCAACTTAGAGATAGTCTTCATGTTTACATGACTAACCTTGTTATGTAACAACCATTTTTCAGAACTCATAGATATGATGCATTTTACATTTTGATTGTTAAGATCCTCCAATTGAATGCTATAGACATTACTGTCTCTGTTCCAATAGAAGAGGACTTTGCCACTATTAGCTTCTATTACTATGTATTTGGTAGGTTCAAACACAATTTCATACCCATTGTTACAAAATTCACTAATGCTAAGAAGGTTATGTTCTAACCTCTTCACATAGTATACATTATCCATAGTTAGAGAGTTTTTCTTACCAATCTTACCTATCCCTTTGATTTTGGCTTTGGTGTTATCTAAAAAAAGTTACATCACCTTCATTTTTACCTTTTAATGATAATAACTTGCTTATATCCCTAGTTTATGTACCTGGAACTCCCACTGTCCAGGTACCATATGTTCTTCTTTTTCTTTGTTACTAGACACATCTATAAGAGAAGGTATCATACTCTTAGGTACCTAGACTTTTTTGGGTCCTTTCATGTTAGAAGGCTTAGCCTTTGGTGGTTTGCTTGAAAAAAAAAATATTCTACAGCTTTGTGTCCCTTCTTATGATAGTAAAATCACACCAATTCAAGCTTCTTGGCTGGCACAAATAAGTTCTTATACCTTTTCTACTTTGAACCTCCTTTGTAGCCTATACCAGCTTTGTCAAAGGTATATTTTTTGCTAACAAGTAGCTTTTTAGGATTTTTTGTACCATCAACAAACTTAGCCAAGTCTTTTGTTAACTCATCCACTTTATTTCTCAACAGTATATTCTCTTCCAACACATGAGAAGATTGTTGAGAAGGTTAGTGAGAGAGTTGGTGAGAAGGTTCAACCCGTTTTAGTTTGGATTGATTTGTCAGCTCTATATTCAAACTAACCAACGATCTAACCTGCTTACTCAAAGCTACCTTATCCTTATTTAATAAATCATTTTCTTTTTCTAAATCAGCCAATTTGGCCTTGAGTACAATGCACTTTTGAGCTATAATATTAGAGTCAGAGAGAAGGATATCAAAAGCATTCGCAAGTTTTTTATAAGAAAGGTGAGAAGGTTCAGAATTTGATACCTCATCATCAGTGTCTTAGTCTCTAGCACCAGACACAGATTGACAACTCACTCTTAATCTTCTTCATTTTAAGAATCATCTAGATCCTCTCAAGTTGCCATCATCCCTTTCTTTTTAGAGAACTTCTTCCGAGACTTCTGTAGCAATGGACATTTTGATCTGATATGTCCAAGTTTCTTGCACTCAAAGCAAGTGATTTGTCCCTTATTGAAGTTTCCAGGTTCACTCTTTTGAAAGTTCTTCTTAGTTTGGAATCATTTTTCCCTTCCTTTCTCGTTTCCTCCATATTTTGTGGATCTTTCTGGAGATGAAGGAAAGTTCATCTTCATCTAACTTATCATCATTTTCATCATCACTTTCATCATTAGTTTCTATTCTTAAACTGAGAAAACTTTGAGAAGGTTGATGAGAAAATTGCTTGACTGCTTTATGAGTGGACTATGCTTTTTCCCTTCTTGGCCACACCGTTACCCATCTCTGCCAACTCTTGTTCATGGACCTTTAAAGATCCAACGAGCCCATCTAACCTCAAGATTGATAAGTCCTTAGCTTCTTGGATGGCTGTAACCTTTGGTTTCCACACTTTAGGCAAGCTTCTCAACAACTTTCTCATGTGTTATTGGTTAGAATAAACCTTCCCAAGTGACTTCAGATCATTCACATTAACTATGAGCCTTGCAAACATCTCATCTATTGTCTCATGATCTTTCCTCTTGAACATTTTGTATTAATGAACAAGCATGCTTTGTATTTTCTTCCTTAACTTGATTTGTTCCCTCATGAGCTATGACAAGAGTATCTCATATCTCCTTTGTTGTTTGACAACTAGTAACTTTGTCATACTTACTTCTACTTAAGGCATAAGTTAGAAAGAGCTTTGCCTTTGAGTTGAGAAGATATATATTTTTTTCTTCATCTGTCCAGCTTTCTCTTTCCTTCTCAACTTCTCTCCTATTATCAAATCTAGTCTTTGGTATGTAAGGGTCACTTTCAATAATATCCCAAAGATCAACATGCTGAGATTATATAAATAATCTTACCATATCTTTCTAGTAATAGTAGTCTTTGCCATCAAAAGTTAGTGGTTTGTTAATATATAAACCTTCTGGTAGATAGGTTCCACTCCTTGCAAGTGTGTCATACTTCCTTCAAGATCTTTGTCCTCTCACATTGTAAAGTGAGCTCAACTAAGAGGCTGAGCTCTAATACCAACTGAAGTTGGCAGCAACTTAAGAAGGGGGAGTTGAATAGTGTTCCCTTTTTTCCTCAAGGTCTACCTTCTCACTGAGTTTTCTCAACATGAAGCTTCTCATGTACTTTCTCATCAACTTTCTCACCCAACCTTCTCATACTGAAAACTTCAACCTTCTCAACTTTGATCTTCACCATCTTAGTGATAAGTCTTTATTCTTCTTGATGGTAAAGTTCGTTTGAGTTTCTTCCAATAAAGTAATTATTCATGGGAGTTCTATTTTGCGCAATCTTTCAATCTTCTCAAGACCTTTTCATAGTGAACTTTCTTATATTCTACAAAAAGCTTCTCAAGTCATAAATTGATCTTCTCAAGTTGTTTCAGATGACTAGATGGCTTTCTAAAACTTTGTTTTAGTCTTGAAAAGCTTAATAGAATAGAAAGCACTCCATAAAGATTAAATATAAATTAATTGAATTATGAGAAGATTCAAACATATTTTTAAAATAGCTGTTATCAATAAAATAAATGTTAAGCACTAAAATGACTTTGGAGCTTACATAGATATGTTCTGAATTCAAAAGCAAAATCTTTTCTGACTTGTGCCTTGAGTAGAAATGAGTATGAAAAAATTACTGGATGTCAAACAACAAAAGAAATATAGGATACTCTTTTTGTAGCTAATGAAAGAATAAATCAAGTCAAGGAGCCAAAGACAAGCATGCAAGTACATTAGTAGGAGATGGTCAAGATCAAGGAACATGAGAGCATTGATGAGATGTTTTCAAGATTCATAATCATTGTGAATGATCTTAAGTCTCTTAGAAAAACCTACTCAAACCAAGAGTATGTGAGAAATTTGCTGAGAAGCTAATAACTTCATGAAAAGTAGTTATTTGTGTCTTATATCTGTGCTATAAAGAATGCTTAGTCCTTATTTGTTGTGCATATATGGAAGGTTTTAAGCTTATATTTGTTAAATTCTATTTTGATATCTTCCTATATGGTTTTGAGCAAATTGTGCATATTTTGTAAGTGATTAAGTGGATTTGCAATTGTGATTGACTTGGTGATTTCTCTATTTTAGGAAGGGCTCCAATCAAGCTAAAATTTGTAGGATTTGGACCAAAATTTGAAGAGAAAGCCAAGTGTGAAGTTCAGCAGCTCACCCCGTGGCGCAGGCAAGATAATGTCGTGGCATGGCGCATTCCCCTGCTGCATATAAAGGACCCGAGGCTTGAACACCGTGGCACAAAGGAGCGTATGTCGCGGCGAAGGTGACCTAAATTGAATACACGCTGCGGCGTGATATGTGTGGCACTGCGATGTGACTCTGTTTTGTGAGCCTATAAATATTATTTTATTAGTTTTAGTCAAGAGAGCTTTTAGGTTTTAGAGAAGTTGCACTCGATTTTTACATTGGAGGCTGAGAAGAGGCTAGAGGAGCTAAGGTTAGAGGCCATCTTATTCATGGAAGGAGATCCAAGCTTCAAAGATCACATCCATGAGCTTCCTTCCCTTTTCTCTCTTCTTCCTTCTCTCCTTTGTATCTTAAACGTGGTTTTTGATGTATATTTTCATGTTCAATAAGTAGCTCAGTTGTATTATGGATTACTTTGGATCCTTTTATAAATATTGTTGATTTTGTACTTCTTTGAGTTGATATAAATGTTTAGTTTTGTTCAATCATATGGATCTTAATGCTCTTGATTGTCTGATCAACTTTTAAGTGATTTGTTAAAATCTGATGAACCTAGTTATAGGAATTTGGATTTTAGATTGTACGTATAGTTGATGCATGTTCGATTTCATTCTCATGGTGGGATAAGTTAATTCGCTAATGAGATAGAAATATACCTCTTAGTCATGCATAGCAGGTGTTTGAGAATATACCTTAATGAGTGGATTTTGTGTTAGCTCTCATGGAAACATAATGAGTTGGGCAATTGAAGCATGGTTGATTGACCTAGACATAAGCTTTTAACTAAATTAGATTTCCAAGCTAACTAAACAATTCATTTATGTTGATTAAGAGGAGTGCATATTACTAATTGAAGTAGGAGGTGAAGAATGATTCCCTAATCTCTATCCATTATCTTTATTTCCAATTTATCACTTTTTAGTCTTTAGTTTATATGTATTTCTCTATTTTTATGTTCTTGAATAGAATTACTTAAGCTATTAGTTGATATTTAGTTTTGGAAGTATCATTATCCTTATGGGAATGATATCTTATTTTTCACTATATTACTTGTTCGATCTGTGCACTTGCGACCTATAAAGGGACAAACATGTTTTTTGTGTCGTTGCTAGGGATAACGGTTTATTTCTATATTGCTAATATTGACAACGGGCTTATTTAGTTCTAATTCAAGTTTTGTATAGTTCATTTTCATTTAAGTTTTCTTTATGTTGTGTTTTAGGTACAATAATAATGATGTATGACCATAATCATACGAGGCCCTGGCGGAAGTTTGCAACTCCTAAAAAGGAAAACCTTCAATCAAGTATAAGAAGACCACTCATCCACACAAATAATTTTGACAAAGTCCTGCCAGGGTTATAACTCAGGCCCTTTTTGAGAGGGAACTCAAGTTTATGTTTTTGTCTTTACTTTTTGCATTAAATAGGTAGTATGTTGATTTTGTAGTTTTATTATATTTTTGTTATAAATATTGTAATTTAACCTTTTGGACAAGTCTTGCAGGTACTAGAGACCACTAGGAAGCAGAAATGACAACAGAACTAATTTTGATACAGAATTTTGTAGACTAAACTCTCATGTTGCGGCACAAGTTACTTCATGCTGCGGCACAAGTTTGATTTTTTTACAGAATTATGTACATAAACTCACGCTGTGGCGCAAGGTTCTTAATGCCGCAACGTGATAGTCTCTGTTATATCAGGTTTTGGCACCTGAGAGCTACATGTCGTGGCGTAGGCAGGTTCATGCCACTGTATGACACCTTGTTTTGTACATACATTGTTTATTTTTCATGTTTTTCCATATTTTAGTATGCTCAGACTAACAGTATGAATATTTTTGACAAGTTTAGGTACCCTATGTGCCATGTAAAGTGAGGACACTGTCTCACTTCGTTTTGGGGGAGTATCATTACATGTTTTGGATATATAATGTTTAATGTATAACATGTGATGATGTTTACTGTATGCAGTAGTGATAGCCACCATGTTATAATGTTTGTATTTACTTTGGCTATCACTAAATGTAAATGATGAAATTTTTTCAATTTTTAACATTATGCACATGATGTTGCTTGAATTGAGAAATTTTTATTTATTTAAATGCATGACATGTTACCAATTGCTGGTGTAATTGGTTGTCCAATGATATAAAATATTACTATTTATCCCCTTTTCAGTGAAACCATTTGCAATCATGAAGCATGTGAAACAATTTAGTCACTTTTTATGCATGATTTACATCCTACTTAGATGCATATGTAACTTTGAAAATGATAAGAATGCATGTCTAGACAAAGTTTATGGATGTATATGTAGAGTTTCGATTATCCTAGAAATTATTTTTAAACTCTCTTGAGGCGAAATCCTAGATTATGCATGATTAAGGAAATGATGAGGGCATTGTTTAGACCGATTGAGCCTTTCGAGCTTACCTTCAAATGAAGTATCCATAGGTCCCTTTTGAAGCTTTATAATTATTTGGCCTTATATGTTTTTCACCACCATTGTATTCGTTAACCTGTTAACAATTCTAATGCATGTGAAAGCATTGCATTTTCTTCCTACCATCATTGTTTGTTGAGTACATAATATGTTATTTCTTGAAGTGAGTCTAGTGATTAGGGGTATTAATGCATATTCAATACAAAATGAGCTTGAAGGAACTAGATGCAGTCAAAGGAAAAGCATTGCTTCGTACAAAGAAAAAAAAAAAGAAAATAAAGCAAAGCATAAGAAAAGAAAAGTATAAAAGGCGTTGAATGGTTCTGGCGAGTTTTCTTCTTTCACTTTTGAATACCCTACTAATATCAATTGGAGGCCCAAGTCTTGAAATAAGATGTTTATGTTTCTCAATGTTTGTATTGTATCCTTTCCATTTTTGTTCATACGCCCATAACCATTGGCCTTACATTACAAGCTGTTAAAAAGTCCCTTTTGATCATCAGTTGTATGTGATTTACATTAGTTGAAAGAAAGTTTAGGATCAATTTTGTGGATTATATGATTCATATGCATGTATGCTCATAAATTTATCCAGATGAGTATAAATTGACTAGGAGAAGTTTATCTTGCATGTGTATGGAAAATGTGGCTTACATGAAAGGAAGCTGGATTGTTAGCATGTTAAGGATTGTGTATGTGTGGAGTTAATTATGAGGCATTAGTACTTTTTGAGGGCTATACAATCATTATTCACTGGTTATAGTTTAAATGGAAAATTGAAATTATATTAGATGCTGAATGAATGTTTAAGCATGAATTGTTAAGCAGGTTTACTAGTCATACTTTGTTTTGCTCAAGGACTAGCAAAAACTTAGGTTTAAGGGTATGATAACTTTATGAAATGTAATTATTTGTGCCCTATATCTATGTTATAAAGAATACTTAGTCCTTATTTATTGTGCATATATGGAAGGTTTTAAGCTTATATTTATTAAATTCCATTTTGATATCTTCCTATATGGTTTTGAGCATTGTGCATATTTTGTAAGTGATTAAGTGGATTTGCAATTGTGATTGACTTGGTGATTTCTCTATTTTAGGAAGGGCTCCAATCAAGCTAAAATTTAGAGGATTTAGACCAAAATTGGAAGAGAAAGCCAAGTGTGAAGTTTAGCAGCTAACATTGCAGCGTAGGTATGTTAATGTCACGGCGTAGTGCATTCCCCTGCTACATATAGAGGACCCAAGGCTCGAATGCCATAACACAAAGGAGCGTATGTCGTGGCGTAGGTGACCTAAATTGAATATGCGCTGTGGCGTGATATGTGTGGCGCCGCGACGTGACTCTATTTTCTGAACCTATAAATACTATTTTATTAGTTTCGGTCAAGAGAACTTTTAGGTTTTAGAGAAGTTGCACTCGATTTTTACGTTGGAGGCTGAGAGGAGGCTAGAGGAGCTAAGGTTAGAGGCCATCTTATTCATAGAATGAGATTCAAGTTTCAAAGATCACATCTATGAGCTTCTTTCCATTTTCTCTCTTCTTCATTCTCTCCCTTGTATCATGAACATGGTTTTTGATATATATTTTCATGTTCAATGAGTAGCTCAGCTGTATTAGGGATTACTTTGGATCCTTTTATAGATATTGTTGATTTTGTACTTGTTTGAGTTGATATAAATGTTTGGTTTTGTTCAATCGTATAGATCTTAATGTAATTGATTGTCTGATTAACTTTTAAGTGATCTGTTGAAATCTGATGAACCTACACATAAGAATTTAAATTTTAGATCATGCGTATAGTTGATGCATGTTCGATTTCATTCTCATGATGGGATAAGTTGATTCACTAATAGGATCCAAATATGCCTCTTAGCCATGCATAGCAGGTGTTTGAGAATAGACCTTAATGAATAGATTTTATGTTAGCTCTCATGAAAATATAGTGAGTTGGGCAATTGAAGCATGATTGATTGACCTAGACATAGGCTTTTAACTAAATTAGATTCTCAAGCTAACTAAACAATTCATTTATGTTGATTAAGAGTAGTGCATATTACTAATTGAAGTAGGAGGTGAAGAAGGATTCCCTAATCTCTATCCATTGTCTTTATTTCTAATTTATTGCTTTTCAGTCTTTAGTTTATATGTTTTTTCCTATTTTTATGTTCTTGAATAGAATTACTTAAGCTATTGGTAGATATTTAGCTTTGGAAGTATCCTTATCCTCGCGGGAACGATATCTTACTTTTCACTGTATTACTTGTTCGATCCATGCACTTGCGGCCTATAAAGGGACAAACAGAAGCTTGCCTATGGTTTGGAGACCAAAGGTGATTTCTATACAAGAAGCAAAGGATCTCTTTATGCTAATGTTGGATGATCTATTAGCATCTCTAAAAGTGCATGAGCAAGTACTTGTTGAAATAGAAGAAGATGCGCCAAGAAAAGGCAGAGCATTGCTCTCAAGTCTACTCATAAAGCAATCAAGAAACCATCTCACCAATCTTCTCAAAGCTTTCTCAGCTCCAAAGTAGAATTTGAAGTTAAGAGTGATGAAAATAATTATGATTCATCTGATAAAGATGAGCTTTCCTTCATATTAATAAAGTTTCATAAATATGGAGAAGAAAGGGAAGGAAGAGAAAATGCTTTCAACCCAAAAGAGAATTTCAGAAAAGAGAATATGGGAACAACAACAAAGGGCAACTTACTTGCTATGAATGCAAGAAACCTAGCTTTGTCAGATCCTCTAAGTGCCAAGCTGGGGGCAACTATTCTGGACCGGGTTATGGGTTAGCGGTTCAGGAGCAACCTAGCCCACCAGAATAGTATCTAGATATTTATACGTACTATTTAGATAAGTACATCTACCTATTTATGAGACACACATCTCTTACAGAATCCCCCATAGATTTGGACACTAATTGCATCCCACATAAATAAGAAAATTAGTTATAAGAAATAATAATCTTATGGATTCTGATCCTAAATAATAGTATTCAATTCAGATTGAGCTACGATTCTTGTCACCCAAGACACTCCTATAAATACCCTACAAGGTCTCAAAGGTATGCATCCAATTTTAAACACTACCAACCTTATGCACGGTCTAACTTGAGTATCAGGGTGTCTTTTGTAGGTACCCATCCCCTCGCAACACTGTTGCTATCGTTGTGCTATAGAGGTTTTCACCTACAACCACCTATTCAGGTATTCCTCTAAACTTTGTTTAGAACAATTTCAAATGAAGTTCAATATATAAAATGCATGAAATTATGAAGAAATTTACGGTGATTATTATTTTTTATTGAGCGGTCATTAGTTGACACTAAGTGGCTAATTGTTTAAATTAATTAGTTCTATATGAAAAGAAAATTGTGAATGACTACTTCTCTTTTTATTGACTGGTTATTTATTGTCATTGAGTGTCTAACGTTTCAAATGAAGTTCGATATATAAAATACATGAAATTAGGAATAAATTTACAAATGATTATTGCCTTTTATTGAATGATTATTAGTTATCATTGAATGACTAACAATTTCAAACTAAGTTTTATATGTATGAAAGAAATTCGTGAATGGTTACTATTTCATATTGAGTGGCTATTTGTTACCTTTTAGTGACTAACTTTTGAAATGAAAATTTCATTAAGGGTAATTTTGACTATTAAGTAAAATTAAATAGTCATTTTTTTAATTAAAATTTGAATGGTCCTACTTAATAATTTTAATGTTTTGGTCTCTTTAAATTAAATATTACTCCTTAATGATTTTTACCATTAATTTTTTCTTATATTTATATATACCATAATCAATTCAAACAATCAAACAAATTGATAATTTGCTTTAAAAATCAATTAACTTTAAAAGTCAGTTAAAAGCAATTAAGAATTAATATTGTGTATGTTCTGAATCAGATTCAAATGGTACTTGTGATAAGCACACACGCGGTGGTTTCCTCCTTGAGCAGCGGCAGTTAAGCGTATTGAATAGGGGGGTGGGTACCTGTAAAGGGACTCCAACGCTCAAGTCAGGTAATGCACAAGTAGGGTTATGTAATTGGATGATAGATTACCTTATTATGTTGACTTAGGCATTTATTTATGGAGCATATGTAGAATCCTAATAGGATCATTATTAGACGCAGGTAATTTGGGATTAGTATCCTGATAAAGATCACTTTTCCATTATTAACAAGTAAATCCTCATAAATCTGAGATTACGATACAGGAAGTACTTAGCCATCTAGGGTAATTATGAGTCCTATAATACCGTAAGTTAATGATTAGCAGTTACGGATATTTAGATATTTATCCTCTGCATGAATCTATCAATTATGACACTGTGGCCCAATACCACTCGACGTGCTAGATTCCCATGTCCGGACTACCTTATGAGTCTTTCGCTATACTAACTTGTGAGGAGTCCGGCCGGGTGCATACCGAGTTGATCCCATGGAGTGGGATCCCGGATCACGGTCCAAAACAGTTGCCCCTAACTTGGCACTTGAATGGGATAGACGAGGGTCAAGTTTAGAACGGATCAACCGTCAGTTGGCCGACATGGTAGTCTGGATAATATATGTCGGATTCTAGATAATTACCGGTGTCCATGACCTATCCCGATATGATTAAAGATCATTGCCCCCAAGTAAGAGTATTGGGGATTTTTTGAGATATCTTCAACGCAGATTCTGAACGCGATCTCTGAATTGGTTGGTGGTAACAGTTTGACATTCTCTAGGAAACTGATATTTTTGACTTATTGGGAATTAATGATCCTTTGAAGAGAATGTCAGTTTCATACAGATTTTCTCAACTGCTATTACAGTTGTATGGGCCATGTGGGGCGAGTTTATTAGAGGGACGTGCCTAGAGCCTCGCGCACCATGGTGGGCGCCTTTTGAACTCACGATTGAGAAGAAAAAAATGCCCCCTAACTATTCAACCCTTATAAATAAGAGTTAAGGGTTCATCATCCTCACTTTACTGTTCTTGACTGATTTTGCTAAGAATTTCGTACGATAAAAGCTTAGTTTTTTAGGTGCCTCTCAACCATTTCCAGTTTCCTCATCGTTCAAGATCTTTCTATCTTTGCACAGTAAGTAATTATGAGTCCTATAATACCATAAGTTGATGATTGGCAGTTACAAATATTTAGGGATTTATCCTCTGCATGAATCTATCAATTATGACACTATGGCACAATACCACTCGACGTGCTAGATTCTCATGTCCAGACTGCCTTATGAGTCTTCCGTTATGCCAACTTGTGAGGAGTCTGGCCATGTGCATATTGAGTTGATCCCATGAAGCGGGATCCTGGATCACAGTTCAGAATAGTTGCCCCTAACTTGGCACTTGAATGGGACAGACGAGGGTCAAGTTTAGAACGGATCAACCGTCAGTTGGCCGACATGGTAGTCCAGAGAATATATGTCGGATTCTGGATAATTATTGGTGTCCATGACCTATCCCAATATGATTAAAGATCATTGCCCCCAAGTAAGAGTATTGGGGATTTTTTGAGATATCTTCAACGCAAATTCTGAACGCGATCTCTGAATTGGCTGGTGGTAATAGTCTGAGATTCTCTGGGAAATTGGTATTTTTTACTTTATTAGGAATTAATGATCCTTTGAAGAGAATGTCAGTTTCATACAGATTTTCTCAACTGCCCCTTATCTTTGTGACTAATCAAAAACTTGAAACATTTATTTTAGCTGATCTCACGAGGTCAGATAACCTTTTATGGGACCAATCAGAATGCTTCATACGCCCCATAAGTAGTGAGTGCTTCTTCAGGAGCTAGCATTCCCTTACTTTGCACTCCTCTCGTTTTACATTTTCATGTAAGAATGGTTTCTTTCAAGAGAATGAGAGTAGTTTTCCCTTCATTCTCCATGTTTTTAAAGAGAACTTCATATTCTGCAGAGATTATACTCTTAATTTTTCCAAAGTCCTTGAAGATGTTTGATTTTCTTCAAATATTTTCTTCTTCTTCTTATGGGAGCCTTTCTTTCTTGGCGTAAAACTAGGCTGCTATGCATTTGGGAAGGTGGGAGCCTTTTTATCCTAGCGTACATGGGCGTGTCTAACCTTGCTCACTATCGTGGAGTGATACGCCCATGGTCCAATGTGTAGCAAACCTACAGAATGCTCTGACCAACCCCTTTATCCTTCTCCAAGGGATTCCCAACGCTTGACCGGGTTGTTATAGTGGAGAGTCGTCCTCCTTGGAAGGAAAAACCCTCTGGGATTAACTTGGGGTAGTCTGCTTTCTTTGACTTACTTTCAAGGAAGCACCGGGTATCCGCCTCTATCGTCATTTTCTAATAAGGTGGGGGGGAATAAGTTAGCAGAGTAATTCTGTTTCAGAGTGGCTTCAGTCTATTCCGGGGTGGAGAAACTATCGAAGCAGCTCTGTAATTTGAGATAACTTGGAATGGTTGAGACTAGTGGAATACCCTCCTGCATGGAAGGTTGTGCCCCGTCTAACAAAGGAGAGAGTGTCTTAGTCTTTATTTTCACCATGGAGGAGGCTATGTCGAAGACGTTGGTGTTAGTTGCGGGGTCGTGATTCAGGTTTTCTAATATTCTTCAAAGCCAATCTACTTTTTCAATAAGCCGGGGTTTGGAAATGTGGACGTGACATGATCTGGGATACTGGAGATGTTTGCTCCTTCCTCTAGGTTTCTCAATTGCTGCTCTTTCCTTATACATTCCATGTCTCAATATTTTCTTTTTCCTCTTTTTCGGATGTATGACGATGTATGGAATGAGAATGAATCAATAAATATTTTATATTCCACACTTATCCTGTATTTTCCTGTTTCCTGTCGAGATGATACCGCCTGGATAAGTCCAACGCTTATTCTGGCATAACACTGTGATGATGTTGCCGAGGTAAGTCCAACGCTTATCCTGGCATAACACCATAACTTCATCTTGGTACTTGTGTTGAAAATCAAGTCAGCAAAACTTGTTATTTTTCCTCAAAAATGAGCATATTTCATTCTTTACCGTAGTCCGCACTGTCAACCAAACGAGTACCACGGTTTTCAGCTGGGGTCCATCAAAAAAGTCTGGGCACCTATATGATGTTTTGAATTGCTCCACAACTATTTTTTCAACTGCTATTACAGCTATATGGGCCACATGGGGCAAGTTTATCGGAGGGTCATGCCTAGAGCCTCACGCGCCATGATAGCACCTTTTGAACTCACGATTGAGAAGATAAAAATGTCTCCTAACTGTTCAACCTTTATAAATAAGAGTTAAGAGTTCATCATCCTCACCTTACTATTCTTGACTGATTTTGCTAAGAATTTCGTGTGGCAAAAGCTTAGTTTTTTAGGCGCCTCTCAACCATTTCTAGTTTCCTCATCGTTCAAGCTCTTTCTATCTTTGCAAAGTAAGTAACTCTCTTTCAATCCCTTTTCAAGATGCTCATTGTTGCTGAGAAGTAGAGTAGGAGTGTATTTCTGTCCTCTTTGCTTTTTGTAAAATAGGTTTAGAGACTTCTAAGCTTTTCATAAACTTCATCGCCTCCTTGGAACACCGTCTCTGCCGCGCCAAGCATGGCAAATGAGTCCCTCTAAAAATTTGAACTCTGGTGGGAACGGAGGTCGGTAAGGGGGTTTGAATTTTTTTGTTCTCCCCTTTCTATGTCTGAATCCATGGTGTTATTGATTCTGACAATTACTTACCGACTTTTTTGGGTGTTCTCAAGATTTTCATGGCCAAAGGAAAAAAGAAGGCTAGGGCCCAAACACCGCTCCACGAGGTCCGCGATCCGACTAATGATGACCTGATTCGAATCCAGTGAGGTCTTGGAATGGTATGCCCTTGGGTAGTGGACGACGTCTGGAATTGTCAATCTCGATTTTCAAGTGAAGCCGTACTCTGAGAATCATTATTCGTCTTGGAATTGATCTTAAACAAAGCACGGGATAACGAATTCCAAGTCATTTGTCCAGACTAGAATGAAAGGGTGTGTTCCTGTCGGGAAGCTGGTTCACACTTTATGTTCTTATATGAGCCCTTTTTTCTTAAGTTGGGGCTTCGAATGCCGTTCTCCGACTTCCAGATTGCCATCCTCTGGACTCTACACGTGGCCCCATCCCAGATCCACCCTAATGGTTAGAGTTACATAATCTCCTTTGAAAGGTTTTGTAGATTAATGAACCTTAAATACTCTGTTAATACTTTCTTTTATTTTTATACCTGAATAAACACCCAAGGGACAATAAGGCAAACGAGTTGGCTTGTCATTCGGTCTAGACCTGGCCGAAAATCCTTTGACATTTTTGAAGAAATCTTTAAAGGATTCAAGACTTCGTTCTTCAAAATTAAAGTCGCGGAGGGATTTCATCCATTCTTCCTCAAACCTGATGGGGAACCCCAATTCCCTCTTTACTGGATGCAGGATTGTTGGGGTATCCCCATCAGTCTTATTGACAAAGAAGAAGGGGACCTCGACTTTGAGGAGCTTAAGTCAGTCAAGTTCATAACCCAATATGCTGAGCAGCATGGGAACATCAATATCAAAGATGTTCGCTGTGTTCTTGGTGATGATCTTCTCCTTGCTTTATTAGGTCGAAATTAGGGTGTTATTACCTGTAATGACCTTAGGTTTTTGCATTTTGTCTTCATGCATCCTCATTGTTTTACTGTGCTGACCATGTACTTGTTTTTTATTTTGTTTCAGTAAGCAACATGACTTCTGGATCTTCTGTGGTTACCCTGCAAGCTGTAAGATCCCAGAGAAAGGGGACAAAAACTGTAGGTTCTTCTTCTACTGTCGCCCCGGCATCATCGAGCTGGGGTATTGTTATCGGGGAGAATATTGACCAGTCATGTTCCCCCACCTGAAATCTTCAAGGGAGAAAAAGGCAAGCTGTCAAAGGATCTCTTGACTAAGATTGGAGGTTGTCAGAGGGCGGTGATAGAGAAAGGGAGGACCCTTTTCCAATCATCACGAGGCGTTCTGATGCAGGCACCTTTATTGTTGGATGGCTTTTGAGTAGCGAGGTCAGGCAACATATTGCCGAGCAAGGTCTGGCCCAAACCTTGGCTAGACTTCAAAGTCAAGCTCTCTGAGCGGCTGTCGAGATTTGTGTAATCGAAGAGACTATTGAGGATGCTGACAAAAGGGCATCGAAAGAGTTGAAGGCCTTGAAGAAGGAAAAAGAAGAAGTTGGCCAGAAACTGAACACAGCCCTTAAACTGAACGAGGACGCTTGGGCAAGGATCATTGAGCTGGAGAAGGCGTTGGCCGACTCTAAGTCCACCAGGAAGGCTGAGAAGCTTGAAGCCGATAAAACCATTAGCGACCAGGAGGCCCAAATAGTTCAGCTTGAGAAGGATGTGGAGGAGATGGACACAATTTCTGGAAAGATCGGGGGAGAGCAGTTCCAGAATGTCGTGGCTCAAATCCAATACTTTAATCCTAGGGTTGCTCTTGTCTTGGACGATGTTACCCCAGATAAAATCTTCCATAACGGCCAACTCGTCTTCGTAAAGGATCTCATCCCAGGTGCTCCTGATGCCACCTAGAAAGTTGCTCGGAACCCGGAGGGAGAAGAGACCGGAGTTTGAGCTTTTTTTTCCTTTTTCCTATTTTTTGCCCCTTGTGTGGGGTTTTACTTTTTGTAAGGATAATTGCCCCATGATTGGGGTTTTATATTTAATTACTTTATTTTGCTATGGGTTTGTTTATTTTGTCATGGTCCGACTTGGGTCTAATACCCATTTTTATAATCTTTTAATGGACTTAGGAAAAACTTTTTAATATAGGAAAATCATGGTCCAGGATCCGACACTCATATTACTGAGTGAATGGCATTCCACTTAACTTAGGTAAAAATAATGCCTTAGTCTATACTCTAATGTTTGTGACAAGCAAACATTTTGAAATATTGGACTTAGGCAAGATAATACCTTAATCCATACTCCACTACTCATCATAAGAAGCATTTGGAATCTCAGACATAGGTAAGAGTAATACCTTAGTTCGGGGTATATTATGCAGAAACCCTTTTACCTTAGGCATATATATTACTTAACCTTACCCGAGGTACCCTATTAATCATTTAGATTTTAGGATCCCTTCTTAGCTTAGGTATAAAAAAGGAGCATGTACATATAATCCATACTGCCTCCTAACCAGTTGACCTTTTAACAGTCAATGCCACGTATTGAGGGTGGGCATTAGCCCTATAACTTATCACCAAGGTTTGGGATGTTATAGCTCTTAACATGGGCTTCTTCGGTTCTTTTGGACAGAATTTGATATCTGAATAACTCTGTTTTATTGATAATATTGGGGGGACAGTAGTCCATATAGAGCATATTATTCGAGACTAGGACGGATCAAACATGATTCTACTGAAGGGCTAGGCCGTTGTGGGCATCTAGCTATAGTATTTTCCTAATTTATCTGTATTCCAATAATTCTTGACCGGGGTACCAAATAACGTTTCTAAGGTGTAAGCTCCTTTGCCCGTACTGACAATGATATGATAGGGGCCTTCCCGGTTAGGGGCTAGTTTTCCTTGGGAAGCATTTTTCCCTCCTATATCGGCTCTCCTGAGTACTAGGTCTCCTGGTTGGAATTTTCTTGGAACTACTTTCTTGTTGTACCTGGCCGCTATCTTTTGTTTAAGGGCGATATCACGTATATGAGCCACAATTCTTCTTTCTTCCAATAAGTCCAGGTTTTCTCTGATTAGACCGGCATCTATCCTTCATCAGTTTCCTGGATCAACACTGAGCTTACAGCCTCATCGTGGACGGAAAGATATAAGTAGAGTGTCTCCTCGATATCCGACCTTGTCAAAATAGGAAGGGAAGACAGGAGATTCTTTAAGGACACGAAGGAATCTTCACATTCTTATATCCATTCAAAATCTTTCCCCTTCTTAAGTAGCTTGAACAAGGGGAGAGACTTGTGGGCGGCCTTAGCCAAAAATCCTGTGAGGGTCGCTATGCGCCTTGTGAGCTGTTGTACATCTTTAACGTTTCGGGGGCTTCTCATGTTAGGGACTGTGAATGCTTATGTCTCTAAGGCATATCAAATGATTTTTGATGATAACAAAGGCAAAATGAAGATCAAGTGCAAAAGAGAAGATTAAGCGCAAAAGAAAAAATCAAGATCAAAGAAAGAAGTCAAGAGGTTTGTTTAGTTATAAGACTGACTTAGAACATTAATGTTAAATGCTCTCAAGATTTCTCAAATGGTTTTTCAATATATCATTTCAAAATAAGTGGGAAATTTCAAAGTTAAACATGGCTTTCAAGAAAACTTGAGTTTCTATCTTGAATCTAACACTCTTAAAAGGATTTATGTTTAATCAATTGTCTCAAGGTGTTAAAAATGACTTACAAGCTTTATTGGACTTGAAAAATGTGTTCAAAGGTCAATGTAATCGATTACATGAAGTTTGTAATCGATTACACAGCAAACAGAAGCCATGTAATCGATTACATGAGTAATGTAATCGATTACAAGCAAGTCAGAGGCCATGTAATTGATTACACAATATATGTAAATCGATTACATCAAGCCTAGAAAGGCAAGAACACGTTCAAAGAGTCATGTAATCGATTACATGGATATTGTAATCGATTACACAGCAAGTCAGAAGTCATGTAATCGATTACATGGATATTGTAATCGATTACACAGCAAGTCAGAAGTCATGTAATCGATTACATGGATATTGTAATCGATTACAAGCAAAGTCAGAAGCCATGTAATCGATTACACCAATAATGTAATCGATTACACAGAGCCCAGAAAGCCAAGAACACGTTGGAACAACAATGTAATCGATTACATAAGTTGTGTAATCGATTACACGAACCCTGACAACGTCCAACGGCTATATTAAATGCATTAAATGCATGCCCAGAACACCCCAACGGCTCTATTAATTGAGAAACTTATAAATACCAAAGTTGGGTCTTTATTTGAGGTTGGCCTTGAATCAAAAACTGATCATCAATACTTCCAAACGTGAATCAATCCTCAAATCCATTTCTTGCTCTATTTTTTTTTTTTTGTTAAAAAAGTGAAAAATCTTTGAGAGCATATTAGAGCTTCAATTTGTAATCATCTGCTCTAGTGAGAGCTTCATTCAATCTATCATTATTGCTTTGTAAAGAGGGTGAGGCATCCCTCCAAAAGTGAAAAGGGTGAGGTATCCCTTAGTTGAAGAGACTCAAGCTCCAATGGTGAGGTATCCCAAAGTGTTGAGTGCTCAAGGTTGTAGTGGTTGTCAAGCACCCATTGAAGCTTGAAGATATAGTGAAAAATCTCAAGTTGTTGCTTGGGGACCGGACGTAGATCACAAGTGGATTGGTGATCGAATCAGGATAAATCATTGTGTTTATTTTCTCTAAACCCTTCTCTTTACATTAAGTATTATTTTATTGATTTGCTTGAATATTGGTACCTTTGGCTATTGCATTTATAAGTGAAAATGTTTATCTTTTATATCCAATCATCTTTAATCACCAATTAGCTTCAACGAAAATTGTTTATCAAACGATTTGCGAAAGATTTGCAAACTTAGTTTTCATACTCAATTCACCCCCTCTTGAGTAATGAGGTCACTTAGTAACAAGTGGTATCAGAGCTAGACTCTTGTATAAAGAGCTTAGCAGCTTCAAGAGAAGTGATGGCTTCAAATGATTTTTCAAATGAAGGTTCTTCTATAAACAGACCTCCTTATTTCAATGGGGATGGTTATGCCTATTGGAAAGAAATGATGAAAATTTTCATTGAAGCTATTGACTTAAATGTGTGCGACGTTGTTGAAAATGGCGCTTTTGTTCCAACTCAATCTAAAGATGGTGTGAAAATCAATACACCTAGAAATGAACGGACCGATGATGATAAAAAGAAGGTTCAATACAATTTGAGAGCCAATAACATCATCACCACATCCTTAGGGTATGATGAGTTCTTTAGGGTGTCAAATTGCAAGACCGCAAAAGAAATGTGGGATACCCTACAAGTAACTCATGAAGGTACTAGTGAGATAAAACGATCTCGAATAAACACTATCACTCATGAATATGAATTATTTAGAATGAACCAAGGTGAGAGCATTCAAGATATGCAAAAGAGGTTTACTCATATTGTTAATCATCTTATCTCATTGGGAAAAACATTTCCAAATGAGGATCTTATTAACAAAATCTTGAGATGTCTAAGCAGGAATTGGCAGCCCAAAGTAACGACGATTGCGGAATCAAGAAATTTATCAACAATGTCTCTAGCCACCTTATTTGGAAAGCTTTAAGAACATGAACTGGAACTAAATAGGCTCAATCAAAATGAAGAGCATGACAAAAAGAATAAGAGAATCGCACTCAAAGCCACCTCTTCTACAATTGAAGATAATGATGAAGATGGTGAAGAGGATGGTGAAAGTGTTGAGCTAAGTGAGGAGAATCTTAGTCTCCTTGTAAGAAAATTTGGAAGATTCCTAAAGAACAAAGGATTTCAAAGAAGACCACTCATTCCTCAAAAGAAAGTGTATCACAAAGGAGAAGGATCCTCTATTCCTCCAAAATGCTATGAATGTGGAAAACCGGGACACATGAAAATGGAGTGTCCTATGTATCTCAAGAAGACGGAGAAGTTTGAGAAAAGGCCTTCTAAGGAAAGGAAAGGAAGAAGAGCATATATAGCTTGGGAGGACAATGACTTAAGCTCTTCCGACGATTCGGAGAATGAAGAAGCCCATCTTTGCCTCATGGCTCAAGGAGAAGAAAGTGAAGAAAGCGACACTAAGGTAACCTCTTCTAACCTAGAACCTTCACCTTCTTATGATGAATTACAAGATGCCTTTCAAGAATTGCATGATGAATCTCTAAGGCTCACAAAAATGATTTTGTCTTCTAATAAAACAATCTCCTTATTGGAAAACAAAGTTTCTATTTTAACTAAGGAGATAAATGAGCTTAAAATTAAAAATGAGACTTTAAGACTCATTGATGCTAATTCATTATGCATGACTTGTTCCTCACATGATAATACATCCATATCATTACCTTGTTTATCATGCAAAGTTTTTGAAAAAGAAATTGAAGATTTGAATAACACTCTTGGAAAATTCACTTTTGAAAGAGACAACTTGAATGTATTGTAAGGGAGACAAAAATGTGTTTTTCAAAAAGTCGATTTGGGATTTAATCCAAACAATCATCAAAAGTCTTATAAGAACTTCTTTGTTTCCTCAAATACCTCAAGTAGTCCTTTTGTCAAATGTTTTCATTGTGGTAAGAAAGGGCATAGTGCATCAACTTGTAATGTTAGAAAGAACATAAACACTAAGGTTGGAATAAAAAGAGTTTAGGTTCCTAAAGGTACCATGCTTAACTCTAACACACAAGGACCCAAGACAATTTGGGTACCAAAGGTTAAAACTTGAATGTGTGTTGTAGGTGTGCTTGAAGACCAAGAGCTCAAGTTGGTATCTTGATAGTGGTTGCTCCAAGCACATGACCGGTGATGGCTCCAAGTTTTTCTCCCTTACACATAAGAAACATGGTCATGTCACATATGGTGATAACAACAAAGGGAAGATTCTTAGAATTGGCAAAGTTGGTAAGATCCCTTCATCATCTATTGATAATGTTTTGCTTGTTGAAGGACTTAAACATAATTTGCTTAGTATTAGTCAATTATATGATAAAGGCAATAGAGTTATATTTGATTCCTCCTGTTGCATAATTGAGGGAAAAGATGATAAGCAAGTTAAGTTTGTTGGTCATAGAGTCAATAATATATATATGATTAGTCTCGATGATATCTCCTCAAATGATGCTAAATGCTTTACGAGTAAAGAAAATGATTCATGGTTATGGCATAAAAGAATTGCTCACATTCACATGGATCACTTAAACAAATTGATTTCTAAAGAACTAGTAATTGGTCTTCCAAGGCTCAAATTTGAAAAAGATAAATTTTGTGATGCATGTCAAAACGAAAAACAAGTAAAGGTCTCTTTTAAAGCTAAAAACATAGTTTCAACTTCTAGACCTTTACAACTCTTGCATATGGATCTTTTTGATCCCTCTAGAACTATGAGATTTGGTGGGAATTATTATGCATTAGTGATTGTGGATGATTTTTCTAGGTTTACATGGACATTATTATTGGCCCACAAAAAATGATGCTTTTAAATCATTTAGAAAACTTGCTAAAGTTATCCAAAACAAAAAAGGTTTTTGTATTGCATCCATAAGAAGTGATCATGGTGGTGAATTTGAAAACTATGAATTTGAAGTTTTTTGTGATGAACATGGCATTGAGCATAATTTTTCTGCCCCTAGAACACCACAACAAAATGGTGTTATAGAAAGGAAAAATCGATCTTTAGAGGAAATGGCAAGAACTATGCTCAATGAGGCCAACCTTCCTAAGTACTTTTGGGTGGATGCGGTTAACACCGCTTGTTATGTTATGAATAGAGCCCTAATAAGGCTAATTTTAAAGAAAACCCTATATGAATTGTACAAAGGAAGGAAACCTAATGTGTCACATTTTCATGTCTTTAGATGTAAATGCTTTGTTTTGAATAATGGAAAAGATAACTTGGGGAAGTTTGATGTAAAATCTGATGAGGGAATATTCATTGGTTATTCTATTCATAGTAAGGCCTTTAGAGTCTATAATAAACGAACTATGACTGTAGAAGAGTCCATAAATGTTGCATTTGATGAAACAAACCCAGACGAGCCGAGAAAGGAGCTTGTTGATGATGTTGCAGAAATCTTGGTAAAGACGCACTTGGAAAATCAAGAGAAAAAGTCCAAGAAGGAAGAAGAGAGACTCTTTGATCACTCATGGCAAAAAGATTCAGAAATCTTGGATCTACCCAAGGAATGGAGGACTTCAAGATATCATCCTCTCGACAAGGTGATAGGTGATGTATCAAAAGGGGTAATCACTCGAAACTCACTTAGAGATGCATGTAACCACCTAGCCTTTATCTCTCAAGTTGAACCTAAAGACATAAATAAGGCCATTAATGATGAGCATTGGATCTTGGCCATGCAAGAAGAACTAAACCAATTTGAGAGAAATCAAGTTTGGGAATTAGTTCCAAGGCCCAATAATCATCCTATAATTGGCACCAAATGAGTCTTTAGGAACAAACTTGATGAAATGGGCTTAATAATAAGAAACAAAGCTAGACTTATAGCTAACGGATATAATCAAGAAGAAGGCATAGACTATAAAGAAACTTATGCTCCCGTAGCTAGGTTAGAGGCCATTAGAATGTTACTTGCATATGCTTGCATCATGGATTTCAAACTCTATCAAATAGATGTCAAAAGTGCATTTTTAAATGGTTTTATACAAGAAGAGGTGTATGTAGAACAACCTCCTGGTTTTGAGGATTTTAAAATGTCCAACCATGTTTTTAAACTGAAAAAGGCCTTGTATGGCTTAAAACAAGCTCCTAGAGCATGGTATGAAATGTTAAGCAAATTCCTTTTAGAAAAAGATTTTTCTAGAGGCAAAGTTGACACTACCATTTTCATAAAACATAAAATGCATGACATACTTCTAGTTCAAATCTATGTTGATGACATTATATTTGGAGCTACTAACAACTCTCTTTGTAAAGAATTTTTAAATATTATGTAAAGTGAGTTTGAGATGTCTATGATGGGTGAGCTCAATTTCTTCCTTGGTCTCCAAATCAAGCAAACAAGAGAATGAACTTTCATAAATCAATCCAAGTATTGCAAGGAGCTGCTCAAGAAGTTTGGAATGGACAATGCCAAGCATATGGCTACTCCTATGGGCACCTCTTGCTATTTGGACAAGGATGAAGGAGGTAAATCGGTAGAAATTATGAAATATAGAGGTATGATTAGCTTACTCCTTTATCTCACTGCAAGTAGGCCTGATATAATGTTTAGTGTATGCATGTGTGCTAGATATCAAGCTAATCCTAAAGAATCACACCTAAGTACTGTTAAAAGAATAATGAAATATCTAATAGGCACATCACAAATGGGTTTATGGTACCCTAAAGGTGCCTCATGTAGTCTTATTGGGTATTCTGATTCTGATTTTACTGGGTGTAAAATGGATAGAAAGAGCACTAGTGGGACATGCCACTTGCTTGGAAGCTCACTAGTTTCTTGGCATAGCAAGAAGCAAAATAGTGTGGTATTGTCTACAGCTGAAGCTGAATATGTTGCAGCTGGGAGTTGTTGTTCTCAAATCCTTTGGATGAAACAACAACTCTTGGACTATGGTCTTGAGCTTGATCACATCCCCATAAGATGTGATAATACTAGTGCAATCAATTTGTCCAAAAATCTCATCTTGCATTCTAGGACTAAACATATTGAAATAAGACATCATTTCATTAGAGACCATGTTCAAAAGGGTGATTGTATGCTAGAGTTTATAGAAATCACTAAGCAACTAGCTGACATTTTCACTAAACCCCTAGCAAAAGAAACATTTTTCTATATAAAGAATGAACTTTGTATATTGGATCAATCATGCATAAATTAACTATTTGCATAATCATAAAACCAGTGCCTAACTTGTATTTTTCTGCATAAGCATGCCATATTGCTACACAATCTCTGAATTTTTCATCATATTTGAATCCAATACTGACTTGAGCGTCGGAAATTTCCCCTAAGTTGTTTTGCAGGTGCTCCCTCATGCCCAAGACACCCAAGCAACTCAACATCCTCAAAATTTCACCAAAAATGCTCTCAAGATTCATAATATGATTAGTTTATATGTTTGCATGATGATTTAAATTGATCTAAGTTGCTTTGGAACTGTTCTGGATGAATTAAAATTGATTATATGTTGTTTGAAATGCAAAATATGAGTTAAAGAGTGCTGGTAATCGATTACAATGCCTTTGTAATCGATTACACAGGTTCTGTCACGTATGTAATTGATTACACACCTTTTGTAATCGATTACAATTAACTCAGAACTCAGGTAATCAATTACATCAACTATGTAATCGATTACAAGGTTCCCAGAAAGCATGTAATCGATTACACCAAAAATGTAATCGATTACATACCCACCAGAATGCATGTAATCGATTACACACTCAATGTAATCGATTACATAAGGTTTTTTAAAAGGTTTCTGACACGCGTAGAACTCATTTTTCAGAACCTATTCATCTTCTTCGTCCTCCTCCTCTGCTCCCACGTACCCCCAACCTCTCAAACCTCAAAATCTCTCATTTCTCACTCAAATCTCCATCAAAATCCCTCATTTCACCTCTCTCAATCTCGGAAAACCCCTCTCCACACAACCCATCTCCAAATCTCCTCACATCCCTCACCCAAATCTCCCCATCTTCTCTCACGAACCCCATTTCTTTATTTCTCTGCCCTAACCTCGTCCCTCTCTCTCTCCTCACTCATCCCCAACAATTTACCACTCATCCCACTCTACTCCTTCTCATCAATGGCTGAATCCTCTCATCGCTCGAAGCGCCCAAGAACAGGGGCTGCCATTGGAGGGTCTTCTGGTGGTTCTTCATGTAACATATCTGGCCTGGACCTCACGAGACACTTCTCCACAGTGAAAAGAGCTGAGTTGTTCTAGAAAAACTTCCAGCTTTGCAAGATCATCTCTCCCAGGTATCTTCCTATCACCTTCTATGAGAGTGAACCTTTAGCGAGCTTTAGAACCATAGAAAATTTAGGCTTGTTAGGTTTCCTAAGCATAGAGAAAGCTATCTACCCTAACCTTGTGCGAGTCTTTTATGCGAACCTGAAGGTTGAGGATAATTGCATAATCTCTGAAGTGAAAAAGCAACAAATAAGGTTAACAATGGCTGAATGGTATAGGCTAACGAAGCTCACTCCTGATGGAGCTCACTTCTGTGGGAATGCCAATGTTTGGGGGCATGAGTTTGAGCATAAGGCTGCTCTTCTCTCTTTGATTAGGACTGGCTACTCCCCCCTAGTGATCCTAAACGAAGAATCATGGCCACTGGCCTCACTATGGAGAACAGGGTTCTCCACTACCTTTTGGTCCGAGGATTGATTCCCAGGGGAGGGAATTACTCCCAAGTCCTCAAGGATGATGTGGTGGCCTTATGGGCAATGACCACCGGGCGGCCAATTAACTGGGGTTATTACATTTTAGAGTATATGCTGGATGTTAAGAAAAAGAAGAACTCTGCTCTCCCATTCGCCATGTTGGTAACCACCATCCTAGAGCACTGTCGCATTTCGCTGGCTGAGGAATCCAAGGACACCAGCTCGAAGGGACCACAATCCATTGGCCTGCATACCCTGAAAACGCTCCAGCTCTACAAGGTGGATGATAGGTGGCATTACATCGCTCATGGCACTTTTGGTCATATCCATCACGATCCGGATAGTGACGATGATGAGGAGGCTCAGCATCCTGCCCCTGCTCCAGCTACTCTTGATCTCCTGCTCCAAGAGATGTGCAACCTAAGCGCTAATGTAAACACACGCATGGATCATATAGAGCAAAAGATTGACCATCTTGAGCTGAGGATGGACTACTCAGATCAGGAGCTTGCCTCCATTCGATCTCTCCTGGGTGGACCTCCTATTCCTCAGAATGCTGCTGCTGCTGCACCTCCCACATCCTCTGCCTCTCCGATTCCCCTGTCCTTCGTTGGTCCATCTGGAGTCCCTGCTGATGATGAGGAGCTTCTAGACTCTGACGACGATCTTGAGCCCAGCGATGATAACGATGATCTAGGAGACACTACTACGGATCCAGAGGGTGATGTCTTTTGTGACAGCGAGGCCATTGATAGTGATCATGGCTCATTGCCTTAATGCTTTTTGTCTTGATAACTACCTTGTATTTATTTTATTTTGACTCTGATTATATTACATTGGTATACATTTATGGTTTTTTGGTTATTGGCTACTGGTTGTGATAAGTTCCCTTGTACATGCTGTTTAATAATATCTGAACTTGTTTCTGCTTTGAATGTTTGGCTGTTTGATAATATTGATTGGACTGATTAATCGTTGGATCTCTTGTTCTGGCATAATTTGGGGAATCATGAAATATAGCTGTTATGTTGTCTATTTTTTCTTTAATTGCTTATGTCTTTTTCATAATGCCAACGGGGGAGAAAATAAGGAAAAATGAAATGAAATCTAATTAAAGGTTGCATGAGTACGGGGGAGTTATTGAGCTTTTGAGCTCTTAAGCTTTTTATACACAAAATCTAACCCAATATCATGCATAAACTCCGGGGGAGCATTGCGCCTAAATGTCTATTATATACAATTGCAAAAACTCTTTCTTTTTCCTAAAATTAGTTTGTCATCATCAAAAAGGGGAAGAATGTGAATGCTTATGTCTCTAAGGCATATCAAATGGTTTTTGATGATAACAAAGGCAAAATGAAGATCAAGTGCAAAAGAGAAGATCAAGCGCAAAAGGAAAAATCAAGATCAAAGAAAGAAGTCAAGAGGTTTATTTAGTTATAAGACTTAGAACATTAATGTTAAATGCTCTCAAGATTTCTCAAATGGTTTTTCAATATATCATTTCAAAATAAGTGGGAAATTTCAAAGTTAAACATAGCTTTCAAGAAAACTTGAGTTTCTATCTTGAATCTAACACTCTTAAAAGGATTTATGTTTAATCAATTATCTCAAGGTGTTAGAAATGACTTACAAGTTTTATTGGACTTGAAAAATGTGTTCAAAGGTCAATGTAATCGATTACATGAAGTTTGTAATCGATTACACAGCAAACAGAAGCCATGTAATCGATTACATGAGCAATGTAATCGATTACAAGCAAGTCAGAGGCCATGTAATCGATTACATAATATATGTAATCGATTACATCAAGCCCAGAAAGGCAAGAACACATTCAAAGAGTCATATAATCGATTACATGGATATTGTAATCGATTACACAGCAAGTCAGAAGTCATGTAATCGATTACATGGATATTGTAATCGATTACACAGCAAGTCAGAAGTCATGTAAATCGATTACATGGATATTGTAATCGATTACAAGCAAAGTCAGAAGCCATGTAATCGATTATACCAATAATGTAATCGATTACACAGAGCCCAGAAAGCCAAGAACACGTTGGAACAACAATGTAATCGATTGCATAAGTTGTGTAATCGATTACACGAACCCTGACAACGTCCAACGACTATATTAAATGCATGCCCAGAACACCCCAACGGCTCTATTAATTGAGAAACTTATAAATACCAAAGTTGGGTCTTTATTTGAGGTTGACCTTGAATCAAAAACTGATCATCAATACTTCCAAACGTGAATCAATCCTCAAATCCATTTCTTGCTCTATTTTTTTTTTTGTTAAAAACATGAAAAATCTTTGAGAGCATATTAGAGCTTCAATTTGTAATCATCTGCTCTAATGAGAGCTTCATTCAATCTATCATTATTGCTTTGTAAAGAGGGTGAGGCATCCCTCCAAAAGTGTAAAGGGTGAGGTATCCCTTAGTTGAAGAGACTCAAGCTCCAAGGGTGAGGTAACCCAAAGTGTTGAGTGCTCAAGGTTGTAGTGGTTGTCAAGCACCCATTGAAGCTTGAAGATATAGTGGAAAATCTCAAGTTGTTGCTTGGGGACTGGACGTAGATCACAAGTGGATTGGTGATCGAACCAGGATAAATCATTGTGTTTGTTTTCTCTAAACCCTTCTCTTTACATTAAGTACTATTTTATTGATTTGCTTGAATATTGGTACCTTTGACTATTGCATTTATAAGTGAAAGTGTTTGTCTTTTATTTCCAATCATCTCTAATCATCAATTAGCTTCAACGAAAATTGTTTATCAAATGATTTGCGAAAGATTTGCGAACTTAGTTTTCATACTCAATTCACCCCCCCTCTTGAGTATTGAGGTCACTTGGTAACAAGGATCGGCTAACATTTGTCGGGATTGGCCTCAATTCCTTGGTGGGTTAACATGAATCTCAAAAACTTTTCGACCTGGACCCCAAAGGCGCACTTCTCAAGGTTCAGCCTCATGTTGTGCTTCCAGACTTGTGCGAATACTTTCTCGAGCTCTGCTATGTACGATCCATCCTGTGGGCTTTTCACCATCATGTCATTTATATAAACTTCTAGCATCTTCCCCACTTGGTCTTCAAAGACCCTGTTCATCATCCTCTGGTAGGTGGCCCCTGCATTCTTCAAACCAAAGGGCATGACCTTGTAGTAGTAGCTCGCCCTATCAATAATGAAGGTAGTTTTGTCTTCATCTCCGGCGTACATGGGGATCTGATTGTACCCGGAATAGGCATCAATAAATGAGAGCCATCTGAAACCCGAGGAGCTATCCACTAGCTTATCCACATTGGGAAGCGGGTATGGGTTTTTCGGATAGGCTTTATTCAAATCCGTATAATCTACGCACATTCTCCACTTCCCATTGGATTTCTTTACCAGGACCACATTGGAGAGTCATGTGGTATAGGAGATTTCTTTGATAAAGTTACCACTTAATAGCTCCTTGACATGTTCTTCAACGACTTACTGCCTCTCGGATCTAACCTTTCTTTTCTTTTGAGCAACCGGCTTGGCATCCTCTTTGATTGACAAGTGGTGGTAGATAAAGGTGGGGTCAAGTCTGGGCATGTCGGAGGACGTCCATGCGAAAAGGTCTCTATTTTTTAACAAGAGCTCTGTCAATTGTTATTTTTCTTCTTCATCCAGATGTGCTCCAATCTTGGTAACCTGTTCTAGGTTGGCTCCAAGTTGGAGGGGTTATAATTCACCTTCTGGATGGGATCGAGTATCCCGAATTTCTTCTTTGACGTCCAACTCGGTTATTAGTATGTTGACCTGGTCAAGGATCGGGCCGGGGATTGCAGATCTCTCCTTCCGGGGTGCTCTACAAATTTTTAAGCTCTCATTATAGCATTTTTTGGCAGCAATTTGATCACCTTTAACAGTGACCACGTCATTGTTCTTGTTGAGGAACTTCATCACGATGTGGGTGGTAGACACCACGGCGCCAAGTGCGTTGAGAGAAGGATGACCCAGGATGGTTTTATAAGCCGAAGGGCAGTCCATACTCAAGAACTTTACCTTGACTATCCTGAAAAGTTTAGATGATCCGAGGATCAGGTGAGTTTCGTAGTGTCCAACCGAGGTAATTTTTTCTCCCGTGAAACCCGTCTATTCTCCAACATGAGGAGTTAAGTCTGATTGCGGTAGCTTTAACTTCTAATAGAGATCTAGAAACATAATGTCTGCTGAACTTCCTTGGTCAACAAAAATTCAGCGGACTTCGGCATTGGATATTATCCCTAAGATGACAAGTGGATCATCATGATCTGGGATAATTTCGCCATAGTCCTCGTCTGAGAAAGTGATAGGAGTTGTCTTTTTACCTTCGGCTTGTGTCCTGGGTGCTGAGTGGGCTACGCTAAACACAGCCATTCTAAGAGCTTTCTTTCAAGCTCTGTTTGAAGACCTTCCTCCAGCAAAGTCCCCAGCGATAGTATGAATTGTTCTATTGAGGTCAGAACGATGGTCATCGTTATTAACGGGGGGAGCGTCCCTATTCCTATCCTACCGATCGTTACTATCTCAGCGAGGTGGAGTCCGGGATCTTCTCCTGGGACTTCTTGTCCTTCTTCTGTGCTAAGGGGATAGACTCCGACGTGGACTGCGTCTGTCGTTTCGGTGTCTGTTACCCCCCTCGTTGTTTTGGACATGAAGGATATACTACTATAAGCGTTCAGCCTTGATTAAGAATTCAATGGCATCACGTAATTGATAACAGACCTCTCATGGTTGTAGCCCTTATGCCATGTGCAATGCTTGAAATGATCTTTTTGTTTGTACTTTTTGATAGGAGGCGGTCTTCGGATATTCTGAAACTTCGTATGCATCACTTCCCTCAAGATCATTTCCCGGGGTGTGTTTAGGGGAGTATAGTCAGAATAATTTCTCCGAGGTGGGCTACCTTTTGGAGGTCGTGGCCTTGAGGAATTCTAGTTGGACTTCTGGTGGGAAGACTCACCCTTGTCCCACCTCTTGTGACCTTCTGTTGCCCCCTCCAAGTAGACATATTTCTCGGATCGTTTCTGGAAGTCGGTCAAATTATTTGGCTTCTTCTTTGCCAAGGACTTAAAGAACTCAGAACCTACTCGGAGACCGCTTCTGGCATAATGTAAGGCTATCCTGTCTTCAAAATTCTCTACGTTGGTGCATGCTGCTATGAATCGCCTGACATAATCTCAGAGGGTTTCATCCTTTCCTTAGCAAATTTTGGCCAAGAACTCAATGGATTTAGGTTGCTCCTTGCTAGTGGTGTATTGTAGTAGAAAATGTTGTTTAAGATCCGACCAGTCTACCACGGACCCCCTTGGTTGGCTGGTAAACCACTTGAGAGCTCCCTTTTTGAGGGAAAGGGGGAAAGCTCGGCATAGCAACTCTATAGACCCGCCATAGAAACATAAGGACTATTCGTAGACATTTATGTATTCCTGGGGGTCCGTGATTCCGTCATAAATTTCCAAGTTTGGCGGAAACTTGAAGTTCCTAGGAACCCGGTACTCCATAAGTTGGTCGGAGAAAGGTTGTTTCATTATTTCGCAGTTCTGGTTATTTATCCCGGTATTGGGAATTCTATTGCCGACGTGAGCCCTCCTTTGATTATTTTCTACGTCGGTCCTTCTGTCACGACGATGTGGCATGGGTTGGTTTTCATGCATGGGCGCTACATGTCTTCCAACCTCTGAAATTGGTCGTTCAGCATGTCCATATGTTGTTGTAACATGTCTTGGAATTGACGTCGGGAAGCACGAGATTGGTGTGTGCTTTCAGAATGAGATGCACGATCATCAACCTCATTGTTTAGAGTTCCCAGACGCTAGTGCATCGGGATCCTGCGTTGTTGAATGCTCTGGTCACCTCCTTGAGCCGGGAATTCAAGTATTTCCCTAACAAAAATCCTATGTGATGGGTTGGGAGACTCATCTGAGGCGGGGGTAGAATGCCCATCACATTGGTTTTTTGCTCCGGGTGCCTGATTTCTCACAGCAGAGGTTTGAGCCGCAGGTGGAGGCAGCGGGAGTGGTGGACATTGAGCATCAGGATCCTACCTCTGGTTGACAGAGGTTTGTGCAGCATCTGTTCTCGAATTTTGCCTAGTGTTCACCATGATTGAGTGGGATTAGAAATTTAAGATCCCCACAGATGGCGCCAATGTTCTGAAGTAGATTCAGAGGGTACCTGTAATAAGCACGCACGCGGTGGTTTCCTCCTTAAGCAGCGGCAGCTGAACATATTGAACAGGGGGGTGGGTACCTGCAAAGGGACTCCAACACTCAAGTCAGGTAATGCACAAGTAGGGTTATGTAATTGGATGATAGATTACTTTATTATGATGACTTAGCCTTGTATTTATACAGCGTATGTAGAATCCTAATAGGATCCTTATTGGATGTAGGTAATTTGGGATTAGTATCCTGATAAAGATCACATTCTCATTATTAACGGGTAAATCCTCCTAAATATGAGATTACGATACAGGAAGTACTTAGTCATTTAGGATAATTATGAGTCCTATAATACCGTAAGTTGATGATTGGCAGTTACGAATATTTAGGGATTTATTCTCTGCATGAATCTATCAATTATGACACTATGGTCCAATACCACTCGATGTGCTAGATTCCTGTGTCCGGACTGCCTTATAAGTCTTCCGTCATGCCAGCTTGTGAGGAGTCCGTCCGTGTGCATACCGAGTTGATCCCATGAAGTAAGATCCCAAATCACTGTCTAGAATAGTGTATTTAAAATATGCTCATCAAATCCAATTAATTTTAAGACATAACTTGGTTGAACATGACAATCTTTTAAAAAAATAAAAAGCAATTAAGAATGTATATTTGAAAAATGCTCATCAAATCAACCAAGACATAGCTTGGTCAGATATGGGAATTATTTTAAACAATATTTGACTTGACATCAAATAATTAATTTAAATCATTAATTAATTTAAATAATCATACTAATCAATCACACCAATGTTTAATTATTCAAAATTAGTGTGATTGATTTAATTATTGAGTAAATCAACCACGCTAATATTTGAGTAAATCAAACAATTTACATCAAATAATTTGAGTAATTCAAACTATCAAACAATCAATTTTTGAGTAAATCAATCACACTAATTTTGAGTATTTTAAAAATATTTTACTTAACTCCCAAAATATATTATACAGGTAATAAATAAAAAAGCTGCAATTTTTTATAATAGAATATTTTATTCAACTCCCAAAATATATTATCAATTAAAAAATACCAAATTTGATATTTGTTAAAAAAATAATCGTAAGTCAATCATGAAAGTTGATATATCTTTTGCTTTTAATTCCCACGTAATTCAATTAATGATACAAATTTTGAATAGCTCAATCAAACAAATTTTAGTAAATCAATCAGAATTAGACTCAGTCAAATTTTGAATAACTCGAACAAATAATCCTCAAGTAAATAATTCCCATGTAACTCAATCAATTAAAATTATACAAAATTAATGGTTCATTTAGTACGCAGGATATGATATGGTCTAATTGTATTAAACTTGATAATATAAGGTCTTATAGTATAAGATTTAAAATTTTAATATTAACTAGTGTTTGACACTACATTGTATAAGATATTATGCTGTATCACCACAACATCCCTGCAATACTCATACATCGAAAAAACACCCGAGATGGTCCTCGAATCACTGTACCCACCCATCACCAAGAACTCCTTCTCCTTCTCCCTTCCAACCCAACCACACAAACCCAACACAACCCGCACGAAAACTAGGCAATGCATCCATCGCTTCCCACTGGTCCCTTGCGACACCATAGCACTCCATGGAATGAATATGGGTTTCAGTGGCAGCGAACACGGTATGGCAAGAGCTCCCGTCGAGGACGATGATCTAACTGGAGCTTCCCGAGGATGGGATTACAGCGTAGGCGAAGCTGCCACGAGGGGAGAGCATAGGACTAAGGGATTCCCACAAGAAATTGTGGAGGTTGAAGTAGAATGTGGAGGAAGTGGAGTAGGGTGGTCGATGGGGAAGGAGCGGGTGTTGAAGAGGAAGCTGCTGAAGAGGTAGAGGTAGGGGCCGAGGGGGAAGGCGACGAAGTTGCAAAGAAAGTAAATGCTAGGGTTATAGGGTGGGGCAGGGGGCACCCGGCGTTGTGTGTGGGGTCGAAGAGGAAGGGGTCAAAGTTTATGCTTCAAAACTTAATCAGGTCAAATCCCAGCCCCCAATGGCTGATTATAAGTTATACGTTATTTTAATGTATAAGAGGGATATGTTGGATAAGCTTATACAATACTGTAGTCGCACCAAATAACTAATAAAGTCATAATGTATTATATAAGGTTATCCTATCAAGCCTTATACGTCATGCCAAATGTGCCCTAAACAAAATAATTCAAAACTTATACTTGACCAATCAAATATTGAGTAACTCAATACGTTACAGTATCAATATGTTATTTGTGCATTATTACTACCTGATCTTCTCAAAAATTAAATCTATCACAACTCTTTGCACTCAAAACTTAAATCAATCACCTGATTTACTCAAAGAAATAATTTTCAGTAAGTCATAATCAATCGCATACATTATAGACTCATTGTGAAGGGTCAAATTTTGTTTAAATTCAAGTTATTTCTACATTATGCTCATCTTTCTGCTGAACATTAGAAGCACACCCTTCCTCACGTCTCTCCCTCTGATAATTAAATGGCTACTCACTTTGATAATATTGTTAAAGTTAACGTGAAAAATGATCACAAGATATATATGGAAGCTTTGTGTAAGGATAATTCGACTTTGGAGGATCCCCAATCTGAAGCATCAAACCTCGCCTGATTTTCTAGAGATGGTACTGATGGATATGAAGGTATGTTTTACACTCTTTTTTATACGCATGTTTACAATTTTTTTTCCTTTCCTTTCATGATTTCTATTTTAACGAATTCATGTTTTATGAATCTTATGCATTGTGACAAAATTCAATGTATTGTATCGAGCGATCATGTGGACCGTTTTGAGAAAATATTGATGGAAGGAGAGTGCTACGTGTTTGAGGATGTCTGTTGCACTCAATGTATCTAAATACAAAGCCACCAACCATCAATATAGGTTATAACGCAAGTTAGTTATGGGTGTGAAGCCTACTAACGACACAATGATACCTGAGTATAGATTTAGCTTCACTTCTTATTTAGAATTTTTTCAATCCTAAAGTGAATATTCACATTACTTAGAAATTCTTCAATCCAAAAGTGAAGATTCACACTTAATTGGTAAGACATCATATTATGCAATTACTCTTTTTTTTTCGTACATTTTTATATTATTATGTAAACATTACATTTTCGTAATACTTATTTTTTCTTCAAAGATGTTATTGGACTAATCACAACTAAAGGAGAATTGGTTCCATACATGTTCTGGACCATGATCCAGATCTCAATTAGTGGATCAAACTGGCACACATACCACTGGAGTCCGCGACGGACATCCTATCTAAACACTGGACACATTGTCAAGATCTCGGTATACCACATATATTAGATCGCGACATTGGCCAAGTACAGGATCATGAGATTTGCACAGCGGATAAATTTTAAAATATTCATAACTGCCAATCATGATCTTACGAAATTATAGCGCTCATAACTGCCTCAAACTGCTCATAATTGTAGTATCAATGTTTTGATCTTATAGGGATTTCTTACTACAATTAAGGGATACTAAACCCTAATTGTGCTCTATAAATACTAGGCTCAATCACCTTATACAAGTAACTTATTACTTACGACATAGTCCTACTTATCCATAGTCTGACTTGAGCGTTGGAGTCCCTTTGCAGGTACCAACCCCTCTCATTCCAACAAGCTTGGTTATTGCTGCATAGGGAGTAAACCACCATAGCGTGCCTATCCACTATGAAATGTTGGCACTGTCTACGGGGGTGTGCTCTATCTTGGCATCCTAGAAGTCCTTGAGGAGCTCTTGGACTTTGGCCAAATATCTCTGAAGGAGGGGTTCCTTGGCTTGATAATCACCCCGGATCTAGGAGGTCACAAGTTGGGAGTCACTGCAAAGTATGATCTTAGCCGCTCCCATATCCTTGGCCATTATTAGTCTAATAATACATGCTTCGTACTCGACCTAATTGTTCGAGGTTGGGAACTCCAACTTCAAGGAGTTTTCCATAGTTACCCCTTTAGAATTTTCCAAAATCACCCTAGCACCACTTCCCTTAGGGTTCGAGGATCCATCAACGAATATGATCCAAGAGATTCCTTCGTCGTTGTTGTGGTCCGATGTGAGTTTTGCTAGGAAGTCTGAAAGCACTTGAGCCTTTATTGCTAGCTGAGGCTCATATGTGATTTTGAACTTAGAAAGCTCAATGGACTAGGCAATCATTCTTCCCAATAAGTCTGGTTTGTGTAGTACCTAGCGGATAGACAGGTCTGTGCTCACCACCATGGGATGGCACTGAAAGTACTACTTAAGCCTTCTGGTCGTGGTGATAAGTGCAAAGGTCACTTTTTCAATCTTCTGGTAGAAGAGTTCTAGGCCTTGCAAAACCTTACTCACAAAGTAGACCAGCTTCTGTCCCTTCGCTATCTCCAAAATAAGAACTGAGCTTATAGCCTCTTTATAAACCAAAAAGGACAAGTACAATGTCTTATTGGGTTCTGGTCTTGTCAGTATAGGGGGAGAGGATAGAAGTTTCTTCAGAGAGGAAAAGGCATCATCACACTCCTGGGTCCACTCAAAATCCTTCCTCTTTTTTAGCAGTATGAATAAAGGAAGGGATTTGTGAGCAGCTCTAACAAAGAAACATTTGAGGGCCGCAATCCGGCTAGTCAACTACTATACTTCCTTAATACTCTCTGGGCTATGCATGTTGAGCACTGCTTGACATTTATCTGGGTTTGCCTCAATCCCACAGTGAGTCAGCATAAAGCCCAAGAACTTGCCTGCTTGGACCCCGAAAGTGCACTTTTTTAGATTAAGCCTCATGTCGTGCTTCCAGAGTTGTATAAATACCTCTTCAAGGTCCGCAATGTGGGATCCGTCCTACGGGGTCTTCATTATCATGTCATCAATGTAAACCTCTAGCATCTTCCTCACTTGGTTTTCAAAGACATTATTCGTCATTCTATGGTAAGTGGCTTTTGTATTTTTTAGACTAAAGGGCATAACCTTGTAGTAGTAGCTTGCCCTGTTATTGATAAAGGCAGTCTTCTCTTCATCTATGGGATACATTGGGATCTAATTGTACTCAGAGTACGTATCCATGAAAGATAATAAATGAAATTCGAAGGAGCTGTCAACCAGTTTATCTACATTAGCGAGTGGGTACGGATCTTTAGGACAGGCCTTGTTCAAGTCTGTGTAGTCCATGCACATTCTTCACTTCCTGTTTGACTTCTTCACCAAGACCACATTGGACAGCCATGTGGTGTAAGATATTTCCCTGATGAAGCCGGTATTGAGCAACTCCTTAACCTGCTCTTTGATAACCTGTTATAATTTGAAGACGACGGCTCATTATAATTTGAAGGTTGTCCCATGAAAATTCTATCCAAGGGACTTAGTACTCTAGAGAGTAGACATTGGAGGTAGGAATGCCTCTCAAGGGAAGTTAGCCCCTAATTGGAAAGGCCCCTACTGCATTATGATCAGCACTAGCAAAGGAGCTTACATCTTAGAGACTTTAACAGGCGAGCCAATCAAAAATTATTAGAATGCGGACAAACTTAGAAAGTATTATAGCTAATCGCCCTTTAAGGCCTAGTCTTTTAGTTTACTTTGTTTGATTTGCCCCAATTTTGGTGAGCATATACTTTTTACGGACTTCAGTCCTTCATTCAGTTAATAAAATGAAATTTTTATGCATCTCCTTACACTCTCAAAGTCGCAACAGACCCTTAAGCCACAATGTGTCTTGGAAACGTCTACTAAATGGGATCCATAGTTTCTTTTAACAATTCAAAGACCCTGTTCCTTGAATGTCTAGAGTATGTTCCTAGTAGGATCTGAGGCCTCTTACATTCTAGGTTAATAGGAATAATCTACAAAACCCTGTTTGGGTTTTAGTCACGAGTTAGGTCACATACCTAAATCCTCAACACTTGGTCATAACCATTTTGTGGTTGTAAGTTAATTGGCAACATAGGTTATGACTTGAATGTTTTATGTTAAACTGGTTTTGAAGTTGAGAATTCCCAAGTGTTAGGTGATTTTCTGAACCGGAGTGTAAACGCTAAAGACCTCGGTTATGGATCACCTTTAAAATTTCTCCTAAGTCCTAAGTGGAGTCTCTGGTGCTTAAAAGTTCTAGGCGTTGAACCCCGGACGTTCTACTTGATTAAAATTCTCCTAAGTCCTTAAATGTTCACCAAGTGCACATTTTAATGGGTATCAGACCCAGTTCGGACCATGGAAAAGAAAAACATAATTATAGGGGCAAATGAAATATATTTAATGTACCCCGATGACTAGGGCAACTATCTAGAAAAATAAAATCTAGTAAAGGAATGCAATATATAAAATAAGGAGAGAAGGAAACAAGTTAAGTTGAGCCATCATCGCCCTCCGAACTCTTGTGACCAGTAACCGATGCTCTGCCATTTCCTTTGATAATGGTCGGATCCTAGATAGAGGCAACTAAAACCTCAACGGCACCTTGGTCATCCTAAAACCGGGTGGACGAGACGATTATCTCGGATCACATTCCTGGAGTCCAATGCGTCCAATTCTAGAACCACCCCGGGGTTGAAAAGTTAGACTTGGTCAACTGCATTTTGGAATTACTCCCCGCTGATCTTTGTGCAAATTGCTATGAGTTGTTGGGTATCCTCTTATAGCCACATCACCTTGGATCAGAGGCTTTCATTCCTAATGCGGAGGCCGGTGACTTCCTTCCCAGCCTTCGCGAAGCAAGCCTTCTCTTTCCTTAGACCATCCTCCAAGTCCGCTAGCTTCCCATTCAGCTCGTTGATATTTGCTTTATCATTGTCCTTGGCCTTCTCGGCTACCTTTTTGGTCTTGAGGGCCATGTTAAGTCATCAGGTTCTTTTTTCCTCGGTCGCCCTCATCTTTGCTATCATTTGCCTTTCATACTCCCCTATACACCTCTCCACACAACGGGCTCTGATAGCAAGGCAGAGGTCGTAGGTCTAGATCATTGAAAGAATCTCTGGTGTACTGTCCTGGGTGACATGATTCATAACTTTGTCATCCAAGAGCTGCTAGTCAATGAATAACTCAGGCTCTGAGTTGCTCCCGAGCAAGGAAATTTGACCATTGTCATCCACCTCAATGGCCACCTTCTTCCCTTGATCTTCTAGCCTGTTGCCTTCAATAGCTTTCCTCTTCTTCCTCTACAGAGGCTGAGGAGATTCCACCAGCTGGATCAAACTCACCTCGATCACCGAATTCCGGATGGGAGATGCCGGAGCAACGTCCGTTGGAGTATTAGAAGGCCCAGCATCTTCATTACTTGCTTTTAGGGCCAAGAGAGTGACAAAAGCATTCTCGGATGCCTTGCTTTCTGTAAAATGGACAAGTCAGAAATAACAGGAAAAAATAAAGGAAATTATTACATACAAAAAGTAAATACGAACTGTGGCCTACGCTCTACCTACAATGGCCACTAGAGTTTCATCATCAGTAGTATTTAGTACTTCTTTACAACAAATGAGGTCGATATCCTGAGCCCACACAGTCAAGAAATCAACACACTCGGTGTCACCTTGATTAAGGTTGTACTCCTCTATCTCAATCAATCCAAGGGGGTGTCCGACGCCTGTTTGGTCCAGTACAAGTCGAACACCAGCTCCCATTCGGCATCTAAGAAGAACGGATGGGTCCTTGGCACCGCCTCCATCTTAAAGAACTTTATCTTGAAGTTCTTGAAGCTATCTTAGAAGACCCCGAAGATCTTCTGACTTGGCCTTGACTAGACTGTGAGCTAATTTTTTTGCATTGCCTTCCCCCCTTGGGGCACTACCGTGTGAAATAAAAGAATGCCTTCTCTGAGTACCGTAATCTGACTACTTAGCAAAGTCTTTAGAAGGAAAGGATGTTTCCCCAACTATTGGGATGAAGCTGGGACGGAGCCATGTGGAGAGTGCGGAGGACCGCGGTTTAAAACTCATTGAATGGTATCCGGAGTCCCAGTCAGATGAAGAGGTCTTCATACAAAATCATGTAGTGTTCACCCTTTGTCCAACTCGAACACACCCTCTCGCCCTGCTCTGAAGCTGAAATCTGGTACTCGCGGTCCTGCCAACCACCCTTTGTCAACACTAAATAGCTCGCAAGGTTTATTATTTTCTTCCTAGTATGTAAATCAGACTCATTTTCCCAAACGTCATCTCCAACCTAAGAATACACCAGCCTCTCCCGGACTATTACCATTGGGTTTTCTGCATCTAGTCTCTGAGGCCCAGCTGCTCATCTTCTGGCTATTTAATCCCTGGAAACACCCACAGAGGCCAGTAAGAAGTCGATAAGACTCAGAATTACCCTAGATTGACATAGGGGAAGGGATACCACCCTCTGTACCCAGTCAGTTATACATATTGCAAGTACCAGCCTCCGTACCCTAAAAAAGTCCACGAGCCAGTGGGGGCATCTCTGCCACTCATGGTATGACAAAGAAGGTGTTCTAGATAGCAACAACATGGAGTTAGGATCATAATCACTAGTGTTCCAACTTATTTTAGATAAGAAAGAAGGGAGATTACTAAAAATATAAAGGATAGAGGCCTTCTGCCTCAACATGGTGACCAGAGAGTAAAAACAGAGGGTAGAAGAGGACATACCTCAAAGAAATGGAGAAAAATGTATGACTGGAAGAGGAAGAACTATTGAAAATCGCTAAGAACTGTTGCCAACCGCTTGAAACCACACTTCTCCACCATGAAAAGCCTTCAAAAATCACTTCAGGTCACCGGAGTTTAGAGAGGAATAGTAAGCGTGAAAGAGGAGTGCTTAGCCCCTATTTATGAAGGCAAAATGGTTAGAAGGCAATTCTATCCTATCACTTCAGATTTCAAAAGCCATTCCTCATGGCGCGCAAAGCACTAACCATGTCTATTCAGTTAGAATGCGTCACGTGGACTTCACAGCTGTCACAGCAGTTGAAAGGACAGAGCATAACCAAACTTCACGCAAGCCCTGCAATTGAGTTCAAATTTTTTCTACGGACCCTGGCTACACCCCATAATGTCCACGTATGATCAATTGACACATTGACCTTGTCCAGACTACGGTGCTTCCCCGTCATAAGCGTCTCTATTAAAGCTCTTAACCCTATGGGGCAGTTAGGACCACGACTTCCAGTAAAAGATGGATCTTGTCACCCAGAGTATTGAGATTTATCTTGCTACTTCTCTATATTATCTAAGCACTAAGCTGGGGGCAACATGACAATGTCAGATATCATTACAATGATGATCGTTGGACTCATCTCAATAAAGGGAATAGAATAAAAGGCATAACATTCATAGAAGAGCAAAAGGAAACTTTTTATTTTCATTCCATACATTGTCAGCTCTACTAAAAAGAATACATAAAACTACTAAGTCAAGAATGCCCACTGGAAAGAGAAAAGAAGGAACCCATATAAAGATAGTGACGATGATAATACCACTTATCATGACCACCTCCAAGGTTCTTCCAGATAGCAACACCCATCTTTTCCCTGGCTAGACAACAACAGCAGAATGCTTCACTTCAAAAGATTGCTCCACCCTCCTGCATATCCAACTGCGCTTTGAAGTAACCAAGTGCCTCCAGAATAGCCAGGAAAAGGAGGAGGACAGAGTGTGGAGCATCTCCATGCCTCACGGGAACTAAGGCCGAAAGCATGGACCCTCCCAACAAGAGCAGGAAGGATACATGCTCCTGCGTACGCTGGGAGAAAAAGGCTTCTGCTGCCTAGATGCATGTTGACCCAGCCACGTAGGGCAGTTACTTAGTCCTCACTAAGTTGTTACACCGAGAAAGAAAGGCCTCCACCAAAAAAACTAGTAGCAATAAAGGGAACACCATTAAGAATTTTGGGAAGAATAGGAAAATAGTTTCAGAAGGGGGCAAGACCCTCTACATGCTCACAAGAAATGGGAGAGAGATTATGCTCTGGAAAAAGATCACTCTAAAAAATAACCAGAGAACAAAAGGAATGCTAACCTCAATGCAAACAGACCTTATTTATAGAAGGAATGAAGCATTCTAATTAGTCCCTGAGAAGGCAAACTAACTGCACATTTAAGGCTACGTTTTAATGCTCCCTCTTTGTGATTAGCCACTAGAGTAGTGGACAGTTGGGAAGCAGCTTGAAATTGCTACCTTACGTGCCATGAGCTCCTATCATACTTGGATACCTTGACACTTAGATGTCTCATCTAAGCGTCAAGTTAGGGGCAACTGTTCTGAACTGTGATCCAGACCTCGTCTTGTGGACCAACCTAGCATGCATACTACCGAAGTCCACGATGGACATCCCAGTTAAGCATTGGACGCATTGCCAAGACCTTGGTGTGGAAATAAGTTTGCCCTAAATGGTTTAATATGTTAAGTTTTGATGATGACAAATATAAGACAAAAAAAACACTTTGCATATGTTCTTTGTTGCATTCTATATAGAGCATATCTATTAGTAATTGATAAATATATTATTTGGATATGTCTATGAAAGTCCTATATGCATGTTAAACTAACTAGAGTTATACATTTATGAATCATGCATATGAAGATATTGAATTATGAATTTAGACTAACTATGCTTGTTTAAGTGAGCAATACTTTGTAGGATAGTCCAAGTACCAAGAGTGAGCATTGCAACAAGAAAGCAAAAGATCTCAATTAAGCTCAACACAAGGAGAATGTGAATGCCTATTTCATGAAGGTATTGATAACATCAAAGTCATGTCAAAGACCAAGTCCAAAGGAAGATTAAATGGTATAGCCTTTAGGACTTAGGGTCTTTATGTAAGAAGCCTTATGGACATCTCAAATATGTTTTTCAAATCTTTACAAATGGTTTTCACATGTTAAAATGTCCAACAAACAAGTTTTGAAAAGCTAGTTATGGTGGTAGTTCAAATTTATGAAAAATAGCCAAGTTTGAGTTTTGCAAAACTGACCTTTGGTTACTCTTTTGATCATATCTTTCAAAATACTTTGAGTTTTGTTTTGAACGTTATTTCATTTGAAAATAGACTCAAATATCTTTCCAATGACTGGTCATTTGCTTTAAACGGATAAGAAATGAAGAAGTTCTGATCTTTTAAAGTCAGTTTTCAAAATCAGAGTGGTTTATTCGAATAAGGGATATGTTATTCGAATAACACACCCCAGAAAACGTTCCTGAACAAGTTTTTAAATATTTATTCGAATAATCAAAGGGTTATTTGAATAACACAACCCAAAAAATGTCCCAGAACGTGTTTTTAAAGTTTTATTCGAATAACTAAATGTTTATTCGAATAACTAAAGGTTTATTCGAATAAAAGGTTCCAAAAAACATTTCTTGATGTGTTATAAGTGGGTTATTCGAATAGGACTATGTTCGCTCTTTTGCTTACCGCAAGTGCACGGGTCGCACTTGTAGTATCACCAGGAGTCAGATATCGTTCCCACGAGGACAACGTATTTCATGTAAAAGCTAAGTATTAACCAATAGTCTAATTATTGCTATCCAAAAGCATAAACTTTATAAATGAATATTTAAAGAAATATAAAGACTGAAAAGCCATAAATCTAAGATAAATAGATAAAGAGAGAAATAAGAATTACTTTTCATCTCCTACTTCAACTAATGAATTGCAATCCTTACAAGCAACATCAAAGAACGATTAAGTTAGCTTGAGAATCTGATTTAGTCAAAAGCCTATGTCTAGGTCAATTAACCCTGGTTTTATTTACCCAGCTCACTAAGTTTCCTTGAGAACCAGTGTAAACTCCACTCATTAATGATCTATTCTCAATCACACACTATACATGGCCAATAGGTATATTTCTATCCTATTATCGAATCAACTCATCCAAGCCAATTGAACTCGCCGAACATGTATCAACCACACCATATCCATATCAACAAATCCCTATGTCTAGTTCATTTGCCACTATTAACATCATGCAATCAGTGATCAGCCAATCACAAGTAATAAACACAGATAATGATTGAACTTAACTGAACTTCAATATATACTCAAAAGATTACATATTCATCAGTATCTATAAGAAACTACAAAGGAAAACTTATATACAGCCTAACTATCCATGAAACATGAAAGTACAAACAATAAATCATGTTCATGAAGCAATAAGAGGGAAAAGAAGAAAGGAAAGGAAGGAAGCTCATTAGATTTCATCCTCTAAGCTTGATTCACCCTCCATAAGAAGGATGGCCTCCAACCTTAGCCTTTTTCACTTAATCTAGGTCTAAACACCTAAAACCAGCAGCTGCTCTCCAAAAATGATGAAAAACTCTCGTAGAAATTCAGTGCAAATGTATTTATAAGCTGAATAAAACAGGGTCTGTAACACTCTTGTGGGGGTGTCACATTTTTATTAAAATAAAATAACGATTAACGAGAATAATTAAACTATAAGGTTTTGATATAAATAAGTAATAAAACCTGTGCACTTACTTTGTTTCGAAAACATAAAAGTTGTATCCTCAAGATATTTCACCTTAAAAAAAATTATTTTTATACACACATACATAGATAATATCAGCACACCCCTGTACAATATACATTATATCCATAAACATGTCCATCAGATACTAATATACAAAAATTTACATAAGTTTTGTTTTCCTAAATTGTACAAATAATTTACACATAATTTACAAACCCAAATAAAAATACATACCAAAAGAAAAAGAAAACATGAAAAGTTTATATTTACAACCCAGCATCAAAAAGGATAACAAACCCAAGTGCACGTCATACATTTTTAGTCACTTGGAGAAACATTCTGGATGATTCCTCCAATGACATAAATGCATGACGCCTCCCTAAGACTGTGAGCGGGAACTCGGGTGCTACGTGGACCAGGAATATAGTTAGGGGTCCGAACGGCGGGTGTTCTAGCGAGAAGACACAACACTAAACTCATAGGGAGTCCGAAATAGACCGTTCCAGTGACGGCGGACTCTAACGGTAGTTCTAAGCGAACATAGAAATCGATACAAAAAGCGGGACGAGATACTGAGACTGCGGTCGCAAAGACATAGTAATAATCCCTGTATAAGCAACAACATTACGTTCTCCATAGATGCGCCAACTGTCAGCTCCTCCGTGGAACTCCAAACTTATAAAACCCAAAAATCCAGGTGTCGACATCTCACCCTATCAGTACTAACACTAGAGATGATCTAAGGCTTCGGGTCTTGGACCGAAAAATGTGGATCGTGGTTCTTCCTCTGCTATGTACTCACTGCCCAACTCTGGTTCTTCAACCCCTTCTTCATAGTCTAAATATATATATATATACATACAACAAACAAAACAAACAATATATATACAACAAATAGAGAGGTAAGACAACTTAAAATAACCAATAAATATCACATATGGAATAATAATACAACATTCACATAAATAAAATCCATAATGTACATAAATCCCATAACAGTTCAAAATACTCACCACACAATATAATGAATTTAAAATGAATATGACAAAATATAAAATGACTCATTCCTACTCCATGGAGCTACAACATATACTCATATATCAGAGAGAATGAGATGAGACTTCTATTAGCACTGCCCAGCCAATCCAGCTATTGCACTGTCAAAACTTTGTGTCTATAGTTGATCGTTGTGATTGCTATTGCACTGTCAAAACTTTGTGTCTATAGCCCACGAAAAATAAACATAATGGCATAGTACACAACCCAGACACACAGTCAATTAATTGTGTACTACAGGCAGTTAGATAGTCCTCTCAAAACTTGATTAAGGTTAGTGCTCGTCGAGAACATAAGTGTGTCATCACGCACCACGGCCCAAAAGGAGCTACCTCCTGTCCACATATGGAATAGTGCACACTATGAACTCCAAGTTCATATCAGAAAATGAACACACTATGCCTATCACATCGACAACACGATGGTATTCATCTCGTCAATCAAATCACCAAATTTCGAATTTGGCATGACTCAATGCATGAACAGATGCGTAATTACCAAATTATTTACAGAAATACCATTAAATCTTCATTATTTACAAAAATGCCCTTAACTTCTATTATTTACAAAAATGCCATTAAACTTTGAATAATTTCAAAAATACACTTCAAACTTTAATTATTTACGAGAATACCCTCAAACTTAATTTATTTACAAAAATACCCTCAATGGCAAAAATCTTGAAATACAGTACGCTCCCACTTGGCGCACTTGTACAGTCCACACATCCGGGTCCACCACTTTGGCCCGACAGGAAACTCGCTGTTTTCATCAATCGCGTAGAAATTTTATTTCGTTTTCAAAAATCTTGCCGTTTTCACAATGTACATCACATTTTCAAATCGCGTAAATACATTTTACTGTTTTCTCAATCGTATAAATTTTTAAATCATGTTCTCGTCAGATTTACTCACATAGATAATTCTAAACTATAAAAATAATTATTAAATCATCTGAGACCATTTAAAATATTTTTCCTAATTACGGTAAAATATTTTATATTATTATGTATTCTTTATAAATACTAACAATACTCAAATTAGTTTCTAAATATATTTAGTATTCATTAATAACATTGTAAAATACTCCGATTCTTCCCATTCAGTAATGTGACCGAACCTAGGGTTTGCACTCTTTGGAATGCTCATGCATTTCTAACATTAATCTAACACATACAATGTAAAACATATACAATGTATAATACATACAATACATCAAGGCTTAAACAATTAATAAAAGCTATAAAAATCAACACATAAAGGAATCCTTATGGATTTTACAAATTCAATCAAACCTTAATTTCTTAATAACTCTTTAATTTAATTAAATTTTGGTCTTCCTCTTACCTAAAATGATGAAAATTTCTTCTTTTCCTCTCCCTTGTGATTTCGGTTTTGCCTCCTTAGAGTCCTAGGAAAATAAATAAAATTTTATAAAGGCTATTACTAGAAAAAGGAACAATACCATGGTTCAATCATGGCTTAGAGGCTTAGAAATAAAAATAGAATTGAAAAACAAGAAATTTTACCTTTGAAGAAGAATCTCCAAAGTGATCTTCAAGCTTGAAAATGGAAGAAATGGAAGAAACTTCCAACTAGAGATGGTCTTGTAGTGATGTTTAGGAGTAGAAAAATAAGAAAAGAGAAATTTTGAGTGAAAGGATGATGGAGAATGAAGCTTTGACCGAATAGCCTCCTTGGGTCTCCAATGGTGGACGGTGAAAATGAAGGAGAGAGTGAAGGAATTAATTGGGTATTTACTTGGAGTGTTGGCCGTAGAAGTGAGTAGGAAAAAGTCTAAATGCATGTGTTAAAATTCAAGAATGAATCTAGGCCATCCAATGGTTCAAAGGCTAGGATTTGGTCTTACAAGATAAGCTTGTTTCTTATTGGTTGATGGGTGATGAATCATGGCATGAATAAGCATTCATCTAGAGCTTTCTCGGTTGCTCTCATAGCTTGGCCGAATTCTCCATTTAAAAAGGCCAATTAAATTTGTTTCTTTCAATTAATTAGTTATATATTAAATGTAGACTTAGTTACATATTAAACTAATTAGTTACTTCAAGTTACATTAGGTTAACTTAATTAGTTTAGGATTCTAGTTAGTTAGGCCTAACTAGATTACTATCTAGTTATCACTATTTAGTTACACTAAGGTTGTAGTAATTAATTTAGTTAGGTTCTAAGGTAACTATACTAACTAAATTAAATATTCTAGTTCTAATCTAACTAGCTTAGCCATTTTTGTTGACTTAGCTTTATTAATTTGACTTCTAGGTGTCTTGTTCCTATTGGTCCAAAATTCCTAATTTCCTTATTGTTTACTTTATTCATATGTGGGTCCCACACATATAGTATCGGAGTCCCTTTGTCAAGTTTTATACTGAGTAATAAAATAATACTGAAAATTATTTTATCACACAGTTAAATTCTAAAAATTAAAACATTCAGAACAGTGTCTTTCAGAATTGAGTTTACTAAACTCCTTCTGCTCTAAAAAAAACAAAACAAAAATAACATTTTATACAGACAAGCATAAAACAGTACATTGGGGACATAATTGTCATTTACCCTAAAGTCAGAATTTTTAGGGTGTTACAGGGTCACGCCGCGGCGTCCAACATATCACACCGCGGCGCACGTGTAATTAGATCACAGACGCCTGAGGCGCCCACTCTTCAACGTTGCGGCGCTCCAGCCTCGGGTTTTATCTACTAAAGCAGGGGAGCGCCACGGCGCCACCAATCCAAGTCGCAGCGTTGGGTGCTGATCTTCACTTTTAATCTTCTCTTAGGCTTCCTGGTCCAAAGCTATTGCAATTTCTTCATTTCCATGCTTCATTTGAGACCTGCCTATAATAGAGAAAGTATCAATTCATTTAATCACACAAATGTACTCAATTTGATCATAGTTTTAAAAGTTTTTACACAAGATCAAAATGGAAGTCATCAGAATGAAATCAGATATAAATGATGCTAAAACCTTCTATTAATGCTTACAAACAAGGACTAATCATGCCTTAAAGCACAGATATAGGGCACTAATAACTACACTCTGTACAGTTATCACACCCCCAAACCTAGATTTTTGCTAGTCCTCAAGCAAAACAAAGTACATTCACAAAGATCAATTGGCAACCTATTTTCAGCCATTTTTAACATTCCATTTTCACTTAACTCAAGCTAGTATATGATGATTGTATAAACCTCAAAGAATACAGATACCTTAGAATCAATTGCATGCATACACAATCCTCATCATGCTAACATTCATAGCTTCCTTTCATACAAGATATTCTTCCCAAACTCATGCAAGAAAAACCTCTTTCATTCAATTCAAATTCACCCAAATGAGATTATAAACATACACACGAACATAATTCACAAAATCCACAAGATTGTAATACAACTCTCTCTCCACTAATGTAGATCATGCAAGATTGAGGATCAAAAGGGTTTTTATTAGCTTATAATGTCAGGCCAAGGGTAATGCGTAACAAAATAAAAGGATAGGATTAAACAAAAACATTGAGAAACATAAATACGATATTCCAATTCATGAGCCAATAATGATATTAGCAGGGTATTTAACAATGAGATTAGAAAACTTGCCAGAACCACTTTGATGCTTTTCAACTTTACCACACTTTTGCTTTTGCTTTTCTTTTGCATTCATTTATTTTTCTTTCTTTCTTATTCTTTTGCAAAGCAATAATTTTTTTTCTTTAACTGCATCTGGTTCCTTCAGGCTTATTTTATACTGAAAATTCATACCCCTAATCATAAGACTCACTTCAAGAAATAACATATATAATGCACTCAACAAACAAAGAAGGTAGGAAGAAAATGCAATATTTTCACATGCATTAGAATGGTTAACAGGTTAACAATCACAATGGTTATGAAAAACAAATAAGGCCAAACAGTATAAGGCTTCAAAATAGGACCTAAGGATATCATCATATCAGGTAAGCTTTTTCAGGCTCAATCGATCCAAACAATGCCCTAATCATTTCCTCAATCAGACACAACCTAGGATTTCGCCTCAAGAGAGTTGCCAAACAATTTCTAGGATAATCAAATTTTTCACATGTATCATTCATAAACTTTCTTCAAGCAAACTTTCTTATCCTTTCCAAAGTTCAAAAAACATGCAATTGGGAAACTCACCATGCATAAAAAGAAACTAGAATGCTTAAGCATGCGCCAAAGATTACATATGGATTCACAGATAAATAAAGGTCAATTGTATCCACATCTATCATTGGGACAACCATACACACTAGCCTTTGAAACATTACAACACACCAAGTGAAAGGGAACGACGATTGTATCTTGAATGGATTTTTCATCAAATTTTTTCAAGATAACTACTCCTAGAGTTAATATTTAAGCGAAAATACTAAAACACATATATACACTTCTAAAAGAAATATAAAACTAACAAACATACATAATACCAAAACATATGCATATAAACATAATAAACTGAAAACATAATAGTACTGCATAAATAATCAAAACATAAAGTTAAAGACACCCCCCCAAACTGGAGGGAAACAGTGTCCGCACTGTACAAAAAAGAAATATAGATATCAAAAAGGAAATATAATGAAAGAAAAATGCCCTGAATGCACAACTAGAAGGATGGATCATCACTGTCAGGACCCTCGGCATCAGAACCATCACCATCCTCGTCATCATCATCATCAGTATCGGGTACATCGGCAGTAGGGGCATGAGAAGGGCCAGCCTAGGTGGAAGCAGTGACCAAAGTAGGTGGGAAAGAAGGAACTGGGTAATCAGCCAACGGCAGCCCAAGACACTCCGCCATCCACCTCTGCGTCTGCATCTGATACACCAACATAGCTTCCATCCGGGCACACCAATCGGTATCATCAATACGTGCGGCCTGGGATGGAGCAACGCCCTCAGGTGCGAGAGCTGGTTGAGATGCTGGTCGAGGCTCTCCACGAGCCTGCCTCTGCCGTGCTGGCGCTGCAGCGGGAGCCGCCCCTACTCGCTCAATAAATGTATCGTTCAGCCGCTGCCGAACATCGGTAAGCTCCTCATAAGGCCCCCAATGGACCTGATGTCAGCTGCACAAGGAATGGATAAGAAATGGAAAGAACAGGCTCCGATACTCCCTAGCAGACCTCAGTATCTGATGGAAGATGAGCATGGCAACATCAATAGCGCGACCCTCCATGATGGCATAAATCAATATAGCTCTATCTCTGGTAACCTCTGAGAGGTTAGCAGATGGCAGGATGCGCGTGCTGATAAAATGGTACCATGCCCGAGCCTCCGGGATCAAATGAGTGCGCGCAAAGTAGCGAGGTCTGTTGGTCTGAATGCTCATGGTCCACATTACAGGCTGAGACTCAGCCAAGCAAATCCGTGTCGTGACCACGTTAACATCTATACCCTCCTCCGACTCCCATCGATAAAATTCAGTATAGTCACAAATCTCAGGAGGCGGAGGAAGTCCCAGGGCAGCTCGAATAGCTGATGGAGAAAACGAGACCACACGACCACGAACTCTGACTGTAGTGGCCCCCTCACCAAGGAAAGCAGCATTCGCGTAGAACTCGCGAACAATAGGAAGCACTGCAGAGGACTCAGGATGCTGGGCAAATGTGTTCCAATTCAGGTGGTTCAAACGCCTCTCCAGCTCCAAATGTAGAGCACATGAAAATGTGAAGCCTCACTCCAGAATGAGCGGTCGGGTGATAAGAGTAGAGTACCTCTCGGCAGCCTCAGCTGAAATAAATCGCCTCCTATCAAAATCAGCAGGAGGGGGACAAGACTCCCTAGGCTATCGACTGGATGAGCCTCTAAGCAAAACTCGGCCTCTATTTGGAGCCATAACCTGAAACAAAATTGTCAAAAATCAGAGTAGAGAATAGAAAACATTGAACATATGGAAAGATGAACAATTCTACCAAATTTTAGGACTCAGCGCCGCGACATGCACACAGAGCGCCGCGGCGCCCAAAACTCAATACAGCGCCGCGACATTCAACATAACGTCGCAACATTCAATATGTTCTTACTCACGCCGCGGCATTCAATATCACGCCGCGGCGCGCAGCCCTTAAATTTCCAGGTACACACGCCTCAGGGCGTCCAATCCAACCCAAAAATGCAAACAGGCAGTATTTAAGACTAAAACATAATAAAACCTAAGCATAAGTAACTAAAAAGAGCTATTTAACAAATTAAAAGCAAAACCAAAAACAGAGACCCAAAAACAACCGAAGAAACAGGAAAATAAAACTAAAAATTGACAAAAAACTAAAAAGAATGAGATACATACCGTAATGGAGGCAAATGTAGGGTGAAAAGTTGATGAGAAAGCACAGAAACACAGGGAACATGAAAGAGAGAGAACAGAGAAAATGAAAGTGAGAGAGAAAAGGTTGACAAAATGAAGAGACCCAAGCGTCTCTGCATAAAACACCACCGCCCACACGCGCCGCGGCGTGACACCAAATGCACCACGGCGTGTATTAATTCCTTCCTAATTTAATTATTTAAATTATTACTATTTACTAAGTACTATTTACTTTTTTTTTTACTACTACGCTCATAGCGCGCAACATGACATCGCTGCAAGTCGCGGGCATTTGAGCTCCCCTGGAATGTAGCCCAAAACAACATCACGCCGCGGTGCTTTAAGCACCACGCCATGGCGGGCATTATCGATCTAATCGCATAATTCTGCAAAGACAAATTCACTTTTGTGAATTCGACTAAAATACGGCCTCCAGCAGCTCAAAAACTTGTCTACAAGATTAATTTACAAAATAAAATACATAAATATACAAAATCTTAAAAAGCAAAATATTTACATATTCATGCTTTAAAATTGAAAATTTGGGTTCCCTCCCAAAAAGGGCCTAATTTATAGTCCCGGCAGGACTTATCTGCTGTTCCAAATGCATTTCTATCAGTAAGGAGGAGCTTCCTCCTGATTTAAAAAATTAGTGTGATGCATTGGGAATGGCATGACTTTCGACTCCAAGTTTGGAGTCTGCTCAACAGGTGCATTTAACAAATTTACCACCATAGTAGCCATTGGCTGGTTCATTTCACTACCAAAAAGGACTTGACCTTTGCCATGAACACAAGCTTCATTGACATCACCTTCCTTGGATGTTGTCCCATCAATATTGCTCACCAATGCACAATCTTCTAGATCTTGAGGGCCTTGTTGTGCATCAAAAATATTGAATTTCACCTCTTGATCTTGAACCCTCATGGTGAGTTCACCTTTCTCCAAATTAATCTGAGCTCTTCCTGTTGCTAGGAATGGCCTGCCAAAAATCAATGGGACTTTGCTATCCTCCTTCATATCAAGTATAACGAAATCCGCAGGGAAGATAAACTGATCCACTTTAACTAACACATTCTCAATAACCCCCTTCGGATGAGTAAGGGTTCGATCCGCCAACTGTAGTGTAACTGAAGTAGGCGAAACTTCTCCCAAACCTAATCTTTAGTAAATAGAATAGGGCATGAGATTGATACTGGCTCCTAAATCGCACAGAGCATGGCCAGTGAACTTATCACCAATTGTGCAAGGTATGGTGAAGCTTCCGGGATCTTTGAGCTTAGGAGGGAGTCTGTTAAGCAGAATTGCACTGCATTCCGCTGTCAGGGCAACTGTTTCGAATTCACCAAGCTTTCTCTTCTTTGATAAAATTTCCTTCATGAACTTAACATAGCTTGGCATTTGTTCTAAAGCTTCTGCGAATGGGATGTTGATTTGCAGCTTTTTGAACACTTCTAAAAATTTCTGGAATTGGTGCTCAAGCTTTTTACTCACTTGCCTACTAGGGAAAGGCAACGGATGGACATATGGCTTGAACTCCTTCTTCTTCTCCTCTCCATTCCCATTGACAATATCTCGACTTTGCCTGACTTCTGGACTCTCTACTTCCTTTTCTCTGACAACTTCATTATCCTCTTCAAGCAGCTTTGTTCTCGGATTCCCTTGAATGTTTCTCCCACTTCTCAGTGAAATGGCATGGCAGTGCTCATTAGAGACACCCTTCGGATTATTTACAGTGTCACTAGGGAGGGTGCCAGAAGGCCTATTATTGATAGCACTAGCCAACTGCCCTACTTGAGTTTCTAATGCTCGCATAGAAGCAGTTTGGCTCTGCAACATCACTTCATGTTTTGCCAACTGAGAATCAGTCTTTGTCATGTAAGAATCCGTCTTGACCATATATTGTGAGAACATGTCTTCCAAAGAGGGTTTTCGATTGTGGCTCTGTTGTCTTGATTGGGAAGGGAAACCTAAAGAATTATAAGGTCTATCATTCAGTGGAGCAGATGAGGAAGCTCCTGGATTGTCCCTCCAGGAGAAATTGGGATGATTCCTCCATCCTGGGTTGTACTGGTTAGAGTATGGATTATTTTGTTGCGGGCGGTAGTTACCAACATATTGAGCAGTTTCTGTACTGAAAGGGCAACTATCACTTGAATGATTCTCTCCACACTTGTTACACAGCACAAACGGACTTTGTTGATGGCAAATCCCCAAACGATCCACTTTACTCGTTAATGTTGCCACCTGAGCTGATAATGCTGCCATTGGGTCAATTTCATGCACTCCAGCTACTCTCCTTGAAGTATTTCGTTCCAAAGGCCATTGGTAGCTGTTAGCTGCCAATTCATCAAGCAATTGAAATGCATCATCAAATGACTTGCTCAATAAAGAGCCGCCAGTAGCTGCATCTACTATAGGTCGATGGTGAGGTAGCAATCCTTTGTGAAACGAGTAAACTTGGTGCCATGGTGGAATATCATGATGAGGGCACCTTCGAAGCAAATCCTTGTATCTCTCCCATGCTTCATACAAGGACTCAGAATTAACTTGGGTGAATGATGTGATATCATTCACCATCTCAGCAGTCTTGGCCGGTGGAAAATACTTATTAAGGAATTTACCACACAAATCATTCCAAGTGCTGATGGATCCCGCAAGTAGAGACTGCAACCAACTCTTGGCTCTATCTAGGAGAGAGAAGGGAAAGAGCCGTAAGCGAATAGCATCATCAGAAACACCATTATGCTTGAACGTGTCACAGATCTCCAGAAAATTTGAAAGATGAGCATTAGGATCCTCCTTAGGCAAACCGCCAAATTGTACAGAGGTCTGTATCATTTGAATGATGGCCGGTTTGATTTCAAAATTATTAGCACGGATGGCAGGCCGTCTAATACTGGACTACAAATTCTCCATCTGAGGGGTTGCAAACTCCCTTAATGGTCTTGTATGACTATCATCCTCCATCTCTTGTATTCCAAGTTCTGCCATCAAAGTACCTTATAACAAAATAATCTGAAAAGTTAGATTAATATGTACAAGACAAAATTTGAATCAGTATTAACTAAACTCGTTGCTAATATCAGCTAAACAGAAATAACCGTTGTCCCCAACAACGGTGCCAAAAACTTGTTCGCTCTTTTGCTTACCGCAAGTGCACGGCTCGCACTTGTAGTATCGCCAGGAGTCAGATATCGTTCCCACGAGGACAATGTATTTCATGTAAAAGCTAAGTATTAACCAATAGTCTAATTAATGCTATCCAAAAGTGTAAACTTTATAAATGAATGTTTACAGAAATATAAAGACTGAAAAGTCATAAATCTAAGATAAATAGATAAAGAGAGAAATAAGAATTACTTTTCATCTCCTACTTCAACTAATGAATTGCAATCCTTACAAGCAACATCAAAGAACGATTAAGTTAGCTTGAGAATCTGATTTAGTCAAAAGCCTATGTCTAGGTCAATTAACCCTGGTTTTATTTACCCAACTCACTAAGTTTCCTTGAGAACCAGTGCAAACTCCACTCATTAATGATCTATTCTCAATCACACACTATACTTGGCCAACAGGTATATTTCTATCCTATTAACGAATTAACTCATCTAAGCCAATTGAACTCGTCGAACATGTATCAACCACACCATATCCATATCAACAAATCCCTATGTCTAGTTCATTTGCCAATATTAACATCATGCAATCAGTGATCAGCCAATCACAAGCAATAAACACAGATAATGATTGAACTTAACTGAAATTCAATATATACTCAAAAGATTACATATTCATCAGTATCTATAAGAAACTACAAAGGAAAACTTATATACAGCCTAGCTAGCCATGAAACATGAAAGTACAAATAATAAATCATGTTCATGAAGCAATAAGAGGGAAAAAAAAGAAAGGAAAGGAAGGAAGCTCATTAGATTTCATCCTCTAAGCTTGATTCACCCTCCATAAGAAGGATGGCCTCCAACCTTAGCCTTTCTCACTTCCTCTAGGTCTAAACACCTAAAACCAGCAGCTGCTCTCCAAAAATGATGAAAAACTCTCGTAGAAATTTGGTGCGAATGTGTTTATAAGCTGAATAAAACAGGGTCACGCTGCGGTGTCCAACATGTCACGCCGCGGCGCGCGTGTAATTAGGTCACAGACGCCTGAGGCGCCCACTCTTCAATGTTGCGGTGCTCCAGCCTCGGGTTTTATCTACTGAAGCAGGGGAGCGCCGCGGCGCCACCAATCCAAGTCGCGGCGTTGGGTGCTGATCTTCACTTTTAATCTTCTCTTAGGCTTCCTGGTCCAAAGCTATTGCAATTTCTTCATTTCCATGCTTCATTTGAGACCTGCCTATAACAGAGAAAGTATCAATTCATTTAATCACACAAATGTACTCAATTTGATCATAGTTTTGAAAGTTTTTACACAAGATCAAAATGGAAGTCATTAGAATAAAATCAGATATAAATGATACTAAAACCTTCCATTAATGCTTACAAACAAGGACTAATCATGCCTTAAAGCACAGATATAGGGCACTAATAACTACACTCTGTACAGTTATCAGACTACGTTTATTCGAATAAACATAGTCAGAATCTCGCAACGGCTATTTTCTATGCTTTTAATGCTAAAATAAATTATACTCAACAGCTTTTTTTCTTAGAACTCTATAAATACATGTTTTTGGGACATCTTTTAGTAACACCCATTTATCTGAAACAATTCTTTCTTGCTTTATTTTGTTATTCATATTTTACTAAATTTCTATACTCTTTTTCGCTAAAATTTGAGATATTCTTTGAGAGCTTCTTAGCACTTCAATTTGTATTATTTGCTCTAAGTGAGAGTTTCTATTCATCTATATTTCTGTTCTTCTATATTGAGGGTAAGGTATCCTTCAAGATTTGTATAAGGGTGAGGTATCCCTTCAAGGTTTGTATAAGGGTGAGGTATCTCTACAGGTTGAGGCTTTAGCACAAGGGTAAAGTTTTCCTGTATGTGAAAAGTGCTCTTTTATGTAACAGTTGCAAGCACCTATTGAAGCTTGTATACATAGTAAAAAATCTCGGATTGTTTTCGAGGACTGGACGTAGACCACAAGTAGGTTAGTGGTCGAACTAGGATAAATATCGTGCCTACTTTTCTCTTCTCAATCTCTTTATTTTACGCAATTTTATATTATTGCTCATTTATTTATTTGCTGTTCTTAAAGTTTTTATTCTTCATCTCGCAATTCTTTCTCTTTTATTTAATAGCTTAAATATTTGTGTTTATTTTAAGAGCATTTGTGAAAAGTTTTTTATACCCAATTCACCCCCCTCTTGGGTAATGGTTGCCATGACTAACACTTGGTACCATGTATATCGGACCGCGGCATTGGGCAAGTGTATCAAGATCAAGAGATTTGCGTAGCGGATAAATCTCAAAATTTCTGTAACTGCCAATCATGATCTTATGAAGTTATAGCGCCCATGAATGCCTCAAATTGTTCATAATTGTAGTATCAGTATTCCGATCTTATAAGAATTTTCTGCTACAATTAAGGTAGACTAAACCCTAATTGCACTCTATAAATACCAAGCTCAATCACCTTCTATAGGTAACTTATTGCTTATAGCATAACCCTACGTATGCATAGCTTGACTTGAGCATTGGAGTCCCTTTGCACGTATCAACCCCCCTTGTTCCAACACACTTGGTTACTGCTGCGCAGGGAGGAAACCACCAGAACGTTTTTATCTAGGTATAACTCAGTATCCATTATGGAACAATACACAAGCTAAGAAATCAAGCCACTATATAGTAATGGAGTTGGACGACCTTCAGTAAGTATCAGCTTATTTTTTTGTTTAATAATGCCATTTTTTTCTTTTTGTACAATGCTATGTATTATCTTCAAAAGTATTATTATTGTTGTTTTATTTTGCATAATGGGAGGGGGGAACCTTAGATGCACTTTATTTCAAGATTTGGCACTTTAACTATCAACGCATCTTGTTGAAAATGTTTTAGTAATACTAATTTTGAAATTAGCTAAGATGAATTTCTTCAAAGGTATATTTTCATATTTAATTCCATAATATTTAATTTTACTTTTTTCAAAAATAATGTTGCTTTTGGATGCTTTGGGTTTTGAAAAATTTCTTTTATTTTAGGTAAAATGGGAGTATCGAACATATATAATTCCAAATTAGTCAAATGCAGATGTTCCACAAGTTCATGACTTATGTTCTAGGTATTGTATGATTTGTAATATATTTCTTTTTTAAAACAAATAGAAACAGTACTTTTAACTTACTAATATGTCATGTTTTCATTTTGTTTAGGGCTTTAAACTTGAAATCTCAAACACTCTCTTAATCATTGCCTTTGTTGGCTGCGGAGCCAACTTACTCAATAGAAAATGACTTTATTAATGTATCTACATACAAGTTAATTGTTGAATTAAAGAGTTGGAAACCAGTAATTAAATCAATTATAAAGTGTTTATCTTTATATATTTTGAACTTGAAGTTTACACTTACAGTGCAAATCTAAGCACAAGTTGAGAATAAGCTATGAGCTACGAACTACTTATAAAGTTAAAGTTAATAAGCTAATAATCTAAAAAAAAGACTAGCTAATCCAAAAAATGAAAATGAAAAAAGGTGGTCAATGGTAACTCATCTTCTAATTGTGAGTAAGGAGTGTAAAATATTCAGGACTTTTTGTAATATTACCAAGACCCTCCATTTATAGATAAATATAGTAACTACTCCTAGCATCCAACAATTTTGTAGTCATTTGATGCTTGTTAAGATTGTGCCACTTATCCCTGGCAGTTACCATCTTTCTTCCATCAACGCACAACTTCTCTGCATGTCTTCGTTGATAAGCCATGTTCACCTGAATGGAAAGTAGCAGGGATAATTCCCCATTGTGGAGTTTGGCCCATGACTAGTACTTATATAACTGAAGATCTTTTATAAATTCACATGCTTGTCACGTGCTCTTAAGACTTAAGCCTTTTCAAAACTTTTCGTTGACATCAATATGGTTGCTATGCATCTTTGTAGAACTAGTTCCTAAGGACTTAGTATATTTTGGAACTTTCTTCAATAACGTTAGTATTGTTGTTATGCACCCTTCCAATTTTGGCTCCAAGGTATACCTTTTGACCATGATGATTTGCTTGTCAATCCAGTGATAACTTCAATTTTGCTACTCTGATCTTGACATCATTAGTACTACCAAAACTCTAAGATAGCATCACTACTATATTCAGTAAGGTAGCTTCAGTACTACCCAAAATTATTTTTACACTAGACTCTTCATGACAACGCATAAGCAATTTTCTTAATATTTAGGCAACATCAGTATTGCCTAATTCGACAGCATTAGTACTATCGACTAATGATCCCATTATCCACTTGGCATTTTCTTAGCAGTCTCAGTACTGGCATATGTCACATGTTCCCATGTGTGGTGTATTTTCTACATGTGCTAAATAAATAATTTTATTTTATACTCAACAAATGCCCCTCTAAGTATGGCCTTTGAATGACTAGACAAAACTGCCACATTCATGAATGTTTCTTTGAAAAATGACGCAACTTTAATTGACATTCAAATTAGGCACACATTTTTTTACCACATTCATTCCTTGCACCTCTTGGTTCATGGTTCACAATGAGCTCACCTTTTTCTCTATAAAGATTTGAAATGAAACCCATTTCATTTCAAGATGGCAACAATCAAAATGCCTTTCTCTTCTCTCTCCCTTCAAATAATTTTTATCAACAAGTTCCTTTATCTTAAAATTCCTAAAAAATGGTTTCCATTACTGATCTTTTTGATGGCATGATACTCTTCTACCCATGTATATTTATTGGCTAAGGCCAACAAGTTTTTCAAAGATTCCTTCTAAGGGACTATGGCTAACCAAAGATACTCTTCTGGCCATGCATACGAGGGTTTGGCCAAGCCTCTTGACTCACAGTCTAGTAGCTCAACACCCTTTATTGGATAAAGAAATAATGCCATCTAATAAAGTCTGTGTGTGTTTCTACCTCCTTGACCATCTTGGGATTCAAGTCACTTCAAATATGTTGGGGCAGTGGGAAGGGCTAGAGTCTAGGAAAAGAGGTTACTTGACCCTGCTAGTTGCTCTATTCATTGACTAGATCTAACATTTCGCACCAATGGCATTCAACAAGTGGTGAAGTTAGCTTCTTTCTACCTTTCAAAGTATTCTACATACTATGCCCAAAACTTCAGATTATAACTTAGAAACAAAGTTTAAGCCTTTGCTTTGTAACTTGCATTCAAAAAAAAGTTGTAATTTATCGAGATATCAATAAAAGTTTCCATGCTTTTATACTTTTGTCAAACAAATTAAAACACAACTATTGCATTTTCTTTCTTTGACAAGACAAAATCACATAACTAGTCAACCACTTGAGTGTAACTTAGCCATTCACAAAGAACAATAGAATAAACAACCAAATTAACAAATGATTTAGCCTTTACCAACCAAGAAAAGGTCAAGTATACTTGCTAAAAATTTAAGATCTTAAATAACTAAGCAAATTCAATAAAATAATTAAGATTTGAATGGTTTTGGTCTAAACGTCAACATAACTGATCATGACCTCATGCGACTTGGTCATAATTTGCATAACGAGTGGTCATATTCATATGTTGACCCAATTTGCAACTAGATTTTACTTCACCTCAAACTTGACAAAGTTTGAAAAAATAATAACTGGCTTGGTTAGGCTTAACTTCTTTTTTATGGACCACTAAGACCAATTTCACTTAAACGATCATTTTTGTAACATTTATTCGACATTATATAGGTCGACATAATACTTAGGAAATTTAATGATGTACTTGAATATTTGCCTTAGCTCTTCTATTCAGCCATTATACTTAAATTGGTGTTTTCTTAAAGATAAGTGTCATATGGTGATAAACTCTTTTCAAATGAGTATCTTCAATTTAAATTTTGTTATAATGATGTTATCTTCTTCAAATGATAAAAGCTAAATATACTTGAAAGTCAAATCACCTTAGTCCCTTAGCAACAAATTTATAGTGTTTCATCCCTTTTACCTTTACCTTCGATTTCCCTTTCTCTCTCATCATCATGAATCCCTAACTCCTAATCTCTTTCACTCCAATGGCATGTCAAAAGTACACCCCAAGTCCTTCTGAACTCACTCAATCTTCATCCCCTTCCTCGACTATGAAGGAAAACCAAGTCCATCAACTTTCTGACGTTAAGCCTAAGTGACGGAGCAAGCCGAAGCAAAGAGGGTACTTCGTGATCCTTCTCTAGAAAAAACACAAGCAAGACTCCTTAGGAACCGTGCATTTGGTTCCTTTCAATGTTGTTTCATCTTTTTACTTTCATGGTTGCGCTGGCTCATAAGAGGATTACACCTATATTACTTCTTTTCCCATTAAGTAAAAGGTAGAACTTCTGTTCTTTGGGTCTCAAATTCCCGTTTAACCATAGGTAACGAAAAGAAGTATTAGAACTTTTCAACAAGTATCTAAAGATTATATTACTTGGTTGAATAAGGTTCAAGAGACTAAGATTGATGAATGGAAAAGGAAAGGAATTTACAATGTTATTCAATTGTCTAGATATTGGATTAAACATGTTCCTACTATGATTGGTGTCGTTATGACCTTATGGAATCCCACCACTTGTAGTTTCTTCTTTAGGCATGGTTTGATGAGACCAACTATATTTGATGTGGTTGTTATCACTGTAATACCCTAATACAAATATCTGGATATATGGTATATATAAGGATAAATAGTATTAGATATGCTACTTCTAACTTGAACAACATGATAAACCTATAATATTTGTACAGATAATTATGGAGAGCAACGAGGAAGCAAAAGATCACACACACACACACATACACACACACACACAGATCATTAGCCTTAAAAATGTAAAGTGTAGTACATATAACTTTCTACATCTCAAAAACAAATATACAAAGATTACTCAAAAGAAAAGATAAATTATCTAATCTAGTTAATTTTTCTTCTTTCCCTGTTTTTACCTTGGAAACATAAAATGGGGTAAGAATATAAAATCTTTAGTAATCAACAAATATCATAAACCATGGCATTATAATTAAAATACTCAAAAGGCAAATCATAAACTATACACATTTAGAATAAAATCAATACTAAACAATTGTCCATACAATTGTAAAATATCATTTTTTTCCTTGCAAAGTGCTTATCTCACTCTTTCGCCTGACAAAGAACTTAACTCATTCTATTGCCTTTGGTAGAAAGTTTTTCTTACTTTGTTACCCTTTAACATGAGTGCTTTTCTCACTCCTCATGTCCTTTGACAAAGAGCTTAACTCACTACTTTGTTCAAAGTAGAGTGTTTTTCTCATTACTCTACCACCTTTGGCAAAGTATTTTACTCACATATTTATCATAACAAGGTGCTTTTCTTTAAAAACTTGTATATTTCACTCAACTTTAACTACAAGAGAGAAAATCATGCACTAGGATAAGTAAAACTCTCTTATCATACTTGTATCTAGCATACCATAACATCACACCACAAGTGATATCACAAGCCACAATAATGTGCTCACGGTCCTAGATACCTACTTAAAGCAATTCATAACTCATGGAATGCTTAGAAACTTAAAGTTGTGCATATATGCTAGGTGGTTATTCCCTTTGTGAAATATCCCTAAAAGTGTCTTAACACATATTAGAAAGCATATATAAAGGATCCCAACAAGTAGGAAACTCTGATTTATGAAAATAAAAGTCTTGGAAAATCCTAGACTTGGAACCTAGGCGCCACTCATCCACTCCTAGGCCTAGGCATAGTAGAAACTCTACCCTGTTTCCTAGCCATTGGCACTTAGGTGCAACACACTGGAGCCTAGGTGCCAGATTCTCGGCCTCAACCTGATGTGGTTCTGATGGTGTTCTGGTGCCTTGGCGCCAATGTGCTGCGCCTAAGCGCTAGTGGCTGGGAAATAGGGCAGAGTTTCTACTATGCCCATGCCTAGGCATGGATGAGTGGTGCCTAGGCGTGGATGAGTGACGCCTAGTTCAAGATTTTCCAGGACATTTATTTTGATAAATCGGAGCTTCCTACTTATTGAGATCTTTTATATATGCTTTCTAATGTGTGTTAAGACACTTTTAGAGATATTTCACAAAGGGAATAATCACTTAGCATATATGCACAAGTTTAAGTTTCTAAACATTCCATAAGTTATGAATTGCTTTAAGTAGGTATATAAGACCGTGAGCACATTATTGTGGCTTGTGATATCATTTGTGATGTGATGTTATGGTATGCTACATACAAGTATAATAAGAGAGTTTTACTTATCCTAGTGCATGATTTTCTCTCTTGTAGTTAAAGTTGAGTGAAATATGCAAGTTTTTAAAGAAAAGCACCTTGTAATGGTAAAGATGTGAGTAAAACACTTTGCCAAAGATGGTAGAGTAGTGAGAAAAGTGTTTTACCTAGGAAAAAGTAGTGAGTTAAGTACTTTGTCAAAGGACATAAGGAGTGAGAAAAGCACTCATGTTAAAGGGTAGTAAAGTAAGAAAAACTTTCTACTAAGGGCAATAGAATGAGTTAAGTTTTTTGTCAAGCGAAAGAGTGAGATAAGCACTTTGGCAAGGCAAGATGATATTTTACAATTGTATGGGCGATTGTTTAGTATCGATTTTATTATAAATGTGTATAGTTTATGATTTGTCTTTTGAGTATTTTAATTATAATGCCATGTTTTCTAATATTTGTTGATTACTGAGAATTTTATATTCTTACCCCATTTTATGTTTCTATAGTAAAAACAAGTCAAGACCTTTCCAAGGGATAGAAGAAGAAGCAACTAGATTAGATAGTTTATCTTTGCTTTTGAGTAATCTTTATATATTTGTTTTTGAGATGTATGAAGTTATATGTACTACATTTTGCCCTTTTGAGGCTAATGATGTGTATGTGTGTGTGTGTGTGTGTGTGTGTGTGTGTGTGTGTGTGTGTGTGTGTGTGTGTTAGATATATTTAGATATTTGTATTAGGATGTTACATTATGATATTAAAGCAGTTAATCCAGTTGAGTCGGGGCATAAACTGACTATACTTAGGTATGTTTAGGAATTCTTGTTGTGTGTTGTCATTTCTTGTCTCTTATATAAGATATTTGAATAGATTGCATGATTTGCCATAGGTTTGAATGTTATTAGCTATTGTTGTACTGTTACATTATATTGAGATTAATCAACTCAATATGTAATACTTTGTGTGTACAGGAAACTATGACATCTCCAAGGCGGATTAGAGGAAGTGGAAATTCTTCTGGTGAAGGCCCTGATATGGCTAAAGCTGTTATGGCAATGGCAAATGCTTTGAGAGAGAAAATTATCGTTACCGCTAGGATGCTAGAGAGGTTTAGAGCCAATCCACCTTATCAACCTACACCACCCCCAATACATCCAGTACAAGATGTACAGATGGGAAGAAATCAAAATTTTCAAGACCTTTCGGAGTTCAGAAAGGCAAATCCTCTACTTTTCAGAGGTGAGTATGATCCGGAGAAGGTCGAGGAATGGTTGACCGAGATGGAGAAGATCTTCAAGGTCATGATATGTTCGGATGAGCAGAGGGTTTCTTTCGCTTCTTATATGTTCAAAGGGGAAGTGGAGTACTGGTGGAGAAGTGCTAGAAGATTATTGGAAGCAGCAGGGACTTAGATCTCATGGGAAGTGTTTACAACCACCTTTTTGGAAAAATACTTCCCAAGGACCTTACAAGAGGATAATGAAATTGAGTTCCTTAGGCTTGAATAAGGAGGTATGACCTTAGGACAATACGAGGCAAAGTTTGATGAGTTGTCCAAGTTTTCCTTTCAGTTTAGGCTCAACCCGGATAAGGGTTGGAAGTATGTCAAATTCGAATCAGGATTGGGGGAAGATATTAAAAGATCTATACGACTATTGGAAATTAGATATTTCCCTTCTTTAGTAAACAAGCACAGAATTATGGAGTCTGATAGTCTCAAACTCCAATCAGAGCAAAGGACACAAGGTTTCTAGAAGTAGAAGACAATGGATGAAAAGAAAAATACTCCTAGACCGAGTTACCCACAGGATAAGGGTAAGCAAGCCCAACGAGGATCAGTGAGACTTAAATGTCCTAAGTATGGGAGGTAGTATGGAGGCAGGCCTTGCTTAGCGAGGCAGTCAGTTTGTTACACATGAGGCCAATCGGGGCATTATGCCAGGGAATGTTCACATAAGTAAAGAGTTATATCCACCCCTAAACCGCAAGCTACAGGGAGAGTTTACACTCTAAGCAGTAAAGAGGTGACTCAGTCTTCAGGTCTGATATAAGGTAAATGCATAATCCATAATCACCTTTTAACTTTTTTATATGATTCAAGAGCATCTCACTCATTTGTTTCTTGTGATTGTGTGAAAATGCTAGGTTTACCTATGACTAACCTTTCATATAACTTATCTATTTCCACCCCCACCAGTAAATCAGTTACAACTTCTAATGTATATCTTGATTGTTGTATAAAAGTAGAAGATAGGATTTTCTTTGTAAATTTTATATGTTTACCCTTTGTAGATATTGATGTCATTCTTTGCATAGATTGGTTGTCCTCCAATCATGTAATCCTAAATTGTTTAGATAAAACCCTTTTGTTTATGTCAGATTTATCTACTAAGATTGTTCTTTCTGAGTTAATGTATCTCAATGCTAATAAGGTGAATCATTGTTTAGTAGAAGGGGCTCAAGGATATATTCTCCTTTTCTCTCTAAGTGCTGAACTTGAGCAGAGCTTAGCAGATATACTTGTTGTGAAAGAATACCCTGAGGTATTCCTGAATGATGTAGTTGACTTACCACCCATAAGAGTTATAAAGTTTACTATAGATTTAGTTCCTGGGATGGGACCTATATCTATAGCGCCCTATAGGATGGCACCTCTAGAGTTAGCATAACTCAAAAAACAAATAGAGGAATTATTAGACAAACAATTCATAAGACCTAGTGTTTCTCCTTGGGCAGGACCCGTGTTGTTAGTAAAGAATAAGGATGGTACCATGAGACTTTTTGTTGACTACAGGAACCTAAACAAAGGTAATCATCAAGAATAAGTATTCATTGCCTAGGATAGATGATCTAATTGATCAACTGAGAAGAGCGTCTATTTTATCAAAGATTGATCTAAGATTAGGATATCACCAGATAAGGGTTAGGGACGAGGATATCCCTAAAACTACTTTAGGGCTAGGTATAGACATTATGAATATCTTATGAATCCTTTGGGTTGACAAATGCATTAGCGATGTTCATGGATTACATGAACAAGATTTTTAGACCCTGCTGTTAGCCATGGCAACCATTACCCAAGAGGGGGGGTGAATTGGGTGATGACTGGTTTTAATGCAACTTTGACAAATTATGCATTTTGAATAACTTAATTAATAAATGCAGCGGAATAAGTCTAATAAATGTACAACTATTGAGGATTACTCAAATACAACTTGGAATATATGATGAACTAAGTGAATAAGCTAGATATCAAGTTGTAACAATCAAAACATCAAGATATGCAATAGATAAATATATTTCACTAAATGCTGAATTTAAAGAGTGTAGGGAAGAGAGAATCAAACTCAAGAATTTATCCTGGTTCAGCCACCAACCACTTGTGGCCTACATCCAATCCCCAAGCTTAACTTGAGATTTTCTTCACTATCTTCTAGACTTTACGGGTGCTAGAAAAACCTTTGTACATACAAGAGCACTCCTCACACCTTGGGATACCTCACCCTTGTGCTAGAGCCTCCAATTCTTCAAGCTTCACAGGTGCTTGATGACCTTTACAATGAAGAGCACTCACAACACCTTTGAGATACCTCACCCTTTGTGTTTGAGTCTCACTATAAGGGATACCTCACCCTTTTCTCTCTTGAGGGATACCTCACCCTCTTACAATGATTTCAAGATGAAGAGAAAGAATAGAAACTCTCACAAGAGTGGATATACAACTTGAAGAACAAAGTAGATGATAGAAAACTCTCTCAAGAGTAGATAATACAAGTTGAAGCTCAATGGGTATAAAGGATTTACACACTTAGCTCAAAACAAAGAATTTGGAGAAAAAGATGATGAATTTCGTTTTCAATGTTCAAGGGTAATTTTCAGAATGTTCTCCAACTTGTTTTTGATGCCCAAACACTTTTATTTATAGCCCATTGAGTTTTAGAGCCGTTGGAGGTGTTTAGAAATGATTTTCTATGAAAACTAGCCGTTTATAGCCGTTAGAAACGTTCTGGGCACTTTGTAATCGATTACAAGCTTCATGTAATCGATTACAAGCTTTTTCTGGCACTTTGTAATCGATTACAAGCTTCATGTAATCGATTACAAGCTTCTGGCACTTTGTAATCGATTACATACTACTGTGTAATCGATTACACGGCTTGTTAACGCGTTGTAATCGATTACATGACTTGTGTAATCGATTACACCATTTCTGGTTTTCAAAACCGACTTTAAAAGGTCATAACTTCTTCATTTCTTATCCAATTAAAGCAAATGACCACTCATTGGAAAGCTCTTTGAGTCTATTTTCATATGAAAGAATTTCAGAACAAAACTCAAAGTATTTTGAAAGATATGATCAAAACAATAACCAAAGGTCATATTTTCAAAACTCAAACTTTAATTGGTCATAACTTTTTCGTTTCTTATCCATTTAAAGCAAATGACCAGTCATTGGAAAGATCTTTGAGTCTATTTTCAAATGAGATAAGTTTCAAAGTAAAACTCAAAGTATTTTAAAAGTTATGATCAAAAGAGTAAGTATATATCAGTTTTGCAAAACACAAACTTGACTATTTTTCATAGATTTGAAATACCACCAAGACTAGCTTTCCAAAAATAGTTTGTTGGGCATTTAAACATTTTAGAAACACTTATAAATATGTTTAAAACTTGTTTGAGCTTAGTGTGATTCCTTTTTACCTTTACACAAGATCTAAGTCCTATAAGCTAAGCTTGAAGATGTTGGACTAGATCTTTTACCACCATCACTTCTTGATGTAATCCAAGCTTTCAAAGAAAATCTTCTCTTCAAAACTTGCAAATGCTTGGAACATCTTTTCATTTTCATTCTCCTTGAGTTGAGCATAGTTGTGATCTTTTGCTTTCTTATTGCAATGCTCACTCTTGGTACTTGAACTATCCTACAAAATATTGCTCACTTAACCAAACATAGTTAGTCCAAATTCATAGCTCAATATCTTCATATGCATGATTCATAAATGTATAACTCTAGTTAGTCTAACATGCATACAAGACTTTCATAGACATATCCAATATTAATTCATTTATAACTCATATAAAATATTATTGGATATATTATATGATGAATGTTACATATATCTCATTAAACACATTTATGTAACATGGTCAACATTCTTTTGTTGACCATGTGTCATTTATTAAGTACAACTATAAAGCATAAGCATCATTCTTTTTGTCTTGTATTTGTCATCATCAAAACTTAACAGATTAAATCATTGGGGCAAACCTATTTCCACACCTGCCTAGATAAGTTTGTAGTAATGTTCATAGATGATATCCTAATTTATTCTAAGACAATGGAGGAGTATGAGTTACATGTTAAAATGGTCTTAGAGATCCTTAAGGAAAAGAAATTGTTTACCAGACTATCTAAGTGTGAGTTCTGGCTTAAGGAAGTAAAATTTCTAGGGCATGTGATCTCTCAAGGAGGGATTTTAGTAGACCCTAGTAAAGTTGAAGTAGTGGTACAGTAGGAGAGACCAACCATTGTAACCGAGATAAGAAGTTCTATAGGCCTGGTTGGGTACTATAGGAGGTTCATCAATGGATTCTCTCAGATAGCACTACTCTTAACTAGGTTAACTAGAAAATGTAGTACTTTCGTATGGACTCAAGAGTGTGATGACAGTTTCCAAGAGCTTAAGTTGAAGTTGACTACTACACTAGTTTTGGTAATTCTGAATCCTCAAGAGAACTTTGAGGTGTAATGTAACGCTTCTAAGATATGTTTAGGATGTGTTCTGGGGCAAAATAGGAGAGTAGTTGCCTATGCATCGAGACAGTTAAGGCCACATGAGGAGAACTACCCTACTTATGATTTGGAATTAGTCGTGATGGTATTTTCCTTAAAGATTTGGAGATATTACTTATACAGAATCTTATTTGAGGTGTTCAGTAATCATAAGAGTTTAAAATACCCATTTGATCAGAAAGAGCTGAACATGAGGTAGAGAAGATGGATGGAATTCTTAAAGGACTAACTTTGAGCTTAAGTACCATTCGGACAAATTCAATGTAGTGGTCAATACACTAAGTATAAAATCCCTACATGTGTCTCAGATGACAATCTAGGGGAGTGAACTTCTTGAGAGGTTTAGGGACTTCAATCTTAGGATGACTATGACACCACATAGTCTCTTTATGAGTAGAGTGGACATAGTCAGTGACCTGAGAACTTAAATCCTAGAAACTCAAAGAGAGGATAAACTCTAAGAGAGATTAGTGAACAAATCTTCTTAGGGAATCAAAATGAGTTTGATATGGCAGATAATGGAGTGATTAAGTTTAGAGATATACTTTGCATTCCAATAGAATTTGTAATCAAAGAAAAGATCTTAGAGGAGGCTCACAAAGTCAATACACGGAGAGGACCACATTCATCACTTTGAGAGGAACTTTTTGCTACAAAGTAATGCCATTTAGGTTGAAAAATGCAGGGGCAACTTATCAAAGGGAAATGGTAACTTTGTTCTATGACATGATGCACAAAGAAATAGAAATTTATGTAGACGACATGATTGCAAAGTCTAGAACAGAAAAAGACCATGTTAATTTGGAAAATCTCTTTGAAAGGTTAAGAAGGTTCAGGCTTAGACTAAATCCTGCTAAATGCACTTTTGGTGTAAAATCAGGCAAGCTTTTGGCGTTTGTGGTTAGTCAAAAAGAGATAGAAGCTGATCCAGACAAAGTTCAAGTAATCCTAGAGATGACAGGTCCACACACTGAAAAGGAAGTTCGTGGTTTTTTTAGGGAGGCTGAACTATATTGCTAGATTTATATCCCAGTTCACTGCAACATGCGAACTAATTTTCAAGTTGTTGTATAAAAACCAGACAGTAGAATAGAACGAAGATTGTCAGATAGCATTTGAGAAGATCAAGCAGTATATGCCTAGGGCCCCTTTTCCTCACAAATTAGTAAACCCCAAGAACATTGTGCAATCAGGTGATATTTGGAGATTTTTAAACAAGTGCAAATTAACTTCCCCTTTCTTGATGCTATTAAACAGGTGCCTATGTATGCTAAATTCTTAAAGGATCTTCTCACTATGAAAAGGAAGTCTAATGTTCCCAAGAAGACCTTTTTTATAGAGTAGGTAAGTTCTGTGATTCTTAATAAATATCTTGTTAAGTATAAAGACCTTGGATCACCCATTATTGCTTGTAAAATTGGGGATCAACATGTTGAGAAAGCTTTACTAGATCAATGTGCAAGTGTTAATTTGTTGCCTTATTCTGTTTACTTGCAATTGGGTTTAGGAGAGTTGAAACCAACTAAAATGACTTTCCTATTAGCTGATAGATATGTTAAATATTCTAGGGGCATTGTTGAGGATGTGTTAATAAAAATTGAGAACTTCTACTTTCTTTTTGATTTTGTTACGCTTGATACTGAACCTATTTGTGGTCCCTATCCTCCAATTTATGTTATTTTGGGTCGTATATTCCTTGCTACATCTAATGTATTGATTAATTGTAAGAGTGGTGTGATGAAACTATCATTTGGGAACATGACTGTTAAGCTTAATGTTTTTCATATCAGTAAACAGATGCTTGATGATAATGATAATGAGGTGCATGAATTGAATTTGATTAATAGTTTGGCTCATGACTCATTTATGCACTCTAGTTGTGAAGATGTATTATTGGTATGCTTGAATTATGTTAATACTGATGACAGTCACATTATATCTAAAGATAGCATTAAGGTTGATAAGGTTAAAGTTGACTTTATTGCTAACCTTCTTCCCCCTAAATCTGTGAAAGAAATTAGATCTTTTCTAGGGCACACAAGTTTCTACATGAGGTTCATCAAGGATTTCAGCAAGGTAGCAAGGCATTTAAGCAACATTTTTGGTAAATGGTCAGCGGTTGAAGTCATACCTTAAGTTGAAGGATCTATATGTATAAGAGACTTTGGTAGATGATCTTGTCTACCAAAACTGAGGTAAGTTTTTAGGTTAAGTTTTGTTTTTTATTGAGTTGGCTTAAGTGCCTCCCAGATTTCGGAGCCTTTGTATGGGGATGTAAATAGTGTCAGCCAACAAAAAAAATTCAAAAATTCAAAACAAAAAAAAAATAGTTTTCGTGCTTATTTATTTCATTTTACTTTATTTTATTTTTGTTATTTTTGTCATTGCTAACCATTGTCAGGGTGTAGTTATCCTCTTCTCATCTTTTATTTTTAATTACTAAACATTTCAAGTATGTGACTCCTCCCCATTAATATATTTATTTTTGTTCCAATAATTTCTTTGATACATATTGATTATTTCTTAAGCCTGGATTTAATTTGAAATATTGAGAACAATGTTTGGTTTTGATTGGGGATGGGAGTTACTTGAATTTCAGTCATGTTATCATTATGCTACTTTTGTAAGGAAAAAAATCTTTCTATTATCTTGCTCAACTTGTTTCACATTATTCATAACTCTCTTCTGCATATCACTTTGTTGAAAAATTGAAATAATTAAAAAACTTGCTTAAAGCATGTGGATACCATATTTTTGTCGATGAGTTTTGAGCCATTCATTTTTATTGTGAGAGTGTTTTCTTGGCCTTTCAATGTTTATTGTGGTGCTCATGATTTTTTTTCACTAGATCGTTTCATTATTATTGTTTTGGCTAAAGAGAAATTTTATATCACACTTACATTTAATATAATGTCATGGAAGTTAGTAGAATTGTGTATTTCTTTAAAAGATGATATTAGGTCATGTTTTTTATTTTGAGTATTTGAATAATATTTTTGTTATTTTACATATTGCCACTAGTCACCCCTTTGAGCCTATTTATTAAGTTTTTTCTTTCTTAACCCTTTCCCAAAGTGTTTCAAGAAAGAAGCAATATTGTTGCTATATGAGAAGGTATAAGGGAAGGAAAAACAAAGAAAAGGAAGAAAAAAAAATTGAAAAGCTACAAAGTTAGAAAAAAAAAGTATGATTTGGGAGTTTGAAAAAAAAGTGATTTAAAGATGGATAAGAAAATTGTGTTGAAAGTGTAGAAATCATGCTTCTAAATATTCTTGAAACACTTTTGATTTTCATTGTTTACCTTAGCCTTCATATTTTCATTTTATCCACATTACAAGCTTAATAAAGTCCTATTTAATCTTAAGGGATTGCATGATTCTTTCAATGTACATGATTAATCTTAAGGTGTTATGTAAAGTCTTTTTTTGGCATCTTTTCATGAAACGATATTTGTTTTAATTTGTGTCTACTACTTTACTCACATACTTGCTATGAGTGATATCATACTTCTGAGTAATTTTTATTGTGTAGTGCAACTCTTGTGAGGATTGTATACTGTTGAAAGATGTTTTCTGATGAAAATTTTAATTGTGATATTTGGATACAATAAGTATATATCGTAGTAGCTATATTATTCACACACTTTGAGTTTGATGATGGTAGAATTTTTGTGACAATGAGTAGGATGATTTTCACTGCAAGCTTTATTTAGTGTCGCTTTCATTGTTAGGAACTAGCAATAAAATAATCGGAGGTTGTAATAATAACTTAATTTTTATATATATTTTTTTATAAAAAGTAGGTATAATATATCTCAATATATTCAATTTTATTAATTTTTTGACATTATTATTTATTTCTTTTAAATAAATTAATTATTAAATTATGTGCTAATTATAGATATTCAAAAATAAAAGTGATGCAATCAAATAATTAGACTCAAATTAAAAAGAAAACATTTAAAGCCCAAAAATTAAGACTCGTGACAATGCATTTGAAGAAAAAAAAAAAAAGCCATGTGTGGCCCATGGTCCAAATACAATGAATCACAAATTGAAAGTTGGAGACCGTGAATTTAAAGCCATTGTCTTACTTGAATCAATCTCAAGTAAAGGCTATTAAAGGCTATGGGCCCATTGTTTAGTTGGAAAACAGTGCACTACGTAATATGCTGAGGTGGTGAAGAAGTTTCTATAAATAAGGGACGCAGAGACGAGCGTGGAGCGCGGCAGGCGGGAACAGATTGAAGACGAGACAGAGAGCACAGCGTGGAGAGGAAAAAGGTAGAGAAGAAGAAGTTTAGTATTAATGGAGAATTTTAATGAGATAATTTTATTGTGTTCTAATATTTTTATGTCTCATTAAATTCTCTGTATTAAAGGAATAATAAAATTTTGATTATTTTGGCATCATTATATTGAATTGTTTTATCTAATTTCAGGATTTAATGTTATTGATTATATTTTTCTATCAAATTATATGAATGAAGTTTTAGATGAGTTTAGTTATATTTTTCTTATACTTTATAATTTATTTGTATTATCTGAGTATTCGTGGTAATTATTGGATATTAATTGTGATTTTTTGTTAAAGATACATTTGATAATTTGATGATTTATTATTAATTAGAAAAATTTTATCATACACTTAATTATTATTTTTAGTACTTCATTGATAAATTTTCTATGATCATATGTTTTGTCGCTAGATGTTCATGAGATATATTATTTGGATATATTAATTTAATATAATTAATATTAAAATTAATCTTAATAAATTCTGATGCTTAGTTATTTTATATCTAGTAAAAATCTTATTCATATACTTACTTTCTTTTAATTTGCTTTTTACCAAGGTTAACCATCGTACGAGAAGATCAATCATACATAAAAGTGCAAGGGAGCTCAATCTAAATTTGAAAACTCATGTGAATTCCTAAGCATTGAGGTCAATTAATTCACCATTCAGTTATTGGCTATTCAATTCAGAACAACTGGCATACCAAGTTTCTGGCATGCATTCAAGCAATCCAAAACAAAATACTTTTCTTAAAATTTTGCTCTTAAGCACAATACAAAAACTTCAGGCATAGGTACAAACACAATTCAATTCATCAAGGCCCACAATTGACATGAAAGCTAACTTAGCTAACAATACAATAAACAAGGAACTAACAACTTAAAATAACTAAATAAAAACACGAAAATATCCAACTATTCAGAGTGCATAGGAAGGGGACGAAGACCAATCATAGCATCAATCACCATGAAAATTAAAACATGTATCTCAAATAGATAAGCCACCCCCCCCCCCCCCCCAAACCTATGATGAATATTATTCCCAATGTTCAACAAAAATAACCAAAATGAAAACACCAAATCTAAGTAATTATACATAAACAAAGAAAATGAAAAACAAGAACAAAAAGAAAGGACTCCCTGATGTTGGGATCATAGATGCTGAAGATGTCCAATGTTCCAATTGACATGCAATGATAACAACAATTTTTTGTCATTTTCAAATATATGAAATTTTTTTGTTAGTCAATACTATATATATCTCCTACCAAGGCTCCAAACTCGAGGAGACTCTTAAGTCGACTCACTATAATACTAACTAACACAAAACCTCATATCTCAATCAGAATTATCATAAATAAATATTATATGTATAAGAAGAATATCTATCAAATGTTTAACATACACATGTGCAAGAATAATATAAACACAAGAAGAATTAATCAATACAAACCTATAAAAGACTAAAAGAGAAGGAAAAGTAATGGTTACTTCTTTGGACACCTCTACACTATTATATTATTGCATGGTATCAGAGCTTATGAAGCTCTAAAAATTCAAAGTCCTAGGCACATACTCCTTATTGATAGCCTCTTCACGTTCTATGTTGGGGATAGACACACTAGGGTTGGGATAAGAAATATCCTCATCTAAAATTTGTTTATCCTTTACTTCAAGGGACTCATCTAATTCCTTATTGTTTCCTTGTATCCCAGTACCATCATCAATATTTATAAAATCAATATGCTCATGAGGGGAACAAATGGTGAGTGCATGAACGTAGTTGTGTTCCTTATTAGAGCCAAATATTTCATCAAATGCACCTTCTCCCTCAAGATGAGGAATAGATTGGCTAGGGAACTCTTCTATGTCCAACTCCACCAAATGGTAGCTAACTGACTTATTAGACTTCTCAACCCTACTAAACAATCAATGGCTTCCTCCGCCCTTTGAATGCTTTCATCCATCCTATGCCTATTATATTCAAGCATTGCAACTAGCCTCTCCCTTTGGTGATCTTGGCTTGAAATCTGAGAAGAGAAAAAAGGTGGTTGATAATAGCCATGAAAAGAAGGATGAAATTTATTTTCATTTTCTAAATATTGAAGATTAAAGTCACCTTGTTGCCATGATGAATTAGAATAAGTGTGCTAATTAGAAATAGGTAACTGCATGGAACTCGAACACACTTCACATTTATAGTCCTCAATTTAAGAGGTATATTCACATCTTAGTAGTGAATCACTTCACCCACACAATTAGATGAAAATGAATATATATTATCCAAATTCATGAGAGTTTAAATATAAAATCATAAGATATAGCCCAAAACCTTGCAAAAATATATAAGAATTAGGACTAAGCAAGATAAATATGCACAAGATAAGGCCTAAATAACTATATTTCTTGGAGTTATCATATGTATCCTTGCAACATTTCACTAATGGACTCTTTCTTTATATATTATATAGATTAGAGGGACAAAGGTCCAAAGGCAAGAAGAAAAACTAATCTAAGACATAAATATCATGGGGCATATATTCCCCAACTGCATAAGCATAGAGAAAGTTTTTAAGATCAGGAGAGGAAAGCTCCATTGCTTCACATCAAGCTCCTGGCACTATTGCTACACATGAAACCAAAGCATACATCAGGTAGAGGCAAGAGGAACCAAGGAGGCAAGAAAAGTATTTAACACAGTACCCAAAAACACAACAAGCAGGAGAGTAATTATAGTCCTGAGCATAGCCATAGTGGGCAAGCTAAGCATTTGTCCACATTCGGTCTTGCTAAGCCAGATATGAATGCCTTTTGCGTGACCAATCTTCAATTTGATGCAACCAATAGTGGAAGTGATACAAGAAGATATCAAATGTCTAGTTGATTTGGTCAAACTCCTTAAGAACCTAGCTACCAAGAGAGGAGCTCTTGCACTTGATAATCATCATTTTCTTAATCAAGGCGGCAATGCATGAAAATAGAAACGATCATAGTGCCCACATTTCAAAAGCAAGAGGTTTTTTGGTAAATTCAAAGGGGAACACAAGAAAGATCGAAACCATGATAAGTGGTTAGATATTTATGATTTCATGTAATCATGAAGAATATTCAAATGCTAAAGATAGTGGGAAAGGAAATCATGCAATCAATGATAGTCATTTGGTGAGTAGCAAGAAATGAATGCATTTCCATTAATGAAAGGCAAACAGAACAGAGGAGGTGTTTAAAGCACTTTAGGCATGTTAATACTGTGTATGGAGGAACACTTAGGCTTTTGAGTACTTTGAACGCGTAACATAAACGCTCTAACAAATGAGTCTCAAACTTTTATTACTAGATTAACACTCGTGCGATGCACGTTCATGTCATGTGTGATACACATAGAAGTTACGTACGATGTACATGATAACATAAAAGATCATATAATGGATAAATTAAATGATAAGTAAAATCCAAATATAGAAAAGATAGAATTACTGTAAATTCAAGTTCAAATTCAAATTTATTTCACTGTTTATTGTTATCTAAAATTCAAATATTTATTTCTTACTTATATTTGACACATGTTGTCATTTAAGTGTACCACATGGCAAAATTTCCTTGCAACATTTCACTACTCTACTCTTTCTTTATATATTATATAGATAGATTAGAGGGGCAGAGGCCCAAATGCTAGAAGAAAAATTAAAGCGTACATCATCATAGAGAAGGTTTTTGAGATTAGGGGGAGTAAAGCTCCGTTGCTGCACACCAAGCTCCTAACAACTCCATTGCCGCACATGAAACTAAAGCATACATCAGGCAGAGGCAGGAGGAACTAGAGACATAAGAAAGACATTTAGAACAGCACCTAAAAACATAACAGGCATAAGAGTAATTATAGCCTGGAGTGTAGCCACAAAGGGCAAACTAAGCATGTGTCCATATCCGACCTTGCCAAGTTGGATCTGAGTGTCATTCACGAGATCAAACCCTAACAAGATGCAACCAATCATGGAAGTGATGCAGGAGGATATCACCTCGGCCCAGTGAATGGTTTGGTTGTTATGGTCAAACTCCTTAAGCACCTAGAGGATATGAGATCTTGCACTTGGTAACCATCTTCTTCATAGTCAAGGCAGCCATGCTCGAAAATGGGAACAAGCACAGTGCCCACATTTCATAAGCAAGAAGATTTCAATAAAAGTAAGGGGGAGCTCAATAAAGATCGAAACCCTGATAAGTGGCTAGATTTTTTGGATTCCATGAAATCCCAAAGAATATGCAAATGCTAAAAATAATGGGAAAGGAAATCATTGTTATCAATGATAATCATTTGGCAAGTGGTAAGAACCGAATGCATTTCCCTTAGTGATGAGCAAACTGAATAAAGGAGGCGTTTGAAGTGCTCTAGGATCTCAAGTGTGTTAATATTGTGTCTGGATCACTCTGACTTTTGAGTACTTTGAGTGAGTGACACAAGCACTCAACCACATGAATCTTGAATTTTCATTACTAGATTAACACTCATGTGATGCACATGCAAGTCACATGCAATGCAAGTGCACGCTACATGTGATGCAAGAGATAATATAGAAGATCATATAATTGATGAAGGATATAATAAGTAAAATTCAAATCTAGAAAGATAGAATTGTTGCATATTCAAATTTATTCCATAATTTATTATTATCTAAAATTTAAATTATTTTTTATTAACTTATATCTTGCATATGTTGTTTGAGTGTGTCTCGTTTCATTCTTGGATTCTCTATTTATATAGATTATTATAATTGTTAACTAAAAATTGGGATAAGTATGGAAATGGAAATAAACTATTAGTTTAACTACTCTATTTAATATATCATTTTAAGAAAATTAAAAAAATTAATTAGAGAGAAGTGGCGTTAAATACTCTCATAAAGAAGGTATAGTTTAGGATTTTATTTTATTTGTGTGAGTGTAAATTTTTTTATATAGTTATCTAATTGTGCATTATAATATTAAAAGAATTTGACTATGATAACAATTACTTAAAAGGTTAAATTTCACTAATAATTTTGCAATACATAATTGAGTTTTAAATGATCATTTACACATTATGTGAATATTGTTTGAGGGCCTAAACTTTTTGTGATAAACTAACTAAGAGAATAAACATTTATTATTATCAATTAAGGACCTCAATTTTATTAAAATATATTTCTATTAATAAAAATGTTGAAAAGATAAAAATATCTAACTTAATAAATAAAAATTAATTTATAATATGAACAAAACACATTGCATATATGTCCTAATTTTTTTCCAATTGATAAATATTAGTAAAATATTTTTTATTAAAGTTGAGATCTTTAATTGGTAATCAAAACAAAATTAAGGTCCTTAAATAGTAAGCTTTAAAGTTGAGGCCTTTAATTAGTTATCACACTAAAATTGAGGTCCTCCTACAATACTTTTCTCCATGGTAAAATAATGCTCTTACACCATACCACTCAACTTAATGAACTTGTGTTATATCAATTACTTGAAAAGGCAAACTTAATATTAACGTAGCAACAAATGATTGAATTTTTTTTAATATTGCAGTTAGGTGTTCAAGGCAACTTGCATTCAACCTCAAGTAATTAGCATAATTATGATTTAAACTTGTGATTATATATCTATCCATACATAACATGCCCGTTCAATGCTAGACTAACCCCTTGCAGTTATATATGATATCAACTCAATAGACGATGATGTATTAAGCTACTCACGTTATTATTTATTCTTATCAATGATGGTGAAATTTTATATATACTTGTTGCGGCAGGAAATCCTTGCAAAGACGTACGTAAAGTATAGTTGTGTCATGTTTTTATGTTAGGGCTTCTAGTGATATTTATAGGTGACCTACTAATGAGGGATCATTCGCAAGAATCGAACCAAAGACCTTTTAGTTGACACATTTTGATCCTAGTAGTTAAGTCAATCCTCATTAGCACACTTAGGTTTTTGAGCAAAGACTTGTGTCTTAAAAAATAATTATAATAAAACATATGACTTTCTCACAGCATAATTAAGTATAGTTGTCATATTTTATGTTAGGGCTTTCAATGATATTTATATGTGACCTACTACTAAGAGATCATTAGCAAAAAGTGAATCAAAAACCTTTTAGTCGATCCATTTTAATCTTACTAGTTGATCAATCCTCATAGACACACTCAGGTTTTTGAGCAAAGACTTGTGTCTTAAAAAATATTTATAATAAAACATATGACTTTCTCACGACATAATTAAGGAGAACTTATTACACGCATGGGGTGGTGCAGTGAAAGTGAGTTGCATCTCCTAGAGAGAGGACGTGTTCAATCTTTGGGTAAACCTTGGGGGAGGATCATACAGTTTTACTCCCGACCCGAAAGGGAGTTGGGACCTCAAAGCGTGCTCACCCATGGCATGGGTCCAAGACCTTTTTTCATAAAAATAAAAGTATGTGGTATATATATATATATAAAGAGAACTTATTTCTTTTTGCCCATAAATAAAATCTTGTGGTATATATTATGGTGAAAATTTTGACACTTCTATTCATAAGTGGAATGGCTAAATACAGTAATGGGACGTGCTGCAGAGTGTAGAATGTTACGACTTAAACAATTGGTAATGAGAATTTTTATGGTACCGTGATGAGTTTGGTGCTTAAGGTGAGTTGTCAAGCATTCATTGAATACTAAATTCATAATAAATGTTTAAAAATAATCAATAGCCAATGAAAGATGGGTACCATAAAAATCCCCATTAATAACCGACGATGTGAGTTTTTTAAGTTTTTTTTTCTCATTCAAATTGCATAGTCCCCAAAGGATATGCAACAAAAGTTCTTTTAAGTTGAGTTGCATAAAGACAAATTCTTCTCCATTCATATATCTCTTGCATATCTAAAATACCTGTGACAATTTTCTTTACTTTGCGTAGGATTAGTGGAATAAGAACAAAACAACAGAGCAGACAGAAAGTACAAGTGCAAAATCAACTCTTCGTTGTTATCCTCGACATTTTGATTGTTAAAATGATCATCAGAGTAGAGAAACAACTAGCATTGAGTCATATATAAGGTCAGGGAGGTAGGCAGTGCTTGCCAGGCCTGGGTGATATGGAAGCATACTTGATGACAGACATTGTGCAAGGACCAAAATCAAATTAAAATTGTTTTTAAATTTGAATATAATTCAATAGTCATAAGCTTGAACTCTCAGTTTCATCAAGTCTTAAAAATATTTATTCTAACCAAGTGGTGCATGCATCTTTTCAGCATCAATAACTGCATAACTAAACTCACATTCCATTGTTAGCCTAGCAAGGACGATCATGCACAAATTTACTATACACCTTTATGATAGTTGCTGATAGAGGTATAAATTGATTCGGACGACCTGAGGAACTCAAAAAAATCAAACTGAATTAATTAATTTAATTTGGTTTGGTTTGATTCGAGTAATTGTGTTTGATCGGGTAAAACCTGATCAGAACCAATCAAGATTGGTTTGGTTTTTTGTTTCCATGATTTGAAAACTAAACCAAACCAAACCGGCTCGAACTATTTTTTTTTTTAAATGTTGTTGTCGTGTGCCATATTGTTGTTTGCCCTTGATACACAATAGACAACACATTTATACAATTCATGTCTCTCATCAATTTTTCATTTTTGATCCCACTTTTTAAACCCTAGCACCACCGCTGTTGTCATGCCTAGTGCCCTAGCCGCTGCTCACCCTCACTCTGGTGACGCTCTTGCGACCTCATCCTTGTTGGAAATATAGATGTGAGTACTAGTATTTTAACAACTTAAAATACCAAAAATAGGAAGAACAAAGAACCAACAAGAAAAATTAACAAGAACAAAGAAATGATTAAAATGGGTATACCACGAATTATGCTAGGCACTGTCCTTAATAAATTATTTATGCCCTACCCGGAGCAATGCTCGGTGGAATGACCTTGATGGGCAACCCTCCAAGATTAGATGTAGGTCTCCTTAGGAACTCATCTACATGAAGATCCTGGTACTCTGAACAACAATGCCTCTGATTCTAATACTAGAAGTTGTAACAGAGAAGTGGGGAAGAGTCTCCAGTGAGTGCACAGTAGCATAAAAGAGATGAAGAAAAAGTTGAATAGTAATGAAAGCAAAAGGTGTGTGAGAAGTAAGTTTGATATGTAATATGATAAGTGTGGTTCTAGTAGTGGAATAAAATAGACTAAGGTAACTTACTAAGTAAGCAACCCAACAGATCTATCTCAATAGTCTAAAGAAATATTTTAGTTTCCAAGTGGGTTGGCAAAAGATAAGCCCAAGATAAAATCAAACCAAGCCCACACACGCGCGGATGAAACGTGATGAGGTGAGGCAAGGCACGCGCATGTGTATATTAAGGTATGCCCAAGTCCACACATCCACCTCAATACTATAAGGTATCTACCTAAGGACATAATCTTTATATAAACACTCTTCAAGAGTTTATCTTACTCAATGTGAGATTTAGTCTTATAAACACACACAAGGGCACTCCAAGTTTGAAACAATCTTAAGACCCAAGTCTAACAACCCTCACTCTCACCCTTTCTCTGTTCATGCCTTCACAATCGTTCCTCCACCAACGTCCAGGGTATGACTCCACTGACGAGCCACCGCGACGGTCATTCTTATTCCTCATTGGCGACTTTCCAACAACTCGAGCTCAAGGCGAACCCCAAAACCAGCGACACGAGTCCACTGGCAACATTCCTATCTTCTTGATGTAAGTCCACCAGCAACAACGTGGTGACCAACGATGGAAACTTTCTTTAATGGCTATAAAGGTAAGTACAATATGTGATCTCTATATTATCCATATTTGTTAGATTTGTTATCTCTCTACTATCCACTTTGATTTGTGTATTAGCAAGTCATTTTAAAAATAAAAAATAAAAAGCACAACTCGACCACCTGACCCGAACCAACCCATTGATATACGATTTGGTTTAATTTGGATTTGATCATGAATAAAAATACAAAAATCGATCCAAACTAAACCAAATGATTTTGATCGATTTGGATTTTTTTCTCGCCTAAACCCAAACTAAACCAACTTGTTACATCCTTAGTTGTCGATAAAACTAGCAATGAACTGAACAAACTCGAGATTAATTCAAAATTCAATTCATTAACTCAATGAACTTGGTTCTTGAACTAGATGAACAAATTGAACTCATTAAATAAATAAACTGAACTTGAACTAAGTCCTTCTCAACTTGTTTACTTCATGAACTATTTCATATATATATAATCTAAAAATAATAATTATAAAAAAATTGATTAGTTGAACTAAATTATGAACCAAGCTAATGAACCAAATTCATGAGTTAATCTAATTCATTTAGCTCATATCTCATTTTGACATTTGATTCATATAATTCAAACTCACAAACCGAACCAAAAAATTCGCAAACTTAGTTCAAACTAAATTCAAGCTACAAAAAATGATTCATATCAACTTCAAGTCAATTTTCAAGCTAAAGCCAATTTTTATTGGGTTGAGCCAAGCTAAATCAAGCTCGACTTATTTCCAAACCTAGCTGCCAAGTATAACCAAGTTCAAAAGTGGTTACGACTATTGAACAAAAAAGACTTCTGCAAACGACAATCTACATAGTCTAGACAACAAATTGAAGGGCAAACCAAAAGACTTGAGATGGACCATTAAACAAGGATATAGATAAATTACCATATGCTTGGTTTAGATTCAGTTTGCGCGGAAGAAAAGTTAAAACAGACAAGCTCACCGGGTTTCTACTGTGATGTAAAGAAATACTAATCAAGAGTTTCACACCTAAATTAGGTTTAATCCGAAAACCCTGCCATGAAGGAGAGGGCAAAACTAGATAAATTCAACCCAAATGCATTTACTGACTACGCCATAACCAAGGGTACAGGGCACCACATTCAAGTTGTCTTCAATACACCACCGCAACAACTCCACAACTAAGACTGCACTCTAGTGTGACATGTATCGTCTAACTTATCTAGTACTATTATCTTTCAATATGCCATTTCCATTAAATAAAGAAAAAATGTTTAACATTCACGAATTCTAGCAAGCAAGGAACGCAGAAAGTTAACTTATAAAATTGAATTCTCCAGCTATTTAAAGGTGATGGTTTCACTAGATGCACCGGACCAGGTATTTCACCTTTGGCTTGAATCGGGAGAACCATCTCCATATGAGACCAGGCCTTTCCTTCCATTTGGGCTTCCAGACGATGACCTTGACCTGTTATCTCTGCTTGCTTTACGTGGAGATTGTGATTCCACTGAAGATCTGGATCGTGATGGACTCCTGCTTTGGGATGACGACATGCGCCTGTCCACATGAGGAGAGGCACGAGATCGATATGGTTCAACTGGTGAATGACTCTGAACTGGGCTACGGCTTCGGCTATATTGTCGAGCACAGTAACGTGGGCTGCGTGATACAGATGGTGTCCTGCTTCTCCTGCGTCGGTACCTACATATAGGTTCACATAATCATATGCACTCTACTCAAAAGGCATGGTGCTATCATTATTAATCAGTGCCATAGGGAAAAAACACTTGGCAGCGGAAAAATGTCTCAATAATGAATCAAATCATGATAAGAAATAAATAATGCCTCACAAAACTTCATCATCTATTTTAAGAAATGTGAATGTTAAAGGAAGTTTGAAAAGAAACCTTGGTGGAGTTCTTCCACGTGGTGGTGGGCTCCTGTAACGCCTAGGGGAGTACCTTCTGTAACCTGAATATCTGAGGGCAGAAAGTGTAAAAGAATTATTGGCATTTAACTTTCAAAATCTCAATGCCACCTTAGTATGATGACTAAATAGAAATTATATACAACTTTACCTATCACGGTCACTTCTTCCATTATAGCGGAATGATCTCACAGGAGACTGAGAGGGGGTTCTATACCTTCTAGCATAAGAGTATCGTTCACTGAAACCTCTTCCCCTTCTGACACGCTTTGGTGAAGCATCCGGTGACACACTCCTCCCACGAGGTGTCCTTGCCCTACGAACAGGGCTACGACTCCTAGAATAACTCTGGTGATTACTTCTGCTTGGCGCTCTGGCTGGACTTTGGCTAATGCTTCTCAAAGGGACCTTGCCAGAGCTTCTGCTTAAGCTTCTGGCAGATGATCTAACTGGACTCCTGCTTTTGCTCTTTCTTGACACTCTTACAGGGCCTCTGCTGATCATTCTTCGTGATGATGCTCTGGGAGAACTCCTGCTCCGGCGGCTCCAAGAAAGGGATCTTACAGGGCTCTTCCTGACACTTCTATGATCGCGAGTTCTCACAGGGCTTCTACTGACACTTCTACGATCGCGAGTTTGCACAGGGCTTCTACTGACACTTCTATGATCGGGAGTTCTCACAGGGCTTCTACTGACGCTTCTCCCCTTCCTGCCCCTCACTGGGCTTCTGCTGATGCTTCTGTTTGGACTCCTGCTTACGCTTCTAATAGGACTCCTGCTCAAACTCCTCCTTGATGGAGCATGGGGGCTTCTACTACCACTTGGACTTCTGCTCAACCTCCTTTTTGGACTAACGCTTCGGCTTTTACTCTCACTCCTGGGCCTATTACTCATACTCTTACTCATGGATCGCTTAGGACTCATGCTTCGACTCCTGCTCATCAACTTTTAATAAAATACCAGATCTGGAGGAAATGGTAAGCATAAGAAATAACTGAGGTGTAACAAGATTGGAAAGTAGACCTAGATTTGCCTGGATGATCATCCATCACGTCAGTCTGCCTCTCTTCACTTCTGTCAGATTTATAGTTGGCTCCAATTCCGTTGCTACGCCGCTCTCCATTTTCCTTTGGGAATTCTTCCTCCTCCAGCATACCCACTTCCTCCCTCTTTTTATGATGCATGGGAGGTAATTCTTTCTCCACAATTAAGGGAGACTGAACTTCAGCTGCTATAAAATAAGGAAGAAAAATGAAGGCAAGAAATGACACAACATACATTACCCAAAGAATGAAAACTAAGAAAAATAAATGAAGTCTATGCAATAGTATAGTCCACTTACACAAGCTACAAGTTTGTTGGAGCTGCATTTAAGTGACTTACATGACAGACAAAAAAGGACCAGCAAAAGCAATTTACTTGTACAAAGAGCAATTGCTTTATATTTCAATTCAAGAGCAAACTTTAGATGACTTCTTTCCTAACTTATAATTGATGATCAATTTATGGAAGGCTGAAATAGGGTACTAACAAATACAATCTCATCAAAAGAAAGGTACAAGGTAAGGCAATCAGAAAGCACCCCTCTCCAAGCAGATGTGACCATAGGTCCCAGATTGCCTTAATTTTGTCAATATTTTTAATGGGCCTGCCCAGAAAGTCCAACAATATTCTATGTAAAACGCAACCCAAAACTAGGCACACAATCAACAACTCCCCCTCAAGAAGGGAATAAAAAAACAAAGGACCCTTGCAAAATTCTAGCTTATATTTCAGGATTTTGCTTCATCAAAGACAAGTAAAGGTAAAAGATAAAGTAATTTATTTGGAATAACTATATTACATAAATGCACATGAGATGAAAGTTGAATGACTTCAAAAATTACCATTTTTCTGGGAATCTTTATGCTTCTGATCTTTTCCTTGAGCATCAAGACTTTTGTCACCAGAGCTATTGTCACTCTTACTTTCACTATCTAAATCAGTAAGACTGTCCGATTCCCTAACACCACACAACAGAAGCAAGCAACTATTGTGTAAGACGGTGAAGATGCATCTGAGTCAGAACATCTAAATGGCTATTATAAGATCTTCAGAAGCAAGCAACTATTGGAATCTGGAAGCAACTATTGGAATCTGGAATCCATAAATCATGACCAAATGTTTAATCAGATTCAATACCTTCTTGATCTACGCTTTGATCTCTTATCTTGTTTCCTTCGCCTCTTGTCTCGGCGTTTATCTCTTCTTTTTCCACGTCTATGTTTATCTTTCCTAGATCTCTTTCTCTTCTTTTGCCTGTCATCGCTGGAGGAACTTGTATAAGATGATGAAGATGCATCTGAGTCAGAATCACTATCACTTTCCGAAGATTCCATATCTGAATCTGAAGAACTCTCTGATTCTGATGAGTAGTATTTTCTCCTTTTCCTTCTATCTCTTGAAGATTTTCCCTTCCGCCGCACTTCATGACTATTAGCTTCAGAAGATCCATCCCTTCCTATCTTTAATTTATTTATCTTCTTTCCATCTACAAATATAAAGATTCAAATCAACAGATCAAATATATCAAATATATTTAAAATGACATAACTGGCCAGCTCTGAAGCATGGGTACGCAAGTTTGTTAGGCGTACGCATACTTGGTATGTACCGGGTAAAGGTATGCCTATGCCTAGGATACGTCTGGGTACGTACCATGTAGTACCAAAATTAAAAAAAGAAAAAATGGGTACTGCTTGGGTGTTGCTCGGTGTGGCTGGGTACCGGCTGTGATGATTTTGCCCAGAAACTTCTGTTGTTCTTCATGGTAGGTCACAATTTTTCCCTTCCCTCTTTCATTTCTGTGCTTTCTGGACTCAGCCCCAACCACCAGACCTTCACCTTCCCTGTTCGTTCGTCCTTCAACGGCTGATTGCAGTGGTGGGCTAATGGTGCACAGTGGTGACACGTGATTTCTCCTCATCTGTAGATTCTGTTCTGTCGTCCACACTCCTCCTTTGATATCTGTTCTATTCTCTGATTCTCTCCTTGTTTCTGTTCCAGCCTTTCAGCAATGCTCTGGGCTTCCTTTTTTTGTTTGTGGGCCTGTTCTTTTTTTTGGGGCCTGTAGTTGGCTTCTTGTTTGGGTTGCACAATAACAATTTTTTAAAATATTTTGGGTGCTGCTAGTTTCTTTTAAAATTTGTGTTTTATCTTTTATGTTGTCATTTTTTTATGTGGTTATGTTGTAATATTTTATTCTATGAAATTTAAATTTCTTATATATAATATTGTACCCCAAAAAATAATTTTTATAATACAAATTAACATACCCATACCTTAGAATTTTTAAAATTGCCGTACCTCGTACCCATATCCGTATCGGGTACCAGTACCGTACCCGTATCCGTGCAACATAGCTGGCCAGGACAGAGCACATTCACTTGAATATGAAAATAAACACTTATCATACAATATGATTTGGTATTTAAAGAGTTGGAAATGAAATGTTCAATAAATGATTTAGGATTTAATCATCATCTTTCATATTATGGGTAGAACTTAGTATTCTCCAAAATGGGCTTAAGAGATTCTTACCCTCATTATATTCACCACAATTAATTATTTTAACAGTTACGGTTGGAAGTCCTTCATCATCACCCACATCTTCAATTTTCTTCAGTATATTGTGCCCTTGCACAAGCTTGCCAAAGACTACATGCTTCCTGCAAAATGACCCCGCAACTGAACAAGATAAGCAAATTGTACATTTTGTTCCACTCACAGAAACAATGACTCTAAATCAGACAATTTACCCTCTCTCACCTATAATAAATATAGAACACAGAGTAAGGCCCTATTTGGATAACCAGCTTAAATAATAAGTACTTATTTGAGTAGATCTTGTTAAATAAGCTCTATTGCCTAAAGTAATGCGATTCAAAATAAGCCATATAGCGTTTGAAATATGCTTCGTGATGCGCTTAAGCAAAACTTGAATTTTGACAATACACTATGGTTAATTTAGTCAAATTATTATAAAAACAGCTACCTCGTAAACTGTTCAGCTTTGGCAAAGGCTTATTTTCATAATCTTTAATTTTTAGCTTATAAAAATAAGCCCAAAACAACATAGATGGGTTTCAAAAGCTGTTTTAATAAGCACATCCAAACAGTATTAAAATGCTTCATAAGTTCTTATTGCAGTAGATAAGCTCAAAGAAGCTGTAAATAAAATCATCCAAATGGGACCTAAGTACTAAACGCCAACAGGAATCAACTAGATAAACAAACCTATCAAGATGGTGATCAGCTTTCAAAGTGATGAAAAAATGAGAACCAAGAGTGTCGCGATCAGCAATTGCCATGGACAGAAGGCCCGAAGCATCATGCTTTAGCCTAGGTGACTCATCTGAAATAAATCACATTTTACAAGTACAGTTTGTAAAAACTGCATAAACTTTGAGATATAGCTTGAATGCAATACAATTCCGAACCCATGCTGTGGAATATGAGCTCAAGACCATGACTTAGCATTCTCACCAGGGAACTTAGAACCATATATGCTTTCTCCACCAGTCCCTGTAAAACACACAGGAAAATATGATCCAGTAGTATAGTATGACGAACAACATATGTTGCATTTGGAATGCCACAGAAAGGATAAGGGATGAACGTCAAATGGGGCTTAAGATGTTTCAAGACAAGCTTATTGTTCATCCACTCAACTAAAAGGCAAGAGGAAAGGCTACATGTGATTATTCGAGACTCCTTTTGCTTTTTAATGGCTCAATTTGGAAAGAAGAAAAATAACAACCACAAAATGACATTATTTTAACAAATACACATTAAAAAAATGGAAGAGAACAAATGAAAAACAGTTCGCAAACAGATAGAAGCAAAAGATAGAATGACTATAATTTCAAAATTACTACTAGTAAGCCACAGTATAGCAATATCTAAAAGTAAACCCAAATAACAAAATCAAATCACTTTCATACCCCCACTCAATGACAGGCCAATCTGTGTTCATGCAAAGGAACTTTGCTAATTAGGTTCCTAATTGACTTTGAAAAGAAATTACCATTGTCACAGGAAACATGAAAATGGAACAAGGCTTGCAACTCGGACAACTGAATGATCAAATGATAAAACATAAAGAAAGTGACTACATATACTGGATCAAATTGCAACCTTAAAAAATGGAGAAATAATTCATAATAGGAGGCAATGCATCAATTGAATTGAATATATACCATTTCGATTAACAAAATCACCACCCTGCAAAATGAAAACCATCCATTATTAAACATAACCACATGACAACAATGCATACAAAATGGAAATGGGTTTGGAGTTTGGACATCATGAGGTTTGTTAGAGTTATGAGGATGAATAACTTAGTATGTACAACCTTAAAACTATATCACAAGAAAAGCAGTCGAGACCATCAGCCCTGTATCCTACAGAATAAACAAGGGTAACTGACTAAAAGAGGGACCACTACAAAGCCATTTGAAACCACAAAAATGAGCAGACATATATAGAACTACCGAAGAACAATCAAGATGTAAGAAACAATAAAAACACCATACCTGCACAATGGAGCCTTTTACAATGTGATGGATGAAAGAACCCTTGTAGTGCAGTGATTTTCCACTATTTGAACTGACTCCCCTTTCTCCTGAACATAGAATGAATTTTTTCAAAGAAAAGGGAGAGGAGAATCAGTGACTTGTTGATTATGAAGACAATTTTTAATTATAAATCTACTTTTTGATGCACAATTTCATGGAAGCAAAATGCATAAACATATCCAAGAACTTGGTGGATAAGTAACGGTGATGGTACATGAAAGTTTTGCAAGGAAAATGCCAAAATGGAAGGGTCCAATAAACGAATGTCAAAATTGAAGGAATTTTTCATGCAAATCAAACTTTTTATTACCTGTACATAGTGCACGAAAATTTTCGGCAGTCTTCGGAGCAACATCATAGAAAAGCTGTGACGACATGATAACCAATCATTAGGTTGAAAATTGCAAACACTACAGCATATATCGTTAAAATAAAACATTATAAAGAAGAAAAAGTACCTCAAAAACCATCCTTTCAACAGGATTCCCATCTATGGACACATCCATAAACACCAGGGTATTCTTCTTCTTTGCCATTGTCTGTCTTATTTAACAAAATCTAAATCAATACAACCACTGATCTGAAGCAACAATTCATCAATAAGCAAACAAACACAAAGTTAAATAATGGAACTACCCAATTGCACTTTCAAGCTGTTACAAGATAAGTTTTCAAAAATCTAAACGAATTCTTGTTAGGCTCATAAGATAGATATACATTGGGGCCTAATGAAACAAGGTAACAGGAAATTACGGGTACCCATACTCAGAGTACGTGGAGGAAACAAGTTATGAATTCCACTATAACAATTTGAGTGAAGAAGCAAGACGCCAAACGAAGCATTTACTATAAAATCAATTAAATTGGAATAAACAGTCGATGCATCAAAATTGAGCTGCAACCCTAAAACCCTAGCTAGAGTCCCCAAAGCATGCAACAAAGGGTTAATGATTAAGCCATCGAGTTCGATGACAAACATAAACGGAAGAAAAAGCATGACGATGGAATGAAACGCTGTGTGTACCTACATATAATACGACAAAGAGAATGGTGCTCAATTTGGAGTGGGTTTAGGAGAGGAACAGAGTTTGTGGATCAGTGATTTGCGAATGAAAAAGTGCAGAAATGAAATCACTATCAGAAACGCTAGGTTTGTGCAGAAATGAAACGAAATGGGGAAGAGAAGCTAAGAAGCAAGAGCAAAGTTGAGCTCACCTGAGAAACGCAGAGCCACAGAAAGGTATCCAAGTGATGAGATGTGAAGAAAACCTAGGATTATATATAAAGGAGCTTAGCCTATGTGCTTCCACTGGAGAGTGAAGTTACTGGAGTATCCCTGCTGCTCAACCCGTTCAATCGTTTCTTCATTATCATGAAAGAAATTTAAAAAATGGAGATCGGGCAAAAGAGTCCTAATCGGTGGATGTTTAGTTTAGATTAATTTTTTTAAAGGGAAAATGACTTTCTTTTAAAGATTTTTTAATAAGATTGTGATTATAAAATTTTAGAAAATGATGCTCTGATATATTTTTTAAATACATCATTTTTTATCATATTTTTAATGATTATAATTAAGTAAAAATAATAAAAAAACAGTATAAAAAATAATGTGAAAAAAAGTGTAATAAAAATATCATTATTGTAAAATTTTTGACATAAAAAAAGCTAATTTAAATACATGTTTAAATTTTAAAGAATTTTATTTTTGTATGACATTAATTTATTAATTTATCCGATAAATCATATTTTTGAACTGTTTTGATGTTGAGAATATATTATTTGATAATTAAGTTAATCATTTACTTTTATAATCCTTTCCTACTTTTTTTAATGTACAATTGTTTGATTGATTTGTACCATTGGATCTTCCTCCTAAAATTTAGGACAGCTACTAGTGTAATAAGTTTTCAATAACTGAATTTATATATAAAAAGCTATGGTTGGTGTGAATGAATGAAATGATATTTCATATTTAATCTTAGAATCATAGCATTTATGTTTAGAACTGAGTTCTGAGGTTTATCTTAAAATGTAATAGGTGGTTGACTCCTCCATAGGCATAACTCTTTCAATGATGGAGCGATGGGGTATATACTTATAAAAAATACTTTAACACTCAAATCAGTAATTACGCAAGGAGAATAGTGAGTAATGAAAAATGGGTGTACATTATCTTTCTTGTTTACTGTATTTATATGAGCATATGAGGGTTTTAAGTGTCTGAGCATTTAGTACGTACTAAATGTTATTACTTGGGATCGTAGCGACATGATCGTGGGAGACAGGATCCTAGGGACAAGGTCGTGAGGCCACTGTTCTAGACCGTTATACATGGTTATGTCCCATGGATCGATCCGGCACGCAATACGCTGGAGTCCGTCGTTGATGCCCTCAGCAGTAGTTAGCTCATAATACGCAGATGAGATCTCGGTTATATGCATATCAGACCACAGCATGGGGTAACAACAGCTTCACGAGATCTGTGCAATGGATAAATCTTAATGATATCTGTTATTGTCAATCATGATTTTGTAGGATAATAGCACCCATTATTGCCTCTAACTACCCAAACTTGCAATATCTATATTTTGATATTATAAGGATCATCTGCAACTAAATAAGGAACATATATCTTCCTACTACCATTGCAGAAACGTATTTCTCTAATCTCTATAAATACTATACTTATTCACCTTCTCGGATAACTTATCACTCATTGCATAAACCCTACTTGTGCACAACCTGACTTGAGCATTGGAGTCCTTTTGCTAGTACCAACCCCTCGTCTCAACACGTTCTGTTACTATTGCGCAAGGTGGAAACCATTGTGACATGTCTATCTCAGGTACACCTTTGAATTCACATTAGAACATTGGCGTCGTCTGTGAGAAACGATAAACTTCTATTCCCACCTAACTATGGTGAACACGAGACAGAACCTAAAGGAGAGAAGACGCATCACAAACCTCTGTAGATCGAAGGCTAGGACCAGTGGTGCAACATCCTCCCCACCATGTTCCACCACCAGCTGCTGAAACCTTTGCTGCGAGGAACTAGGCGCCAGATGTAGAGCATCTACACGATGTGCATGAGACCTCGCTTTCTGATGAGAGCCCTCACCCATCGCGTAGGATTCTTGTAAGGGATAGACTTAGAATTCGCATGCAAGAGGTTAATTCCGAAGTTCGCAGATCCAAAATCCTAGTGCATTAGCTCTTAAGACTCTCGAACGATGAAGTTGATGATCGTGTGTCTCGCCCAGAACACACGAATTGATCCCACCTATCTAGAAACTAGTTCCAAGTTATGGTGCAACAACATATGCAGATGTTGGAAACACAATACTGCATATTAGAAGATCTAGGACAGACTAAGTATAAAGATCAACACAGGAAGCAAAGTCAGAATGGAAGGCGAAACGCAGATAACGATCAGAGAGGGCCACACGTTGACCCCACCATGTCCAATATTGCTAATGACAACCCAGATCCTAGCGATTAGGAGCAGCCCTTCTCTGCCCAACTCCTACAGTATAGAGTCTCGAGGAATTTCAAATTCCCAGTCAATATGAAACTCTATGACGGGACCATGAACCCGTAGGAACACAAAGATGTCTATGTTCAATCTATGTGCTTCTATGGCAGATCCTCACAGTTGTTATGTCGTGTCTTCCCCCTCTCCCTGAAGAAGGGAGCCCTCAGATGGTTTGTCACTTTGCCACAAGGATCCATCACTGACTGACCAGACCTGAGACAATGTTTTTTGCTTCAGTACACTACTAGCAAGGAACAACCCAGATCCATTGAATCTTTATCTAAAATTCGCCAAGGGCGGAACAAGTCCCTTCGTGAGTATATTAAAGATTCAGCGCGGCATGTACAAATGTAGAGAACTTTGATAATAGGATTGCCCTTCGTTATGCTTGCAGTAGCCTCTAAGCCGATTCCAAATTCTTCGCTTCTTTAGTAAAGAAAAAACCAGAGAACGTGCAAGAATTTCAGCAGTAGTCCCAGAAATATATAAACCTTAAGGAGATTGGAGAAAGGTGAGCCCTCTCACTAGAAAATCAACCAAAATTCCTCACTATCATGGAACTCCAAGGATAGTCCACCCCGGGGCAAATACTCCAACTATACTGCTCTAAACACTTCATGCGAGACAATCTTAAGTGAAATGTTATAGACAGAGTTTCAGGACATTAAAAGGCCACCACCTTTGAAGAAAAGTAAATAGAAGGATTGCTCCAAACATTGTATATAGCATAAAAACTATGGCTATGAAACTGAAGATTGCTATCAACTCTGCAATGCAATTGAGTTCTTAATCAGGGCGGGATGGCTAAAATAGTACGTTAGCCGTGTTCAAGACAATGAACATCATGAAAAGTGAAGAGAAGGAAGACAGAGCCCTTGACAAAGCCCATTTCCACGCCAAAGAAGAACCTGGAGCCCTAGGATGCGATATGAATGACCGGCAAGATAGGAACAAGGACGCTCTATTTGATGATAACGACAACCGCCATGCCCAACCTAATAGAAACATTAACACTATTGTAGGTGGATTTATTAATAGTGGTTTATCTAATGGAGCTCGAAAAAAGGCCCTCATGGTGGCAGTGTTGAGTGTCTCCCACTCCGAGTCTAATCATGGCGAAATTATCCCAGATCATGATGACCTACTAGTTATTTCATGAATAATTTCCAATGCTGAAGTCCGACGTATCTTCGTGGACCAAGAGAGTTCAGCAAACATCATGTTCATGGACCTCTACCAAAAGCTAGAACTTCCACGTACGGAACTAAGCCCCTAAGATGGGGAGGTTACGGAGTTCACTGATGATAAGGTCACCCTGGCAGGATATTATGAGATCCACTTAACCCTGGGGTCATCTAAACTCTTTAGGACGGTCAAGGTAAGGTTTCTAGTTGTGGACTGCCCCTCAGTTTACAACATCATTTTGGGTCTCCCTGCTTTAAACGCACTTGGCATCATGGTATCCACTACCCACCTGGTCATGAAGTTTCCCAGCAAGAATGACGAAGTTGTTACAGTAAAAGCCAACTTAATTACAACCCAGAAATGCTATAATGAGAGCCTCAGAATTTGCAGGGTTCCCAAGAAAGCAAAAGCTGCTACATTAAGCCCAGTCCTAGATTAGGTCAACATCCTTATGACCGAACTGGATGTTTGAAAGGAAATTTAAGGTACCAGACCCCACCCGGAAGGTGACTTACAACCTATCTAACTTGGAAACAAGTCAGACTAGGTCACCAAGATTGGAATGAACCTGGAAGAAGAAGAAGAGAGGTGCTAGCTGATTGAGCTCCTACTTAAAAACAAAGACCTCTTCCCCCTGGACATCCTCCGATGTGCTTGGGCTTGACCTCGCCTTCGTCTGCCATCACCTATCTATTAAGGAGGATGTAAGGCCGGTCTCCCAAAAAAAAGGAAAGTTGGCCCAGAAATGTAACAAATTATTAAAGAACAGGTGAATGAATTGTTCAGTGCTGGCTTCATCAGGGAAATACCATATACCACATGGCTATCCAATGTAGTCCTGGTGAATAAGTCAAATAGGAAGTGGAGAATGTGCGTAGATTGCATAGACTTAAACAAAGTCTACCCTAAAGACACGTACCCACTTCCCAATGTGGATAAACTAGTTGATAACTCCTCAAGCTTCCGTTTGTTGTCAGTCATGGATGCATACTCTGAGTACAACCAGATCTCAATGTACCCCAGAGATAAAGATAAAACCACCTTCATCACTGATAGGACGAGCTACTGCTATAGGGTTATGCCCTTCGGTTTGAAAAATACAGGAGCCACCTACCAGAGAATGATGAATAGGGTCTTTGAAGACCAAGTGGGGAAGATACTGGAGGTTTACATCAATGACATGATAGTAAAAACCCCCACAAGGTGGATCACATACCACAGACCTCAAAGAAGTATTCACATAAATTCAGAAGCACAATATGAGACTTAACCCGAAAAAGTGCGCCTTAGGAGTCCAAGCGGGAAAATTCTTGGGTTTCATGCTGACACACCACGGAATTGAGGCTAATCCAGATAAATGTCAAGCGATTCTCAACATGTGGAACCCTTAGAATGTAAAAGAAGTACAACAGCTAACTGGCTGGATTGTGGCCTTCACACGATTCCTTACTAAAGTTGCTCATAAATCCCTCCCCTTATTTAAGCTGCTCAAGAAAGGAAATGATTTTGAGTAGATTCGGGAGTGTGAGGATGCCTTTTCCTCTTTGAAGAGTCTTCTGTCCTCTCCGCCATACTAATAAGACCAAAACTTAGAGAAATATTGTACTTGTACTTTTCAATTCATGAAGAGGCTATAAGCTTAGTACTAATCTGGGAGATGGAGGAGGGATAGAAGTCGATCTATTTCATAAGCAAAGTTATGCAAGACCTAGAGTTCTGCTACTAGAAAATTGAAAAGGTTGCCTTTGCATTTGTCACCATGACCAGAAGACTCAGGCAATACTTTCAATGCCACCCTGTGGTAGTGAGAACAAACCAACCTATCTGCAGGTGCTGCACAAACCAGACTTAGTAGAGAGAATGGTTGTTTGGTCCATTGAACTTTCTGAGTTCAGAATCGCATACGAACCTCGGCTCGTAATAAAGGCTTAGGCACTCTTCAACTTCTTAGTAGAACTCACATCAGACCCCGGTGACCTCGTAGGGATTTCTTGGACCATATTTGTCAATGGCTCCTCGAACTCCAATGGAAGTGGTGCTAGGATAATCTTGGAAAATTTTGAGGCAGTGACAGTGGAAAACTCCCTAAAGTTTGAATTCCCAACCTCCAACAACTAAGCAGAGTATGAGGCATATATTGTCGGACTGATAATGGCCAAGGACATAGGAATAACTAAAATCACACTTTGTAGTGATTCCCAACTGGCGACCTCCCAAATCCGGGGTGATTATCAAGCAAAGAAGCCCCTCCTACAAAGATACTTAGCTAAGGTACAAGACCTCATTAAAAACTTCCAGGAATCCAAAATAGAGCATATACCAAGGGAGCAGAACTCTAAGGCAGACCTCCTATTTAAACTGCCCAGCACTAAAAGCCCAAGCAACAACCGTTCCGTGATCTAAGAGACCTTCTCTCAATATTCCATTACGAATCACGCCATTTTCCAAGTAGAAGAGGAAGAGCGTACTTAAGTCACCCTAATCATTGAGTATCTATAGTTTGGAGCCACACCCTCTAATCTAAAGGAAGCCTCCAGGCTAGTCAAAATAATAGTCAGGTACACCATCTACGATGGGCAGTTATACTGACAAGGGTTTTCTTCACCTCTCCTCAAATGTCTCACACCAAAGGAAGCAGAATATGTACTAGCTGAGTTTCACGAGGGGAGCTGTGGACACCACTTGGGAGGCCTAACCTTAAAGGCACTCAGGGTAGGATACTATTGGCCGATAATGGAAGTAGACTCCCATGCACATATCCAGATTTGTGATAAATGTCAGCGCCACTCGGACCACTATCAGTTCCTCTCAGAGGAACTATCCACGATGTCGGTGCCCTGGCCATTCTACATATGGGGTATGGATATCTTGGGTCTGTTCCCTCAGGAACTTGGTCAATTGAAATACTTGGTGGTAGCATTAGATTATTTTACAAAATGGATCAAGGTAGGACCCTTGGTCACAGTCACCTCTACCCAGATTCAGAAGTTCACTTGGCGCCATATCATCAACAGGTTTGGAGTTCCAAAGTCCATTGTGACAGACAATGAGGCCCAGTTCAAAGATAAGGGTTTCAAAGACCTGCTTGCTGAGATAAAAATTAAGCACCATTGTAGTTCTGTTGAAAACCCTAAGACAAATAGGCAAGCCGAAAATTGCCAATTGGGTTATTTCCATGTAATTAAAAGAAGGTTGGATAAAGCTAAGGGAAATTGGGCTGAACAATTAGACCATGTCCTCTGAACTTATCAGACTACACCCCACTCTACAATAGGTGAAACTCCTTTTAAACTCACTTATGGGTGCGAGACTATGATCTCGGTCGAAACAGGTGAACCAACCTAGTGTCTCCAATAGTTTTCACCTGACAGCAACCCCAGATTAATCAGGGAAGACATGGATTTTCTGGGGGAAAGAAGGTACATTGCGCATATACGCGACGCCACCATCAAGCAGAGGACAACGACTAGGTATAACTTAAAGGTTGTTCCAAGAAAGTTCTAGCCAGAAGATTTGTTTCTCCAGAGAGCAGACATCGGAGGTAGGAATACCTTTTAAGGGAAGTTAGCTCCTAATTGGGAAGGGCCCTACCGCATCGTAATCAGCACAGGCAAAGGAGCTTATGTAACACCCCAAATTTCCTATATCTCTTAAACAGTAATTTTGACAGTTAACAGAATTTTACTGTTTAGTAATTTCTGGATGCTGTAAAATTAATTTGATTATTCCGTCAGCATATTTGATCGTTTTGAGTGATTTACTCCGTGTCAGAAAAATAATAATTTTCGGACCGGGAAAAATCTTTCTGTATTTATTTCTCTTGACTATTAATTATTTTTAACAATCTGACTTGATTTTCATACGTTTTCTAATATTTGTGATTTTTGTGGATGATTATGAATTTTTGACTGTATGTGGGCCCAGGTGGTCCTAGGTGGGCCCAGGTGACCTTACATGGGCTCAGGTGGGTCCCGCAAAGTGAAAAATTTTCTACGCATAGAAAAATTTGTACTGTTTAGACGGAGACAAGGGATCTTACTAAACTTGAATCCGGAAACAGTTTTAGAAATTTTCTTGTATTGTGTTTTGTACTGTATTTAATTTATCGGGTGATAAAAATACAGTAAATATATTCTTTCGTGGGGTTTTTATTAGATAAAATTAGAAATTATATTACTTAAGTCAACACTGGTGGTTTGGATATCTACCATTGATTTAATTAATGGTTAAGAAATAAATTTAATAAAGAAGCATTGGATAATCACCATTGATTTAATCAATGATGTGAGAATAAACTTAGTTAGGCAAGCTTCAATATCAACCGTAGATTTAATCAATGGTGTAAATTTGATTATATAAAGTGACCATTTACAACCATTGGATTTAGAATTGATCAAGGGTGGAGATTTGGTCTTGTAAAATAACAAGGACCATTTATGACCATTGGATGAAGAATTGATCAAAGGTGGGGATTTGGTCTTCTAAAAAGGTTATGACTAATTATAACCCTTGGATTTAAAGTTTGAAGGAGCAATCTTGACCCTTTATTTTGGAGACACATCAATGGCTAGAATTTAAAGGAGAAGGATCCAATGGCTTAGATTAAGTCTTCTAAATTAAAAGTCTACCTAAATCCTAACCATTGAATTAATCAATGGCTAGGAATACTTCAAATAATTGTATAAAAAAAAAAAGATGACAACTTCATGCATTATGGAAGGGGGGACGGTTTTGGAGTGCTTGGACTAGGAGGAGACAATTTTTTTAGTAGCCTTTTTAGGCTAAAGAAAAGATGAAGTCAACAATGATTTGATTAGTAACTAATTAAGCCTAATTTGATTAATCTAATGGCCTAATTAACAAGTTAAGTAAACTAAATTAAATATTAAATTGTTATAATCTAATTCTTAATTAGATATCCTAATTTTAATTAGAGATTATAATATATGAAATAATATGTTAATTAATTAGTTATATAATTAGAATGTTAGTTAAGATTGGTTAGGAAATTTAACCTAACTAATTACCTAATTAATTAGCATGCAATTAGGTGTAAATTGAGAACAATTAATTCCCTAGAATACTCAAGGAGCCACACGGTTTTCATGCAGCTTGGGGAGACTTTTACATGGTTCTTGAACCACCAATAATAGCCATGCAAACTAAATTAATGACCATTATTATTTGTCATGGTCAATATGACCATTATTGTTTTGTTTGCTTCCTTTGGATTGCATGATGAAGGGGGGACGGTTGGAGAAGCAAGAAAGAAGAAGAGACATGTTGAGACATGTTAGAGTAGTCTTTTTAGGCCAAAGAAAAAGCTTGAAGACATTAATTAGATGTCTTGACCAATTATTAGTCATTTTCCTAAAGCAAAGTTATTTTCTTCTTTCTCTCCATGCAATGCTACGACTGCCCACTTCAATTCAGCCATTTGATTTCATTTGTATCACATTTCATAACACTTAACTCATTCTCTCTCTTCTCTCTCTTCCAATTTGTCAAGAACACCAAGAACAACACCATTTTCTTTCCTTCCTTGAGCATTCGGTCACCACCCATGGAACCACTTCCAATCTTCCATAATTTTATCTAGCTACATATCTTGAATCCTCTCATCAATTCAAAACACTTTCATGTTGGAGACTTTCTCTAAATCATTCATCTTCATCACTCAACCAAGTCAAGAATACAAAACAACCATTTTCCTTCATTTTCTCACCAAATGGTTCGGCCATGACCACCAAAAGCACCACCCATCACTTTTAATTTCATCCAACCATAGATCTTGAATCTACATGATATTCTAAGTAACTTTCATGTTAGAGATTTTCTCTAAATCATTCATCTTCATGGACTTTCTTCAAGATCAAAGTTATTGAGTTTTTGAGGTGAAATATAAGAAGACTTCATTTCTTCTCTTTTTTTTTTATGATCTAAACCATGTTTGATCCATGGTTCCTCTTAATCAAGCTTAGTATACTAATTTCTATATATTTTGTTTTGAATTTGAGAAGCCCTTGGTGTTGAAGGACTTGGAAAGAGAAGCAAAATCAAGAAGCTTTGAGGATCTTCAAGAGGTAAGAGGGAGATCCATCTCACCAACCAATTATGGTGGTGGGAGATGGTCTTATATTTGATGGATTGTGAATTCATGTGAGAATTCCAATCCATGGTTATGTAATAATTAATTGTGTGTTTATGAGCTTTACTTTATTTTCTTGTGCTTTGATTATTTTTGTCTATGCTTAATATGATTTGCATGATTTTATGGCTTTGATAGTATACTTATAATATGCATGATGAGTATATGGCATGTTTGTGATATTTATGATGAAATATATATATGTATGCCATGATGTGTGGATGGAAAGAAAATTGATCTTAGTTCCAATGGCCAAGGAAGAGCTACGGTTTTGATGACCTTGATGAGGGTCAATGTTGAAAATTTTCAAGAACAAGGAAATTAAATTTTGATCCCTAGAGCAATGAGAATTTCGGCCAAGACACCTCAAAATAGATGTTTATAAATTAATATGTTTATGGAAGATTAAAATTGGATTGATTTGAGGAGTATGGAAAATGAACTAAAGGTTTGTTTTTTTTAAGAAAACATGAACACAAATTTTAGAATGAAATTTTATTGATTTATTTTGTGTAGAAACAAGAATGGAATTTATTTAAGTTAGAAGAAAAATATTTCATGGTTCCAATGGCCATCTATAAGGTTTTGATAATTTAGAAAAATGTTTTGATGCTATGAAATACAAGAATTTTCAAATAAGGATTTTTGAAAAGGGAATTAAGTGTTATAAATTAAGTGAAGTGGAATTTTCATAAATAAAAGAAAAAGAAGATTGAAAGTATTGAACTTCAAATTAATTTAAAAAGAATCAATTTTTAGAAGTGATTTAGAAATATAAAAGAAAATATTTGTAACTTAAATTTACTCACGAAGAATTTATTTGAGTTTTGGAAAACGTTAGGAAATTTAAAGTTAAGAAACAATAATTAAAACAACTCAATATGATTTTGTAGGACTAGATCAATAAAAAGTGATTTTGAGAAAATATATATTAAGGAAAAGATTTTTGACTAAGAATGAAAAAAGATTTGCAAAGAAAGTGAAAATGAATTTGACCAAAAGGGTTTGTTATATGACCAATCGGTACTTTGCTTTTGAAAATAAAACTTTAATAGTTTTGTTTGTGTAAAACCATATCAATTTAAAAAAGAAAAATGTTTTGATAATTTTTCAAATAGTAATGCCTAGATTTTGATGAAACAAAGTAATTCTCCAAATGAAAATATAATTGATTTAATACAAGAAATTTGAAAAGGGAATCAGAGTATTTTACTCACTTGAAAAATTAAGTTTTGTAAATGAAAATGTTTTCAAAACTTCAATTTATTTTGAAGTAGGTTAATTTGGAAATGATTTGGGAAAAAATGGAGAATATAATGGTATTTTGAGAATTAACTCAAGTATAACTTATTTTTAAGTTTTGAAGTACGTTTGGAAATTTTAAGATTTGAAACATTGATTTATATCAATGAAAAAGTAATTTTGTGGATTATATTTGAAAAAGAATTTCTTAAGTAAAGAAATGTGGAAAAAGATTTTCTTGAGTAAGAAAATGTGAAAAATGAAGTACAAAGTCATAATATTTTGAGAAAGGATGAAATGGAATTTTTGAAGGTTAAGAAATATTTTTCGTAATAGAATTGTGGAAAAAAAATGATTTACGTATCTTAAAAATGATTTAGAATATAGTAAAATATTCCTACGTGATTTAAAATATGTTAAAATATTTCTACGTGATTTGAATTACGTTTAAATATTTTACATGAGTTTAAATATTTGACGATCCTGTTGAAAAATCACTATGTGATTTAAAAGTAATAGAATATTTTTACAGTATTGTGAAAATATAACAGAAACATTTCAGAATTTTAAAAATGTAACAGAAGTGTTACAATATTTTGAAAACGTAATAGAAACATTTTGGAATTGTGAAAACATAATGAAAATGTTGCGCAATCTTGTGAAAATACGGCGAAAGTGTTTTATAACTATGAAAACATGATAACATGATTTTGTGTTAAAAATACAGTATAATTACTGTTTAACTAGTGCATGGACACTGTATGAGAGAGTGACGTGTTTTGCCTATGATTGGTATTTGGTGCATTTTATATGCATTGGAAAGAGATGCCCGTATTTAGATTTGGTGCATTATACATGCATTGAAAAGATTTGGCCCGTTGGGGTTGGACTTGCACTGATAAATTCGTGCATTGTATAAAAGATAGCTAATAGCTATTATGGCTCTTATGGTTGAAGAGGGAATGAGAATTGATAGTGAGGTCTATGATGGATCTTGGGGGCGTCGAGGCTCGGCGGTCGACCAGTGGACAGTTGGCGAGTACCCTGTGCCACTTGGCGATGCAGTCCGTTGCAACGCATTGACGATACCCGACAAGAGCACGATTCTTTTCAACAACTGGGAGATTGTCTTTGGGCTAAGGCTGACAATTAACCAGAGCATTCTTCTCAAAATTGTGAAAACCTCCATGGAGTTGTTTGTGATAAAATGAGTCTTTGTACATATGCATAAATCTGAACATTTATATCTGTGTGATATATTAATTGAGGAATATTGGTTATAACGATTGTTATGAATACTTGGATGATGATGATGATAATGCTGATAACATGATTATGGTATGATCTATCTGTATGATATTGTTGGCTGTGTGTTATCTCTGTACTGCTATGTTGGTATTGGTGTAGGTGATCTCACCTCTTTGTTATGTTATTTTGCTGTGTCTGTATTGTTAAAATCAAACAATAGAAGGACCGAGTTGTCTTAGACATAACATGCGATAAATATTCTGAGATTGGTGACAACAATAAGGAGTGGACATTCAGGACTCGAAGGTGTGCAGTGTTGACAAAGGAACAGATGTCTGATACATCAAGATGAACAGAAAAAGGAATAAGTATGTTAAAGTTTTCCGTTAGTGTTGTACTGTGCTATTAAGTAGGACCCGTCATGGGGTTTGCTACTGTCAAAAAAAAAGAAAAAAAACAAGTCTGTTAATTTTATATTTCTCTTTAAATTGTGATATTAATTAGTGTCAATATTGCATAATGAATAGTTGAAATATGATTTTCAATATTACCTAATATTTTCAGTAAATTTACGTTTCAGTAAAGAAGAAATTTTGAAACCCATCTTTTATAACTCAAACTTTGTGCGAACTTATTTTCAGATTATAAGTCGGAAGTCAGAAATGTGATGCCGTAGCTAGGTTGTTACATTAGTTGGTATCATAGCCAGGGTGTTACATTAGTTGGTATCAGAGTTAGGGTGTTACATTAGTTGGTATCAGAGCACGGTTTAAGTCTTTTGGGGTTTGTGGTTAGGTCTATTTTGCTTGTGTTGTGTTCTCTGTGTTTATTTTTCTGAAAGGAAATAATGTTATTTATAATGGATATTAGATCCATTGTATTTCGATCTACACGCCTCGAGAAAGAAAAAAAAAAAGGAATGGCTCGTGATAGTTATACTTGTGTGGAAGTGAAACATGTTACTAGTAATACAGTTGCAGCTACGGGAGCAACGGGAATAATGTGGAAAGACGACTGCACGAACAAAGGACTGCTGTTCAGTGGAAACTGGAAGTTGAAGTTTAGGATCTGATGGAAGAGAATCAGTCTTGAAATATAAGATTTCGTAATTTTGAAACCTGGTATTTTTTTTAGGATATTGAGAAAGTAATTAATTTTGACGGAAGATGAATTTACAACCATTGAGGAAACCAAAAGCAGTAAGTGATGTGAAAGAAAGTACTTAAATGAAGGAATGTATGTCAAGAAAATAATTTGCGGAAAAGTTGGACACATTTCCAAAGAATATAATCTCTGATGTGTTCTTTGAAAACAGAGTTTTCTATTAGTAAAATTTTAGATAGTAAGGGAAGTTGTTACTCTGAATGAGCGGGAGTGTTCTGAGCGGAAGATTTAATCAATGGAGATTGCGTCATTGGAACTAATCCTATAAATCATACTAAATATTTCTGTGAATAACCTATTTCTTATGACATATGATTGAGTAGATCAATTATATGTTAGAGTTATTCGTTATCCTCTAATTTGTTTACTTCTGTTTCTATTCTTAGTTGATCGAGCTATTCAAGTTATTCAAATTGTTGTTATAGATCAAATCTTTATATTAGTTTGATCTGTTGTTCAAAATTTTTATGTTAGTTTGATCTGTTTCATAAACAGACGTGATCTTTGAAACTGGATTGGTTATTTTCCAACCATATCTAATGAGATTATTTCAACAGAGTGTGAGTAATCCAGAGAAAATTTATTTTTGAAAATCGGGTTATATCCAATTCTTTGCTGGATATATTCGATAACAGGTTCGATTCATTTTGTTATCTTTCATGATGTTTTCTTTCATCTCCTGCAACTGAAGGAATATCTTGCAAGAAAGGATATTTCTATATTTGTATCTGTGTTAATGTATCTGAGTAACGCAGCAGAAGCATGGTAAGTTTTTCAAAAGATTAGAACAATTCTTCTATAGGAAAATTTAAGACGGTAATGGAAAACCGTAGAAAAAAAAATTTATGGAAGTATCTGGTATCGTGCTGTGGAAAAGAGAATTCGATTAGTGAAACATTTCCTGTTAAAAGCAAAAATCTAGAATATATAGTGATACGAGAATAAGAAAATTTTAAGTAATACATTACATTAGTTGGAAGTTATCTGTGAAAAACTATTCTAAGCATAAATGAAGATCGGTTGTTGTTATGTTGGTATTAGAGATATGGAGATTCTTTCTTTCTGGAGTAACATTCAACATTTTCAGTAATTATAGGAGTCTGAGATATCTATTTGATCAGAAGAAGTTGAACATCAGCAAAGAGATTTTGTTGGTTAGAATAGTATAGCAAGACGTAAGAAAGGAAGCTTCATGAGAATTGCAAAATAAGATGAAAGCACCATATTCGTATTTATTCAGAGGATGTGAAATCATGGTCATGAAATTTCGAGGACGAAATTTCTATAAAGAGGGGGAGTATTGTAACACCCCAAATTTCCTATATCTCTTTAATAGTAAATTTGACAGTTAACAAAATTTTACTGTTTAGTAATTTCTGGATGCTATAAAATTATTTTGATTATTCCGTCAGCATATTTGATCGTTTTGAGTGATTTACTCCGTGTCAGGAAAATAATAATTTTCGGGCTGGGAAAAATCTTTCTGTATTTATTTCTCTTGACTATTAATTATTTTTAACAATCTGACTTGATTTTCATACGTTTTCTAATATTTGTGATTTTTGTAGATGATTATAAATTTTTGACTGTATGTGGGCTCAGGTGGTCCTAGGTGAGCCCAGGTGACCTTACGTGGGCCCAGGTGGGTCCCGTAAAGTGAAAATTTTTCTACGCATAGAAAAATTTGTACTGTTTAGACGGAGACAGGGGATCTTACTAAACTTGAATCCAGAAACAGTTTTAGAAATTTTCTTGTACTGTGTTTTGTACTGTATTTAATTTATCGGGTGATAAAAATACAGTAAATATATTCTTTCGTGGGGTTTTTAGTAGATAAAAATAGAAATTATATTGCTTAAGTCAACACTGGTGGTTTGGATATCTACCATTGATTTAATTAATGGTTAAGAAATAAATTTAATAAAGAAGCATTGGATAATCACCATTGATTTAATCAATGATGTGAGAATAAACTTAGTTAGGCAAGCTTCAATATCAACCGTAAATTTAATCAACGGTGTAAATTTGATTATATAAAGTGACCATTTACAACCATTGGATTTAGAATTGATCAAGGGTGGAGATTTGGTCTTGTAAAGTAACAAGGACCATTTATGACCATTGGATGAAGAATTGATCAAAGTTGGAGATTTGGTCTTCTAAAAAGGTTATGACTAATTATAACCCTTGGATTTAAAGTTTGAAGGAGCAATCTTGACCCTTTATTTTGGAGACACATCTAATGGCTAGAATTTAAAAGAGAAGGATCCAATGGCTTAGATTAAGTCTTCTAAATTAAAAGTCTACCTAAATCCTAACCATTGAATTAATCAATGGCTAGGAATACTTCAAATAATTGTATATAAAAAAAAAAGATGACAACTTCATGCATTATGAAAGGGGGGACGGTTTTGGAGTGCTTGGACTAGGAGGAGACAATTTTTTTAGTAGCCTTTTTAGGCTAAAGAAAAGATGAAGTCAACAATGATTTGATTAGTAACTAATTAAGCCTAATTTGATTAATCTAATAGCCTAATTAACAAGTTAAGTAAACTAAATTAAATATTAAATTGTTATAATCTAATTCTTAATTAGATATCCTAATTTTAATTAGAGATTATAATATATGAAATAATATGTTAATTAATTAGTTATATAGTTAGAATGTTAGTTAAGATTGGTTAGGAAATTTAACCTAACTAATTACCTAATTAATTAGCATGTAATTAGGTGTAAATTGAGAACAATTAATTCCCTAGAATACTCAAGGAGCCACACGGTTTTCAAGCAGCTTGGGGAGACTTTTACATGGTTCTTGAACCACCAATAATAGCCATGCAAACTAAATTAATGACCATTATTGTTTATCATGGTCAATATGACCATTATTGTTTTGTTTGCTTCCTTTGGATTGCATGATGAAGGGGGGGACGGTTGGAGAAGCAAGAAAGAAGAAGAGACATGTTGAGACATGTTAGAGTAGCCTTTTTAGGCCAAAGAAAAAGCTTGAAGACATTAATTAGATGTCTTGACCAATTATTAGTCATTTTCCTAAAGCAAAGTTATTTTCTGCTTTCTCTCCATGCAATGCTACGGCTGCCCACTTCAATTCAGCTATTTGATTTCATTTGTATCACATTTCATAACACTTAACTCATTCTCTCTCTTCTCTCTCTTCCAATTTGTCAAGAACACCAAGAACAACACCATTTTCTTTCCTTCCTTGAGCATTCGGTCACCACCCATGGAACCACTTCCAATCTTCCATAATTTTATCTAGCTACATATCTTGAATCCTCTCATCAATTCAAAACACTTTCATGTTGGAGACTTTCTCTAAATCATTCATCTTCATCACTCAACCAAGCCAAGAACACAAAACAACCATTTTCCTTTATTTTCTCACCAAATGGTTCGGCCATGACCACCAAAAGCACCACCCATCACTTTTAATTTCATCCAACCATAGATCTTGAATCTACATGATATTCTAAGCAACTTTCATGTTGGAGATTTTCTCTAAATCATTCATCTTCATGGACTTTCTTCAAGATCAAAGTTATTGGGTTTTTGAGGTGAAGTATAAGAAGACTTCATTTCTTCTCTTTTTTTTTATGATCTAAACCGTGTTTGATCCATGGTTCCTCTTAATCAAGCTTAGTATACTAATTTCTATGTATTTTGTTTTGAATTTGAGAAGCCCTTGGTGTTGAAGGACTTGGAAAGAGAAGCAAAATCAAGAAGCTTTGAGGATCTTCAAGAGGTAAGAGGGAGATCCATCTCACTAACCAATTATGGTGGTGGGAGATGGTCTTATATTTGATGGATTGTGAATTCATGTGAGAATTCCAATCCATGGTTATGTAATAATTAATTGTGTGTTTATGTGCTTTGCTTTATTTTCTTGTGTTTTGATTATTTTTGTCTATGCTTAATATGCTTTACATGATTTTATGGCTTTGGTAGTATACTTATAATCTGCATGATGAGTATATGGCATGTTTGTGATATTTATGATGAAATATATATATGTATGTCATGATGTGTGGATGGAAAGAAAATTGATCTTGGTTCCAATGGCCAAAGAAGAGCTACGGTTTTGATGCCCTTGATGAGGGTCAATGTTGAAATTTTTCAAGAATAAGGAAATTAAATTTTGATCCCTAGAACAATGAGAATTTCAGCCAAGACACCTCAAAATAGGTGTTTACAAATTAATATGTTTATGGAAGATTAAAATTGGATTGATTTGAGGAGTATGGAAAATGAACTAAAGGTTTGTTTTTTTTAAGAAAACATGAACACAAATTTTAGAATGAAATTTTATTGATTTATTTTGTGTAGAAACAAGAATGGAATTTATTTAAGTTAGAAGAAAAATATTTCATGGTTCCAATGGCCATCTATAAGGTTTTGATAATTTAGAAAAATGTTTTGATGCTATGAAATACAAGAATTTTCAAATAAGGATTTTTGAAAAGGGAATTAAGTGTTATAAATTAAGTGAAGTGGAATTTTCATAAATAAAAGAAAAAGAAGATTGAAAGTATTGAACTTCAAATTAATTTAAAAAGAATCAATTTTTAGAAGTGATTTAGAAATATGAAAGAAAATGTTTGTAACTTAAATTTACTCACGAAGAATTTATTTGGATTTTGGAAAACATTAGGAAATTTAAAGTTAAGAAACAATAATTAAAACAACTCAATATGATTTTGTAGGACTAGATCAATAAAAAGTGATTTTGAGAAAATATATATTAAGGAAAAGATTTTTGACTAAGAATGAAAAAGGATTTGCAAAGAAAGTGAAAATAAATTTAAACAAATGGGTTTGTTATATGACCAATCAGTACTTTGGTTTTGAAAATAAAACTTTAATGGTTTTGTTTGTGTAAAATCATATCAATTTAAAAAGAAAAAATATTTTGATAATTTTTTAAATAGTAATGCCTAGATTTTGATGAAACAAAGTAATTCTCCAAGTGAAAATATAATTGATTTAATACAAGAAATTTGAAAAGGGAATCAGAGTATTTTACTCACTTGAAAAATTAAGTTTTGTAAACGAAAATATTTTCAAACTTCAATTTATTTTGAAGTAGGTTAATTTGGAAATGATTTGGGAAAAAATGGAGAATATAATGGTATTTTGAGAATTAACTCAAGTATAACTTATTTTCAAGTTTTGAAGTATGTTTGGAAATTTTAAGATTTGAAACATTGATTTATATCAATGGAAAAGTAATTTTGTGGATTATATTTGAAAAAGAATTTCTTGAGTAAAGAAACGTGGAAAAAGATTTTCTTGAGTAAGAAAATATGAAAAATGAAGTACAAAGTCATAATATTTTGAGAAAGGATGAAATTGAATTTTTGAAGGTTAAGAAATATTTTTCGTAATAGAATTGTGGAAAAAAATGATTTACGTATCTTAAAAATGATTTAGAATATAGTAAAATATTCCTACGCGATTTAAAATATGTTAAAATATTTCTACGTGATTTGAATTACGTTTAAATATTTTACGTGAGTTTAAATATTTGACGTACTGTTGAAAAATCACTATGTGATTTAAAAGTAATAGAATATTTTTACGGTATTGTGAAAATATAACAGAAACTTTCAGAATTTTGAAAATGTAACAGAAGTGTTACGATATTTTGAAAACGTAACAGAAACATTTTGGAATTGTGAAAACATAATGAAAATATTGCGCAATCTTGTGAAAATACGGCGAAAGTGTTTTATAACTATGAAAACATGATAACATGATTTTGTGTTAAAAATACAGTATAATTACTGTTTAACCAGTGCATGGACACTGTATGAGAGAGTGACATGTTTTGCTTATGATTGGTATTTGGTGCATTTTATATGCATTGGAAAGAGATGCTCGTATTTGGATTTGGTGCATTATACATGCATTGAAAAGATTTGGCCCGTTGGGGTTAGACTTGCACTGATAAATTCGTGCATTGTATAAAAGATAGCTAATAGCTATTATGGCCCTTGTGGTTGAAGAGGGAATGAGAATTGATAGTGCGGTCTATAATGGATCTTGGGGGCGTCGAGGCGCGGCGGTCGACCAGTGGACAGTTGGCGAGTACCCTGTGCCACTTGGCGATGCAGTCCATTGCAACGCATTGATGATATCCGACAAGAGCACGATTCTTTTCAACAACTAGGAGATTGTCTTTGGGCTAAGGCTGACAATTAACCAGAGCATTCTTCTCGAAATTGTGAAAACCTCCATGGAGTTGTTTTTGATAAAATTAGTCTTTGTACATATGCATAAATCTGAGCATTTATATCTGTGTGATATATTAATTGAGGAATATTGGTTATAACGATTGTTATGAATACTTGGATGATGATGATGATAATGCTGATAACATGATTATGGTATGATCTATCTGTATGATATTTTTGGCTGTGTGTTATCTCTGTACTGCCATGTTGGTATTGGTGTAGGTGATCTCACCTCTTTGTTATGTTATTTTTCATGTATACGTATTGTTAAAATCAAACAATAGAAGGACCGAGTTGTCTTAGACATAACGAGCGATAAATACTCGAGATTGGTGACAACAATAAGGAGTGGACATTCGGGACTCGAAGGTGTGCAAAGTGTTGACAAAGGAACGGATGTCTGATGCATCAAGATGAACAGAAAAAGGAATAAGTATGTTAAAGTTTTCCATTAGTGTTGTACTGTGCTATTAAGTAGGATCCGTCATGGGGTTTGCTACTGTAAAAAAAAAAAATAAGTCTGTTAATTTTATATTTCTCTTTAAATTGTGATATTAATTGGTGTCAATATTGCATAATGAATAGTTGAAATATGATTTTCAATATTACCTAATATTTTCAGTAAATTTACGTTTCAGTAAAGAAGAAATTTTGAAACCCATCTTTTATAACTCAAACTTTGTGCGAACTTATTTTCAGATTATGAGTCGGAAGTCAGAAATGTGATGCCCTAGCTAGGTTGTTACATTAGTTGGTATCATAGCCAGGGTGTTACAGCTTACACCTTGGAGACATTAACAGGAAAGCTGATAAAAAACTATTAGAATGTAGACAAACTTAAAAAGTACTACAACTAAGTGCCCTTTAAGGCATAGTCTTTAATTTGCCCCAGTTTTTGCTGAGCATATACTCTGTACGGACTTCTATCATCAAATTTATTATTAAAATAGAGTTATTTAGATACTTTCTATTATTCAGATCCATCAAATTTATTATTAAAATAAAGTTATTAATGCCCCAATTTTTTAGTTTACTTCACGTTTGATCTGCCCTTACCGCATCATAATCAGCACGAGCAAAGGAGCTTACACCTTGGAGACATTAACAGGAAAGCTGATAAAAAACTATTAGAATGCTAAAAAACTTAGAAAATACTACAGCTAAGTGCCCTTTAAGGCATAGTCTTGGTTTACTTCACGTATGATCTACCCCAGGTTTTGGTGAGTATATACTCTGTACAGACTTCTGTCGTCAAATTTATTATTAAAATAGAGTTATTAAGATACTATCTTGCATATTTAAAGTCTCAAAAGACCCTCAAACCAGAAAACGCCTTGAGATTGTCCGTGAACCATCCTTCATGGGATATGGATTTCAACAAACTTAAGACCTGTAAGCCGGAAAATGCCTTGAGAGGGTCTAAAAGCTAGTTCCCTATGGGATATGAGACATCTTAAAAAAGTCCAAGTTAGAGAGGAATAATAACCTACAAAACTCGTTTAAAGTGTTTTGGTTGTAAGTTATGGATCAATACCCAATCCTCGATACTTGGCCATAACCATTTTATGATTGCAAAATAAAGTGGCAATGCGGATTATGACATTTGTGGTCCACCATCAGGTATCCACCTAAAATGTCTCATGTTAAATAGGTTCTAAAGTCGAAAATTCCTAAGTGTCAGGCAATTTTTTGTTGTAAACATTAAAGATTCCGATTATGAGTCACCTTAATACCTAATTCAAGTAGGATTCAAAGTGCTAAAACATTTTGGACGTTGGACCCCGAGCTAAGGTTTTGATTTTGCCTAAGTTAAGAAGAATTCTGAATGCTTAATATTTTGGGCACTGGACCTTGACCAAGGTTTTTGTTCAATTAAATAAAAATTTGAAGTCCTTTAAGTAGTTATAAAGCGCAAACAGGAGTTGGACCCAATACGGATCATGGATAAAAAATAAGCAAACCAAACAAATTAAACACCCTGGCAACTGGGGTAATTGTTTTTACAAAAAAAAAAATGCCCCATGCAGGGGGCAAAAACAAGAGGCAACCTAAGCTGCATTTCCAGTGTCCTCAGTAACATCCTAAATAGTGGCGATTGGGGCCTCGATGACACCTCGACCATCTGAAGTAACATTGGAAAGCACGAAATAGTCATCTCGAATAACCCTTATGGGGTCCAATGCATCTAGCACCAAGGCTACCCCGGGATTGAAAAGCTGGACTTGGTCAACTACATTTTGGATTTGCTCTCCATTGATATTTCTATAGACTATGATTAGCTGCTAAATATCATCTTGTAGAGTCGCCACTCCAATCTAGAGGTCTTGGTTCTCAACATGGAGATTCTCACGTTTAGCATGGAGTTCAGTGACCTCCCTCTTAACTTCTACCGAATTAGCTTTCTCCTGCTTCAAATTATCCTTTAAGGCCACCAGTTCCTTCTCCAATTCTTTAGCCCTGGTTTCAACATCACTTTTGGCCTTCACAGCTTCTTCTTTGGCCTTGAGAGCGTGATTTTCGCCCTTCTCAACTTTCACCACTTTCTCTGCCATCTGCTGATTATACTCTTCATAACATCTCCCCAAAAAATGATATTTAGCAACAAAGTGGAGGGTGCAAGTTTGAAATGACAACAGGATCTCCTTCATGTTGCTGTGGGCAACATAGTTCATGACTTAGTCATCTAGGATGTTGAAGTCGATGAAATCACCGAGATCCGAGTTGTCTCTATATAAACTGATTGGGCCGTCATCTCTCGCTTCAATGGCTGCCCTCTTACCTTGCTCATCCATCCTGTCGTCCTCAATAACTCTCCTCTTACGCCTCTCGAGTGGCTACGTGGGAGAATCCTTCAGTTGGATTGGTTCCCTCCCAATCATCGGATCCTTAACTGGCGGGGGCAGAGGAGCTGGAGTAGCAACCACGGGAGCATTAGAGGGACCAGTAGTGTTCTTAGCTCTGAAAGCCTCAAGGGTTACAAGGGCATTTCTAGACGCCATCGTAGCCAAACTTACTATAAAACACAACAAGAGTCAAATAGGAGAAAATATGGACAAAAATTACAATACACGAGACATTAAATATTGACTACGACCTATGCTACTTAAAATGGCCCAAAGAGTTGCATCATTTAGGGCATCCAACATGCCTTTAGAAGGAATGAGGCCAATATCCTCTACCCACATGGTAAAGAAGTCGAAGCACTCAAGGTCATTCTGGTCAAGTTGGGGCCTCTCTCATTCAATCAATCGAAGGAGAGTAGTGCATGCCCTCTCGGTCCAATATAAGCTAAATGTCAGCTCCCCCATCATTATCTAGCCAAAAGAGTGAGTCCCCAGGGCCGCCATAAGCTTGAAGTGCTTTTCCTTGCAATCCTTATAACTATCTTGGAAGCTCTAAAAGATCTTCCGACTAGTTCTTGACTGGATTATGAGTCAATTCTTTTGAGGAGCTCCCTCTCCTTAAAGGCTCCACTGGTGTGATGGTAAAAGAACGCCCTCTTTGAGTATCGTAATTTGACTAATTGGTAAATTCTTTCGAACGCGAGGATATTTGCCTAGCTATTGGGGTGAATCTGGGTTGGAGTCGCATTGAGATTATGAAGGATAGCAAGCTAGAAGTCGTTGAAGCGGATCCAAAGTCCAAGTTGGGTGAAGAAATCCTCGTACAGGAACATGTAGTGTGCACCTGCCTCTCGTGAGAAGCACACCCTTTCGTTCTCTAAGGATAGGATCTTGAACTCGTGATCCCTTCTACCTTGCTCCGTTAGCATTAAGTAGCCTTTGAGCCTTTCAAGCTCTTCCCCAAGTTAGAAGATAGACACTCGATCATAGGCGTCATCACCAACCCATGGATATACCCGCCTTGGACCATGGGCAATCACTATGGGGTTTTCTTCAACCAACACCTGAACTTCTGGAACCGATACCTGAACTTCTAGAACCAGCACCTGAACTTTTGGAGCTAGCACTTAGGGCCTAGTTGCTCATCTCTTGGCTATTAAATTCCTAGAAACACCCACAGAAGTCGGTGAGTGATTATCAGAATCGATTAACTTAAAGATTCAGACACAGAAGGGGGCAGGCCGAGGAAAGAACCAGAAGTTTATGCCTGTTTACTAGCCTCCATGCCCACCAAGGCTTAAGCCTCAAAGGGACACCTTTGCCACACATGGCGCAATAGAGAATGTGCTCCATAGAGCGATGCCATTAAAAGGACTAAAAATAATGGTATCCTAACACATTTTATTAAAAAGAAAAGGGAATGCATCTTAAAAGGGGGGCGAAACCACTCTGCGATGCTAAAAATAGCAATAACAGAAAAAGGAAAGGAGAAGTACCTTAAAAAATGAACAAAAACAGACAACTGAAAGAAGGAGAACTGCTGGAAACCACCCTTCTCCACTGGAAAAAACCACCAGAAATTGCCGTAGGCCACTGGAATTTAGAAAAGAACAATAAAATGAAAAAAAGAAGGCTTTAACCCCAATTTATAGAGGCCAAACGGTTAGAGGGCATTTCCATCCTATCTCCTCGGATTTTGAAAACTGCTCATTATGGCGTGTAGAACCCTAACCACGTCTATCCAGTGAAAGTATGCCATATGGATCTCACAACTGTCACAGTAGTTGAAAGGATAGATGCGCAGTAAACCAAGCGTCACACAACCTCTGTACTTGAGTCCGGATTTTTTCCACGAACCCCGAATTTTTTCTACAGACCCTGGCTACATCTAGAATGTCAATATGGTAAAATGACGCAAGGTCAATCCAGACTGCGATGTTTTCAAAAAGGCCAAATGACTGTCATAAATGTCCTCAGGTTAGAACTCAACCCCATGCTGTAACATGGACCACGACTTCAAGTGAAGCATGGAGGTCGTCACCCAGGGGCATAGAAAATTTACCTTGCCACTTCGCTTTATGAGCCAAGTACCAAGCTAGGGGCAAAGATGACATCATTATAGGGTGGGCATTGGACTCACCCCAAAAGAAAAAGAGAGCGGAGAACGTAAGTGGTAAATAGAAGATACAAGATTCAAAAAAAGGAATTTTATTATCATTCACATTCCATACATTGTCAGCTTTAACAAAAAGATATACATAAAAGTTTCCTCTAAGACAAAAAAAAGTTAATGCCCACTAGAAAGATCGAACGTCGTTGACGATGATGACCGCTGGTCACTGCCACCTCTAAGGTTCTTTTAGAAACCAACACCCATCTCTTTCTTGCTAACTAATGTGAGATTGCTCTGCATCAAAAGATTGTTCCACCAAAACCATAGAATGTTTCACAATCACTCCAAGTTGCTTCAAATCACCCCAAGTTGCTTAAAGAGATTCTTCCACCCTTGGAGCCCTCCTTCATATTCAACCTCACTTAGTAAGAGAAACGGTGGAAGCACTTGGCTAAGTACCTCCATAATAGTCGAAAAGGAGAAGGACAGAGCATGAATCACCCCCATACATCTTAAGAACTACACAACAACAGCGAGTCCCCCTAGGTACACGCAGAAAAGTTGCATATTCTCACGTACGCCAGGAGAGAAAGGCTTCTACCCCCCATATGCATGTTGGCCAGCCCACATAGAGTAGTTACTTAGTCCCCACCAAGCCATTACGCTGAGAAAGAAAAGCCTCCACTGGAGGAATCAATTGTATAAAAAGTAAATACTTTTAAGGACTTTGGAAAGAACAGAAAGATGGTTTCAACAGGGGGCAAAACCCTCCACATGTATACAAAAAATGGGAGAAAAATCACTCTCTGAAGGGAGATTATTCTCAAGTAAAGCCACATAACAAAAGGAATGTTAGCCTCAATGCAAGCATTCCCTATTTATAAAGGGAATGAAGTATTCTAATTAGCCTCGAAAAACTTGAACTAATTGCATGACTGGAAGCAGTGCTTCAATGTTCCCTCTCTCTGGTTGGTCACTAGAGTAGCAGGCAATTAAGAAATAACATGACATTGTTATCCTCTTTTAGAGGACCTTTAATTCTTGATAAAGTTAAAGCAGTAGTTTCCCAAGAAAGCTCAGAGTGTTACGAGCTACAAAATAAAGCTGCAAGAAAGGACAAAGATCCCGTGAACCATGCACAAAGGAAACAAAAGATATACCTCAGATGGCGGAATGGCAACGTAAGCAGTGATCTGCTACAAATCCTGGCCTTACATTTCAACCCCAGAGGTATTCTGCAATTTATAACGGACCTCAGTCCCTTTGATCCTTTTGTTCATTGCGCATTGTGTGCTCCTTTCAAACTTGGTACCTTGACACTCAAACTGTTCTACTTAAGTGCTAAGCTGGGGGAAACTATTCTGGACCGTTATCTAGGGTCATGTCTCATGGATTGACCCAATACGTAATACACCGGAGTCTGTCGTAGATGCCCTTAGAAAGAGTTAGCTCATAACACGGAGATAAGATCATGGTTATATGTATATTGGACCACGACATGGGATAACAACAGCTCCACAAGATCTACACAATGGATAAATTTTAATGATATCTGTTATTGTCAATCATGATCTTGCAGGATAATAGCACCCATTACTAGATCTAACTACCCAAACTTGCAATATCTATATTCCGATATTATAGAGATCCTCTGCAACTAAATAAGGAACATATCTCTTCCTGCTACCATTGTGGGAACGTATCTCTCCAACCTCTATAAATACTAAGTTTATTCACATTCTCAAGTAACTTATCACCCATTGTATAAACCTTACTTGTGCACAGCCTAACTTGAGCATTGGAGTCCCTTTACAAGTACCAACCCTCATTCTCAACATGTTCTACTACTACTGTGCAAGGTAGAAACCACTGTGACGTGCCTGTCTCAGGTACACCTTTGAATTTACTTCAGAACAACCACTACCTTTCTATCTTTACTTGCTTACTCGTATGAGATATGATTAGAGTCTGTTGCTGTAGTTACGCCTAGCATTTTGGCTGCTTCATGCGCACTATACATTTAGGTGTCAGCCTAGCGGGTTAGGTTGCTCCAGTTCTTTGGGGCCGTAACCTAGTCCAAAACAATTTCTATGTTTGTTAATGAAAAAGAATATGAAATAGCATTTATATTCCAAATTTCATTCTACAAATTCATGGAATCTTATTTCCCCAAAAAAAGGTGGGATTACAATTTCACATTTTTATGAAATATGATTCAATATATTTTTTCTAATATACCCTTAACTAATTTATAAAATGACATAACTTAACCCTTTTATAATTTACAAAGCATTTATTTGTTGTAAATTTTTCAACTATAAAAAAGCATAATTCTCTTGTATTGTAAATTTTTAGTCTTTTGGATATTTGACTTTAGTGTTTTCTTTGTAGTGTAATTTTCATTTAAGATTATCATAGAACTATTGGTTATTTTTATAATAAGTTGGATAATTTTTCAATCATAATTTTTATTGAATTTTTACCTTAAAATTAATATTGTACCAATATGAAAAAACTTATTGTCATAGCTATAACATATTAATTATAAGAAAAAAATCATTAGAAAGAAAAAAACATATTATCAATATTTATTTTATTAAAGTTGTTTAAAACTTAATCTTAAATATTGCTTTAAAAATAGATATTTGTATCATATATATAATATGAAAGAAAAAAGTTAATTTTTCATATCTTTTATTTAGAGTATTTATGTCATTTAAATCAATTTGAATTTTATTATGTATTATATCGCACACTAAACTACATAATTATTTTCTTTAACATTTTATTTCTAATTGTATTAAACTATAAAATTAAAATATGATTCATATTTCAATTCACTTATTCTTATTCTTATTCTAATTCTTATGCTATAGAATTGCATTATTTACACCAAACATAACCTAAGACAAAACAAATGCAAAATAGACAATTATGTCTCTTATTATTGCCCTTTTAATGTGTCATTGTGCTTATATTAGTTTTTATTTTTCAATAACTTTACATAGAGATAAAAATGTAAATATACAAACTGTAAATATCCATGCTTTAAACAGTTTCAGTGCTCCACCTTCATCTTTCAGCTACTTTCTTCTCCCATTCTATCATTCTCCCTTTTTCGTATTTCGTTGTGATAGCTGAAACATTGGCATTTTCAAGCAAATGAAACTTCTTCAATAGTTTCTGAGGTGTTTTCCTCTCCAACCTATGGTACTTGCATCAGCCTCAACATCTTTATGTGTAGCATACTAAGTTTCGAATTGTTGGACCTCCCCATCTCACTATATTGTTGGCATTATTTGTCATAAATCAGATTCATAATTGTTATTTATTATTCTTCAAATTTATGACTTCATTTTGAAACTTTATCTTAGAACTACACAAAACACATGATAACAACAGTTGCCTCCTTGATGGTAGTTAAGTTTAGAATCGCACTTAAAATGCTGTTGAAATCCATGAAGATAAACATTAACAACGAGAACAATATGTAATTTATGATGTTAATAAAAAAATTTATACTATCATCTAATGATATGTTGTCACATTATTTAATGAGCTAAAAGTTATATAAAACGTCAAATTTATTAAATGATGTGAAAATATATTATTAAATGACTATGTAAAACTTTTTTACAGTAATAGTACTTTAAATTAAACTTATAAACATTTGTATGAGTGTAATAAAGAATACATAATCATTAAAATAAAGCGTCTAATTATATAGTAAGGGCACTACCTTAGTGTTAGGAACATGTTTTGTACCTGAGATTTTGTTTTAAGTGCAATGCTAATTTAAACACGTCATTTTGCAACACCTTTTTGAGTATCATACTAAGTTCCAAATTGTTGGGCCTTCACTTCTCACTTTATAGTAGTATATGTAACGTCCTAATTTGAGTTACTACAATATATTCAAAATATACATAGTAAACAGAATTAGACTCATTATTTACTAACTTTTAATCATTGTAAAAGCTTTAAAATAATCACACGTAGCGAAAATATGCATTTGAATATAATAGAAAATAGAGATTTGAAGAGAAACAATTAAAAATAAATATTAATATTATATAACTGAGATTTCGATTTTGTATAGCACATAATTTTGATTTTCTATAATACATAAATTCAATTACTTTACTGAATATCAAATATGAAATATGTACATAATACATATGTATTCGAATACAAACGGGGCCTTCATGGCCTATATACACTTGTTAGTATAAAAATAACACCTTTTCAATTTAAGGGACTTCAACGATATGTCGAAAAGTCATTTCGTAACTTTATATGATTCTATTAGAATATAAGGTAACAAAGTCATTAAACTGACGTTGTTCAGTTTGGGAATTGCCAAAGAGGTGGTTTCGATTTGCCATCGAAAAATGGTAGTTGGAATCGAGATGATAAATTATGAAACTAAAGTATTAGTTTTGATTTGATGCTAGAGATGATACTTTCGATTTCATAATTGATTAAAGATTTTTATGGATCTTGGAGATTGAAATCTTCAGTGATTATTGGAGTTAAAGTTATAGTAAAAACTCAAAATTTACAAGATAGTGGTCTTAATGTAAAATCCAAAAAGGTCATTTTGGCATCATAATAGGTATTGAGATTTCGATTTAGTCTTGAAATCAAGATTTGAAACATTTAGCAAATTTTGGAGAAAGAAAATGGAAGATCTCAACCAAAAAACCAGCAAGTGATTGAAGATTCAAGTTTGAATTTAGAAAGAAAAGTTTTTGAATTAAAAATAGAAGTTAGCAGTGGTTGCAGATATTAGATCAAGACAATACAATGATTGCTGATAAAAATTGAGCAGATACTTGTGGTATAAGGATCGCTAACAGGGATTTGGTGGTTACTAGACAAAGATTACTAATCATTTAGTAGTTATCTTGTTTTAGACACATATCAAGATCTTGTAAAAATGGTAGTTACTTAGGAAGTCTATAAATGCCAAGAGGATGGAAACATTTAGGGGTTAGAAATTCAATCCTCACAAACACTTGTTACTTACGCTCTCACGTCCTTGACTTCTCGAGTAAATAGTGCAAGCCTAATTCAGTATGTTTCCATCCACTTTCATTCCTATACATTTTACAAATTCAATGCAAGTTTAATTTCAATCCATTTATCATTCAGTCGTTTTACTTTATTGTAAAAACTCTTTTCTACTCCTGATCAAGAGATTTTGCTAAATATCATTTGAGTTCTTTTAATTGCTTTCATTTAAGTGCTTTCATTACTTTTCTACAAACTTATTTTCCTGCAATTTATATACTTGCATGTTTACTTTTCATTGCATTTACTTTAAGTTGTTTTACTTTATGCTCTTTATTTTAAGCAATTTAGATTACTTATCACATTTACTTCAAATGTACTTTCATTTCTATTAATTACATTTAACTTGTTTTCATTTGCACTGATTTTCTTATTTCTCGAAACAAAACTTCTCTTATTTTTTACTTGTTTTTCATTAAGTTAAATATCACACATAAACATTCGATTTTGGATTTGCATAAAGCTGTTTTGTATTCGAAATTTTCTGTTACATTCCTTTAAGAAATTTGTCTTAGGACAAGAATCCCAAGAAGAAGCGATTCACTTCCCTGAATTGAGATCGAGAGTCAACTTTGTCCATGGATAAAAGGTTTATCATAACCTAATTAATACTAATCGAAATATTTTGGCAAACAAATTAGCACGCCCAGTGGGACTGTCAATAGATTAGTATCTTAAGGGATTCTATTTGTTTATATGTTTGAGAAGTGGTAAAACACTGTCAAGAATCTCTAAAAACACATCTTAAGTGCCTAGAACCCTTAATGGAGCCAATGCCAGTAGAGACCCCATAGTCTTTGCAAATTTGCCACAAACCTTGGAGCCTATGATTAGTGAAGTCACAAGGGTCCATGTTTCGAATTTGGAAGCCAAAACTCTTGGGTTAAGTAGAATTGCACCTTTATATAGGTTGCCTCCTGGGTTCACTCCCTAAAATGTCACACAAAATATAGGTACTGCCCAAGCCACATATACAAGTCCAATACCCAATGTTTCACTAAGAAACCAAGTGGTAAATGGTAGTGGCCAAGTTGTAGGAACCAATGTAAATCGAACTGACAGGCCAAATGTGGGAATGCCATTATTCCCTAATTTGTCCAGGGATTTATCTTCGATTCCTTATGGGAATATAAATACTGCCTTGAATAATATCAGACAATAGATTGATGAAAGCAACCACGAGATGGTCCACATGCTAACTCAGCAGATGACCACTGTGATAACCTCACTCATAGAGTCCACCAATAACACATACACTACATTAGCTAGGCAAATGAATAGGATTACAGATGTCTTTGGAAACCCATAGCAATCCATAAGCAATCAGAGAGGGAACAATCAACCTATTCATTAAGAAAATGCCCTATTGGAAAATCATCCCAATGTTAATAACAATTGAGGATAACTAACCAAGAGAAAATCCACCTAGTCCCTATGCAGGATTTCAAATAGTCAGTCAAAATTAAGATGTTGATAACCTCTTGGAAAGGATTAGGCTAAGTAATGTTAGGGGGCAACAAAACATCAACCAAGTAGTTGAACAGGTGCTCAACAGGTATGGCTTTAATGTGGGGTACACAAATCATCCCTATTTTGTATCAGCCTTCCCTGAGTTCATCCAGCAGGCAACATTGCCGAGAGGATGTAAAGCGCTTAAAATCTCTAGCAAATTTGCTGGGGAAAATGAAGAATCCACGGTAGAGCATATTGCTCGATATACCATCAAAGTTGGGGATGTAGCCTTGAATGAATATTTAAAAATAAAGTACTTCCCCAACTCTTTAACTAAGAACGCCTTTATTTGGTTCACAACTCTTCCTCCAAATTTGATATACTCTTGGAGCCAGTTGGAAAGAAACTTCTATGATCAGTTCTTTAGAGGAGAGACTAAAGTAAGTCTTGTGGATTTGTTTAACATCAGGATAGGTAATGGAGAATCCATTGTTGATTACCTAGCCAGATTTAGGCAAATGAAGGTCAGATGTTTCACGGTCATACCTGAATCTGAAGTAGTCAAAATGGCAGCTGGTGGTTTAGATTATTCAATTCGAAAGAAACTAACAAACCAACAACTCTTAGACATGTCTCAGCTTACAGACAAAGTGAGACAAATTGAGTAATTGAAACTTGAAAAGGAAAGGCTTAAGAAACACCATAGAAAAGAAAAAAAATGCTTACATCGAAACTCATGATGTTTAGGAAAAATACTTCGCACAATCAAAGGATAATAAAGTTGCCTATGTCGAAATTGATGAGGCTGAAGAAGATGAGGAGAATGAGGTCAATATAGCAGAATTAAAATCTGGTCTTCTCTATATTTGTTCTTCTTTAATGCCTAATTGAACCAAGGATAATATGAAATCCTTTTATAGGCCAACTTATGCTTTTGATAAATCGAAGGCCGATTTAATCTTTGATGTTTTGTTAAAAGATAAGCAAATCAAACTTCCTAATGGATATAAAATCCTTTCACTTGAAGAGATAAAGAGTAAAAAATATTGTAAATATCATAATAAATATGGACATTCGACTAACAATTGTATCCGTTTCAGGGATCTCATTTAGAAAGCCATCCAAGAAGGTAGATTGAAGTTTGAAGGTAAAAGCAAGATGAAGGTTAATGTTGACCCATTCGAAGTAAACGCCAGTTATATAGAGCCAATTGGCTTCTTAGAAGTCAACATGGTTAAAGTGGGGGAATCCACCCCTATTCTCACCTCCAATTGTAGCCTCGATGCATTCGAGGCCAACAAAAAGGAAGTTTTCCCCAAAAGCTAGGGAAACTCTGGTCGAATTCCTCCTAAAGAAAAAGGAAGATGAGAGAGAGGTCTCTCTATGCCTAAGGTGCAGTGCTGTCTTTGATAGATTAGCTGCCAAGTCCTTTCAGACAGCCTTGAAGTAGAAGCAAAAGGTGAAGACCCCTACAGGAGGCTCAATTAACATAAATAATCAACCAACAAACCATAATGCAGTGGTAGTGCAGAATCTCGAGAGGACCAGGAAGGGGAAGATGAGGGTGCCCCCTTCGAAAATGGCTCCCAATCAGTGGATAAGAAACAATCCACAACCACACAAAGTCTAGAACAGAAAACTCTGGCCAAAGTTCAAATATGGGATGAATAATCCCTTTGGTGGGAGGCCAAATACCTGGTTTTGAGGAGAAGGATTGAACTTGAGTCAGAGCTTAAGCCCATATCTCTCAAAGTCTCAGTGGCACAAAGCCTAGAGGCTTCGTCAGCAAAAACTACAACAGCGACAGTAACTGGCATTAGCCAAGCTGTAATTGCAACAAAGGTTTTATGCTCAAGTGGTCCAAGGGCTACCCTCAAAGACAAAAAAAACAAAAACCTTTGAGTCGAATGGACCAGTATGTTATTACAATTCATTCGAATCCTGATTCAAAGAAGACCTGAACACCATTTTTGGTGTCAACATCGTATCCCTCCTCCCTATGGATTGAAACACGGTGGGGGTATTGGTCTTAGAGTTTTGATTGTTTCACCTATTGGAACTCCAGCCAAATTCTTGTTTGAATTAAAACATGAATGTTCGAATAATGAAGCTGAGTATGAACCTTTGATTGCTGGCTTGCAAATGTTAATTTTGCTCGAAGCTAGAAATATTAAAGTTTTGGGTGACTCCCAACTAGTCATTAAACAATTAACTCAATAATATAAGTGCATTAATCAAAATCTGTTCAGATACTTTGCTTTTGCAGCAAGATTATTATGTGAATTCAATAAGGTTATATTGAAACATATTCCGAGGTAAGAAAATTATGAAGCCAATGAGCTTGCTCAAATAGCTTTAGGTTTCAAGGTTTCGAATTTAACTTTATCTAACTTAATCAAAATTAAAGAAAAGTTATATCTATTTGAGAATTTAGAAGTATGTCTAATCGAAGACATAGATGATTCTGATTGGAGAAAGTCAATTGTTGATTATTTACAAAATCCAAGTAGAAAAGTCAAAAGGAAATTAAAATATAGAGCCCTACATTATGTTATAATGGGGGATTCACTTTACAAAAAGTTTGTAGATAGAAATTTATTGACATGTTTAAGTGAAAATGAGGCATTCACAGCCTTAGCAGAAATGCATGAAGGAATTTGTGGTGCTCATCAATTTGGTGAAAAAATGAAATGGGTACTGCATAGGCGGAAGGTCTATTGGCCTACAATAGCTAAAGATTGTCATTCATATGCTAAGTCCTATGAAGAATGTCAAATGCATTGAAACTTTCACAAAGCAGCAATGAACCAATGGTAGAAATAGAGCAGCCTCCACAAAATGTTGTGGAACAACAACCTGCTCTAGTAGCACAAGACCTGCATAGGTCTAACAGGATATGTCATCAACTAGAGAGATATGGATTTCTCATGACCCAACAAGGTGATGTATTGCTCATGGATCAAGATGAGCCTGTGACTTACCAAGAAGCCATTATTGTCCTAGAATCTGAGAAATGGCTTGAGGCCATGAGATCTGAAATGGATTCCATGTATGCCAACCAGGTATGGACCTTGGTTGACCCACCTGAAGGGGCAAAACCCATTGGGTGCAAGTGGGTTTTCAAGAAGAAAACCGACATGGATGGTAATGTGCATACCTTTAAGGCGCGATTGGTGGCTAAAGGTTTCAAACAAATTCATGGTGTAGACTATTATGAGACTTTTTCCCCAGTTGTGATGCTTAAATCTGTACAGATCTTGCTTGCTATTGCAGCATACCATGATTATGAAATCTGGCAAATGGATGTCAAAACTGCTTTCCTTAATGGAAATCTTCTTGAGAATGTGTACATGATACAAGTTGAGGGTTTTGCCACTCCAGAGGATGATGGAAAGGTATGCAAGTTGCAACGATCTATTTATAGATTAAAGCAAGCTTCCAGAAGTTGGAATCTTTGTTTTGATTATACAACAAAATAGTTTAGTTTCATCAAGAATGAAGAAAAATCTTGTGTCTACAAGAAGGTTGGTGGGAGCACTATTGTCTTTCTGGTATTGTATGTAGATGACATACTACTTATCAGAAATGACATCCTTACCCTACAGTCCGTAAAGACTTGGTTAGGGAACTGCTTCTCTATGAAGGACTTGGGCAAAGCCACCTATGTGTTAGATATCAGGATCTATAGAGATAGATAACTGAAACTGCTTAGCCTAAGTCAGAGTACATACATAGACAACGTGTTAAGACGATTTAACATGCATGAATCCAAGAAAGAACTCTTGCCTATGTCGTATGGTGTAAGCCTATCTAAGGCTCAATCCCCTTCCACCCAAGATGAGAGGGATCGCATGAGTAAGATTCTATATGCATCTGCAATTGGATCTATCATGTATGCAATGTTATGTACTCGACCAAACATCTCGTATGCTTTGAGCATGACGAGTAGGTACCAGTCTGATTCCGTTGAGAGTCAGTGGATTGTTGTCAAGAACATCCTTAAGTACTTGAGAAGGACTAAGGATTCGTTCTTGGTTTATGGAGGCGAAGAAGAGTTAGTTGTAAAGGGTTACACTGATGCTAGCTTCCAAACCGATAAGGACGACTCCAGATCACAATCGGGTTATGTTTTTTGCCTAAATGGTGGGGTTGTGAGCTAGAAGAGTTCAAAGTATGAGACAGTTGCCGATTCTACCATAGAGGCTGAGTATATTACTGCCTCCAATGCAGCAAAGGAGGCCGTTTAGATCAAGAAGTTCATTGTTGAACTTGGTGCTATTCTTAGCATTGTGGACCCAGTGGACCTCTATTGTGATAATAATGGAGCCATTGCACAAGCTAAGGAGCCTAGATCTCACCAGCGATCCAAACATATACTTAGGCGCTTCCATCTCATTCGAGAGATCATCGATAGAGGAGATGTGAAGATATGCAGAGTACCAACAGATGATAACATTATTGATCCACTAACGAAGCCTCTTACACAGCAGAAGCATGAGGGTCATACTAGGTCTTTAGGCATTTGACATATGCCTGATTGGCTCTAATGCAAGTGGGAGATTGTTGGTGTATGCCCTAGAGGCTGATACATTTATCTGTATTTACATACATTCTATTATGCTTTTTTTTTTAATATATGAGGCATTTCATTTATTGTGTTCTTTTTGATAAACATAAGAAAGTCCTTAGAATAGTAAGTTTGATGCCATAGGTTATCAAGTGGATGACTTGATCGTGAGATCCTTTTGGTTATAACACTATTCTTAAATGTCCCTAGTCAAGTATTATTGTTAATTAGGACAACAATAATACATTTGAGACTAGTATGTGCATAGACTGATGGCTACTTCTCACAGGTCATGGATATGAGATGTCAAGTCTTCACATAGGTACATATTAGAGTAATGATGTATTGGACTGACCCACCATGAGAACGCTACATGGATTGTTACGTGAGTGTCATAAGCGATTCTCATAGTGACAGTAGTGTCTGTGGTCCTTTGACCTGAAATCACTACGATTCCTATATGAGGAGTTGTGTGTTTTAATACCATCAAATGTCATCTGTAATAAAATGATTATAAAGTTGGTTATTGGACATACCACAAATCATGCAGAGAGATGTGACTGACCTAGATAGGATTTGTCACTCCTATATAACAGGAGCGATATCTTTGGGCCCCCTAATTGAGTGAGACTGTGAAATGCATGGCCATGCTCAAATGAGTCAATATGAGATATTGATTTCATTTGTTGTTACAAAGTCTACTCGAGTATCAGGAAACGAATGATTGGACTATACAAGGGTGACGCATTCCATGTCTTGTGTTCAATCTAGATATCTTGATAAAGGGGCTAAACGACACGGAAACATTGGTCACGGAAAGGTTATGTCAAATCACTGACATTCTTATTACTTGGGTAGCAGCGATGTATTGCTAGATACCGCTCACTGCTTGTAATATTAAAATGGGATTTTAATATTACTGCCAACATAATGAGAATCTGCAGGGTCATACACATAGAGCAGACTAAAATTGGAGTAATGGATCCAAGTTAGACTCGGATTCAAATATGGGCCAGACTCATAACAGATGAGTCTAGGGCTGCACAACTTACCTTGCTGCTGCTCACACTCACTTAAGGCAGTCACTATTATAAATAGTACTGCTAAGGGGCTGCTAATATACACAATTTCAGAACCCTAGCTGCATCTACAGAAAAGTGAGTGAGAGAACGATAGCTTTCTTCTCTTCTCTTTGTAGCTAGCATTGTGTGAGAGACGTGAGGCTCCTCTTTACGGACATTGGACGTTCATGAGTCTGTTCATGTGGATACCGCAGAGACATCGTTTCTATTATGGTGTTGGTGATTCACGTCCTTCCTTTTGATCACGCTTCAAGAGGTAAATAATTTAAAAATTCGGATTATGGCTTTTCGCATGGATCCTCGGTGGGAATCCTAATTTTTTCGCTGTGTGATGTAATCGCAATTCCCAACACCAAATTATTGGGCCTTCACTTCTCACTTTATAGTAGTATATGTAACGTCCTAATTCGAGTTACTATAATATATTCGAAATATACATAGTAAACAGAATTAGACTCATTATTTACTAACTTTTAATCATTGTAAAAGCTTTGAAATAATCATACGTATTGAAAATACGCATTTGAATATAATTAAAAATAGAGCCTTGAAGAGAAACAATTCAAACTAAATATTAATATTATATAACTGAGATTTCGATTTTGTATAGCACATAATTTCGACTCTCTATAATACATAAATTCAATTACTTTACTGAATATCAAATATGAAATATGTACATAATACATATGTATTCGAATACAAACGGGGCCTTCATGGCCTATATACACTTGTTAGTATAAAAATAACAACTTTTCAATTTAAGGGACTTCAACGATATGTCAAAAAGTCATTTCTTAACTTTATATGATTCTATTAGAATATAAGGTAATAAAGTCATTAAACTGACATTGTTCGGTTTGGGAATTGCCAAAGAGGTAGTTTCGATTTGCCATCGAAAAATAGTAGTTGGAATCGAGATGATAAATTATGAAACTAAAGTATTAGTTTTGATTTGATGCTAGAGATGATACTTTCGATTTCATAATTGAGTAAAGATTTCTATGGATCTTGGAGATTGAAATCTTCAGTGATTATTGGAGTTAAAGTTATAGTAAAAACTTGAAATTTACAAGACAGTGGTCTTGATGTAAAATCCAAAAAAGTCATTTTGGCATCATAACAGGTATTGAGATTTCGATTCAGTATTGAAATTAAGATTTGAAACACTTAGCAAATTTTGGAGAAAGAAAGTGGAAGATCTCAACCAAAAAACCAACAAGTGATTGAAGATTCAAGTTTGAATTCAAAAAGAAAAGTTTTTGAATTAAAAATAGAAGTTAGCAGTGGTTGTAGATGTTAGATCAAGATAATACAAGGATTGCTGACAAAGATTGAGCAGATACTTGTGGTATAAGGATCACTGACAGGGATTTGGTGGTTACTAGACAAAGGTTACTAATCATTTAGTAGTTATCTTATTTTAGAAACATGTCAAGATCTTGTAAAAAGGGTAGTTACTTAGGAAGTCTATAAATGCCAAGAGGATGGAAACATTTAGGGGTTGGAAATTCAATCCGCATAAACACTTGTTACTTACGCACTCACATCCTTGACTTCTCGAGCAAATAGTGCAAGCCTAATTCAGTATGTTTCCATCCACTTTCATTCCTGTACATTTTAAAAATTCAATGCAAGTTTAATTTCAATCAATTTACCATTCAGTCATTTTACTTTATTGCAAAAACTCTTTTCTACTCCTGATCAAGTGATTTTTTCAAAGATCATTTGAGTTCTTTTAATTGCTTTAATTTAAGTGCTTTCATTACTTTTCTACAAACTTATTTTCCTGCAATTTACATACTTGCATGTTTACTTTTCATTGCATTTACTTTAAGTTGTTTTACTTTATGCTCTTTATTTTAAGCAATTTAGATTACTTGTCACATTTACTTCAAATGTACTTTCATTTCTATCAATTACATTTAACTTGTTTTCATTTGCACTGATTTTCTTATTTCTTGAAACAAAACTTCTCTTATTTTTTACTTGTTTTTCATTAAGTTAAATATCACACATAAACATTCGATTTTGGATTTGCATAAATCTATTTTGTATTCGAAATTCTCTATTATATTCCTTTAAGAAATTTGTCTTAGGACAAGAATCCCAAGAAGAAGCGATTCACTTCCCTGAATTGAGATCGAGAATCAACTTTATCCATGGATAAAAGGTTTATCATAACCTAATTAATACTAATCGAAATATTTTGGTAAACAAATTGGCACGCCTAGTGGGACTGTCAATAGATTAGTATCTTAAGGGATTCAATTTGTTTATATGTTTGAGAAGTGGTAAAATACTATCAAGAATCTCTAAAAACACATCTTAAGTGCCTAGAACCCTCAATGGAGCCAATGCCAGTAGAGACACCATAGTCTTTGCAAATTTGCCACAAACCTTGGAGCCCGTGATTAGTGAAGTCACAGGGGTCCATGTTTCGAATTTGGAAACCAAAACTCTTGGGTTAAGTAGAATTGCACCTTTATATAGGTTGCCTCCTAGGTTCACTCCCTAAAATGTCACACAAAATATAGGTACTACCCAAGCCACATATACAAGTCCAATACCCAATGTTTCGCTAAGAAACCAAGTGGTAAATGGTAGTGGCCAAGTTGTAGGAACCAATGTAAATCGAACTGACAGGCCAAATGTGGGAATACCGTTATTCCCTAATTTGTCTAGGGATTTATCTTTGATTCGTTATGGGAATACGAATACTGCCTTGAATAATATCAGACAATAGATTGATGAAAGCAACCACGAGATGGTCCATATGCTAACTCAGCAGATGACCACTGTGATAACCTCACTCATAGAGTCCACCAATAACACATACACTACATTAGCTAGGCAAATGAATAGGATTACAGATGTCTTTGGAAACCCATAGCAATCCTTAGGCAATCAGAGAGGGAACAATCAACCTATTCATTAAGAAAATGCCCTATTGGAAAATCATCCCAATGTTAATAACAATTGAGGATAACTAACTAAGAGAAAATCCACCTAGTCCCAATGCAGGATTTTGAATAGTCAGTCGAAATTAAGATGTTGATAACCTCTTGGAAAGGATTAGGCTAAGTAATGTTAGGGGGCAACAAAACATCAACCAAGTAATTGAACAGGTGCTCAACAGGTATGGCTTTAATGTGGGGTACGCAAATCATCCCTTTTTTGTATCAGCCTTCCCTGAGTTCATCCAGCAGGCAACATTGCTGAGAGGATGTAAAGCGCCTAAAATCTCTAGCAAATTTGCTGGGGAAAATGAAGAATCCATGGTAAAGCATATTGTTCGATATACCATCAAAGTTGGGGATGTAGCCTTGAATGAATATTTAAAAATAAAGTACTTCCCCAACTCTTTAACTAAGAACGCCTTTATTTGGTTCACAACTCTTCCTCCAAATTTGATATACTCTTGGAGCCAATTGGAAAGAAACTTCTATGATCAGTTCTTTAGAGGAGAGACTAAAGTAAGTCTTGTGGATTTGTTTAACATCAGGATAGGTAATGGAGAATCCATTGTTGATTACCTAGCCAGATTTAGGCAAATGAAGGTCAGATGTTTCACGGTCATACCTGAATCTGAAGTAGTCAAAATGACAGCTGGTGGTTTAGATTATTCAATTCGAAAAAAACTAACAATCTAGCAACTCTTAGACATGTCTTAGCTTACAGACAAAGTGAGACAAATTGAGTAATTAAAACTTGAAAAGGAAAGGCTTAAGAAACACCATAGAAAAGAAAAAAAATGCTTACGTTAAAACTCATGATGTTCAGAAAAAATACTTCGCACAATCAAAGGATAATAAAGTTGCCTATGTCAAAATTGATGAAGTTGAAGAAGATGAGGAGAATGAGGTCAATATAGCAGAATTAAAATCTGGTCTTCTCTATATTTGTTCTTCTTTAATACTTAATTGAACCAAGGATAATATGAAATCCTTTAATAGGCCAACTTATGCTTTTGATAAATCGAAGGCCGATTTAATCTTTGTTGTTTTGTTAAAAGATAAGCAAATCAAACTTCCTAATGGATATAAAATCCTTTCACTTGAAGAGATAAATGGTCGAAAATATTGTAAATATCATAATAAATATGGACATTCGACTAACAATTGTATTCGTTTCAGGGATCTCATTTAGAAAGCCATCCAAGAAGGTAGATTGAAGTTTGAAGGTAAAAGCAAGATGAAGGTTGATGTTGACCCATTCGAAGTAAACGCCAACTACATAGAGCCAGTTGGCTTCTTAGAATCCACATGGTTAAAGTGGGGGAATCCACCCCTGTTCTCACCTCTAATTGTAGCCTCGATACATTCAAGGCCGACAAAGAGGAAGTTTTCCCCAAAGCTAGGGAAACTCTGGTCGAATTCCTCCTAAAGAAAAAGAAAGATGAGAGAGAGGTCTCTCTATGCCTAAGGTGCAGTGCTGTCTTTGACAGATTAGCTGCCAAGTCCTTTCAGACAACCTTGAAGTAGAAGCAAAAGGCGAAGGCCCCTACAGGAGGCTCAATTAACGTAAATAATCAGCCAACAAACCATAATGCAGTGGTAGTGCGAATCTCGAGAGGATCAGGAAGGGGAAGATGGGGGTGCCCCCTTCGAAAGTGGCTCCCAATCAGTGGATAAGAAACAATCCATAACCACACAAAGTCTAGAACGGATAACTCTGGCCAAAGTTTGAATATGGGATGAATAATCCCTTTGGTGGAAGGCCAAATACCTGGTTTTGAGGAGAATGATCGAACTTGAGTCAGGGCTTAAGCCCTTATCTCTCAAAGTCTCAGTGGTACAAAGCCCAGAGGCTTTGTCAGCAATAACTACAACAGCGACAGCAACCGACATTAGCCAAGCTGTAATTGCAACAAAGGTTTTATGCTCAAGTGGTCCAAGGGCTACCCTCAAGGACAAAAAAACAAAAACCTCTGAGTCCAATGGACCAGAATGTTATTACAATTCATTCGAATCCTAATTCAAAGAAAACCTGGACACCATTTTTGGTGTCAACATCGTATCCCTCCTCCCTATGGATTAAAACATGGTGGGGGTGTTGGTCTTAGAGTTTTGATTGTTTCACCTATTGGAACTCCAGCCAAATTCTTGTTTGAATTAAAACATGAATGAATAATGAAGCTGAGTATGAACCTTTGATTGCTGGCTTACAAATGTTAATTTTGCTCGAAGCCAGAAATATTAAAGTTTTGGGTGACTCTCAACTAGTCATTAAACAATTAACTCGATAATATAAGTGCATTAATCAAAATCTATTCAGATACTTTACTTTTGTAGCAAGATTATTGTGTGAATTCAATGAGGTTATATTGAAACATATTCTGAGGTAAGAAAATTATGAAGCCAATGAGCTTGCTCAAATAGCTTTAGGTTTCAAGGTTTCAAATTTAACTTTGTCTAAGTTAATCAAAATTAAAGAAAAGTTGTATCTATTCGAGAATTTAGAAGTATGTCTAATCGAAGACATAGATGATTCTAATTGGAGAAAGTTGATTGTTGATTATTTACAAAATCCAAGTAGAATAGTCAAAAGGAAATTAAAATATAGAGCCCTACATTATGTTATAATGGGGGATCCACTTTACAAAAAGTTAGTAGATAGAAATTTATTGACATATTTAAGTGAAAATGAGGCATTCACAGCCTTAACAGAAGTGCATGAAGGAATTTGTGGTGCTCATCAAGCTGGTGAAAAAATGAAATAGGTACTGCATAGGCAGAAGGTCTATTGGTCTACAATGGCTAAAGATTGTCATTCATATGCTAAGTTCTATGAAAAATGTCAAATACATTGAAACTTTCAGCATATTTCTGCTAGTGATTTGTATTTGATTATAAAGCCTTAGCCATTTCGAGGATGGACTCTTGATTTGATAGGTCAGATTCATCCACCATCTTCTAAGGGGCACAAGTATATATTAGTTGCCATTGATTATTTTGCAAAGTGGGTCGAGGCAGTCCCTTTGAAGGATGTTACTCAACAAGACATTATACATTTTGTTGAAGAAAATATTATACATAGATTTGGTATTTCTCAAACTTTAACTACTGACCAAGGTACTGTGTTTACTAGTCGTTATATTATTGAATATGTTAAATTAAGGAATATCAAGTTACTTACTTTGACTCCTTATTACGCTCAAGCTAATGGGCAATTCGAGGCAGCCAATAAAATCTTAATTAGTTTAATTAAGAAACATGTTGGTCAAAAACCAAGAAGTTGGCATGAAACTTTGAGCCAAGTTTTGTGGGCTTATCGAAATTCTCCTAAGGAAGCTATTGGGACTGCCCATATCATCTTGTTTATGGTCATGACGCAGTGTTACCAATCGAATTAACCTTCAATCAATTAGATTGCAAAGTCAAAATGAAATTCCTACTCAATGTTATTGAGATTTGTTTGATGAGTTAAATCACTTGGATGAAAAAGGTGAATTGCTTTTGAAAACTTGATTCGACAAAAGGAAAGAATTACAAAATTCTATGATCTTCGAGTCAAGAAAAAAGAGTTTAACTTAGGTGATTTAGTTTGGAAAGTTATTTTACCTACGGAGAAAAAATCAACATTATTTGGAAAATGGTCCCCAAATTGGGATGGGTCGTATCAAATCGAAATCATTTTCTTAAGTAATGCTTATTCAATTATAAATACTAATTCAAATGAAAGAATTATTTCGATAAATGGTAAGAATTTAAAATTTTGTAAACCAACAATTCATGAAATTAAAATATATAATATATATTTTGAGTAAAAAAATTGAAATTTAATACTTCATTACAAAATAAATATTTAAAAGAGTATTTATTGAAGTCTTGAATACAAAGATTTCCAAGCATCTACAATTCTCTTCTTCTCCGTGGAAGTTGTTTCAAAGGATGGAGCCAAATCCTGAATGGCTTGCTTCACGTGGTTGCCCTTGACAGTCCTGTTGGGAAATTTGTGAACAAAAGCACAGCAGAAAAAAGATTCCCATTAGGGATCCATGCGAAAAGAAGAGCCATGAAACTTGATTTTCGAGTTTATCTCTTGAAGATAGATGAAAAATGATTAAACAAATCACAAGCACCGAAGTAACAACGGCGCCTCTATGTTGTCCACACAAACAGACTCACAAACTTCCAATGTCTGCGATCTTGGAGTCTCATGTCTCCTGCACAGTGCTAGTTGCGAAGAGAAGAGAAACATATCACTCTTTCACTCACTGTTTCTGTTAAGGTGTGGTTAGGGTTTACAACTGATGTCCTTGACAGCACCTTAGTAGTACTATTTATAATAGTGGCTGCCTTATGCGAGTGAGAGTAGTAGTAGGTTTAGTAGTGTAACCTTAGACTCATCTGTTATGAGTCTGGCCCACAATAGAACCCTAGTCCAACTTGGATTCTAATTGCTCCAACTTAATCTGTTCTATGTGTGTGATGTAACATCCTCTTCAATATGCTAGACTTATAAATAGTTACAAAGGTAGCTTAATACTTACTTAGCATGCCTGTTTAAATTTGTGACAATCTGAGTTAGTTTAGGCACTTTGCTATAAGCTGAAAGGTGAAAAATAGCTTAAAATAACCCAGATATTAGCTTAAATGGCTTAGCTAATAGAAATAAATGTGGATAACTTATTTCTAAGTCACAAATGTGTATTTTATGATGTGGTTAAATTTTGAGAATAATCAGAGTCCATTTGGTATTTTTAGGCATACAGGTTATGTGTTTTAATGTTAGATTGACTAGTCACAGATATGAAAATTTATGATACTGGTGAAATGGCTTTTTTAATGAATCTTAATATTTATTTTAAAGTTATTGGAACCTGAAAATATTGATTTAGCTAAAGTAGAGTGTTTTTAGCAGATCAAGAAATATCAGTATTGTAATTAAAGGCCTTAAACCAGCCACGGTTACTAGCCTTTGAGTAGACTTTTCTTATTGATTTTGCAATCTTTTCTCTTGGTTCTTACTCATTCTCACAGCTGAAAACAGAAACAAAAACAGCAAGAGAGAAAGGAGAAAAGGAGGAAGAACAAGAGAGGAAGAAGAGTAGATCAAAGGGGAAATCCAAAGTTTTGGATTGAGACTCAAATTTGCATCATCAAGGTAGCATCAAGAAGCTTAAAGGTAGGGGTTCTTGATACTTTAAACTTCATTTTTAGTCATTTTTCATGTTAGGCTATTTTGAGGCTTAATGTTTTAAGTGTTTTTCTTACTTGGATAAGTTCTAAGTGTGGTTTATGATTTGTTTATACTATGAGTTTGGAGTAGAAACTGAAAATTCTCATTTTGGACCTAAAATGCTCTAAGTGTTGATTTTAGGGGTTTGGATGAGTGATTTAGTATTTTGATCCATTTTTGGTGAAATCAATTGGTGTTTTATGTTTCCCTCATGGTTGTGAACTTGTTTGGGACTTAAAATCATCAAGAAACGAGTTTGAAGAGATCATATCTCAGAATTTTGCTAATGGAACTGTGTTCCATTGCTGTAAAATTATACAGCAAATGCTTCTGGGCACTCGGTGCTCATGTGCTAAAGCTTTGCGTGCTTAGGCACGTTCTGCCTAGAAGTACACGTTATGGTGTTCGCATGCTCAAGCACTAGAGCTCAAAGTGTTCCACGCGCTCAAGCGCTGATACAGGGCGGAATGGTGATATTTGCATTGTGATGCTAATTTAATTCTCTATTTGTTGGGATCATTTGTGCAAGCCTTTTAGGGTGTAAAGAGACACTTTTGGGGATATTTCTTAGAGAAAATTATTAACTTGCATATATAAAAAGTTTGGGAAATTATTAGATATTCAAAGGTTGATAGAATGTCTATGTTGGTGTTTAGAACCTTGTTCAACATAAGGTTGATTTCTAAATCACTTGTGAGTGGTTTTGGGATGTTCTAAAACTGTTTAGCTAGAGGTATGAATTTGACTACCTTTGTTGGATAAGTGAGGCTAAGATTCTTATGTTCTAGTGTTTGAGATGCGGCTCAGATGTTTGGTTTTCAAACTTGGTATTTGCTTGTTTTCCCATGTATTATGACCTTAGATGGTGTGTACAACCATATGGCTTGAGAATGAGGTGTTAGATCTGAATTCTCCTTGTATGTTTGCTTGTATGGTCAGGGTTATCGATGTATGGAGTTAGTAGTTAGTACTCTTACTTTTGTGAGGGAAACTAGTCCACACATCACCAGGTAGTGTCAGGGCTGAATGCCTATCCTACTTAGTATATACAAGGAACGCAATTCCTGGGAAAATAAGTAAATAGTTTGTGTTTTCAACTTTAAAATCTGCATTGGCATTGCACATCCATAATGCGTGAACTTTGTTTGAGCATAAACATACTTCATAACATAAAGCATTGCATAGTTGATGATGTGTGTGAAACAACATCATATTTTGTTCTTGTTTTACATGCATTTTTAGGCATTTTAGGCATTTTAGTTTCTATTTTTATTTATTTTTCATTTAGTTCGGATAACTGTGGTGTTTGTGGTGTTGTTGTGCAGGATTGGTGCTCAGTTGGCCTTGATATGAATGAAAAGTTTGCATGATTGAAGTTGGAGCTTTACGGATAGTAAACAGGGTCAAAAAGCTCACTCCAAAGAGATCCACGACCTGTTTATGGAATTTTCCATGGCCATGGATCGAGCAGCAACTTGAAGAAGCAAGAGAGAAACTCCAAAGAGTTCCACGGCCAGGCCATGGAATAATCCACGATCGTGGAATTCAAGCTGAAGCAAAAGTGTCCTGTGGCAGAGAAATCCATGGCTAGCCTGTGGAATGATCCACGACCGTGGATCGCAGTTCGCATCAGTTTTTTAGTTTTGTTTTTTTATTTCTTTTGGGGCCTTTTAACCAATTAAAATCCTAGGGGTATAAATAGATGTTCTGAATACAGTTTTGGGATTCCAATTTGGTTTGAAGGAGACACACTTGGAGGCTCTTGATCTTCATCTTTCTCTTCTCTTCTCTCTTTGATTACCGGTTTAGATGTTCTTGAATTTGATTTCTTGTTTCTTCTTCTCCATGTCTGAGTAGTTTCTTTTGTTTCTAGGATTGGGCAATGCCCTTTGATACATTGACGATGATTAATTGACTTTGTTTATCCCTTTTATTAATCTTGAATGTTCTTTGATTCAATCCTTATTGCACTTATTCATATGAATTTGCTGGCCATATATTTTCATCTCATAGATATCTAGGGATGTACTGAGAGGTAAACCTAGGTGTTGGAACCATAAAAATTGAACTTAAGGTCTAAATCACGAGAGTAGGTTTAGCCTTTCAAGGATTCAATGAATTACCATAAAGCGTAATGAGTTTAATTTAAATTCAATTACCATAAGAGTAGGAATTGGTTTAATTGGGCACGATTCTTGTCTCTTGAGTAAGAACATTAACTAATTTAGAGTAATTCACCTTCAATTGAATTTCAATTTTAATAAAAGGGTTGTCAATTAGGATTTGTGTTGTACCATTGTGGTTACCCCCAATCCTGGAAGCTTTCTTGAATCTAAAAAACTTTTCTTAATAACTTGCTATCTTTGTTCTCAATTTACACTTTTATATTTATTTATTTAATTACCTTGTTACTACGTTCTCATCAATCAACAATTTTATCCGCTTTGTTTAATTGAATTGAATTAATTAATTAATTGGTATTCATAGACACAGTCCCTGTGGATTCGATCTTTTTATTACTTGACGACGAAACCGTACACTTGCGGATTTCACACATCAAGTTTTTGGCGTCGTTGTCGGGGACTATGCTTTTCTTGAATATTAGTTTAATTTTTAATTTAATTATTTTAAACATTTTTCTTTTTATCATATTCTTACGTTCTTGTTTTCTCTTTGACTCTCTGCAGGTAATTTCTCTTGTTTATGCGAAGTACTAGATGTTCCAGGACTCTTATTGAAGCAGATTTTGAAATTGAAAGAACTTTTCGTAGAAGGAGAAGACAACAAGGGCAAAGAGTGAGAGAAATACCTAAACCAACGCTTGTCATGGCTGAACTTGGGGATAATAGACCGCTAAAAGAGTATGCAGCCCTTAATGCTCGGGGTTTGCGATCTGGAATTGCTCGGCCAGACATTGAAGCTAGGCACTTCATCATACCTCTTGCCTTACTTTCTATGATAAGGCAGAACCAGTTTGGAGGATTGCCATCAGAGGACCCGAATGATCATGTGGATATGTTCTTGGAGTTCTGTGAGACCCTCAAGATTGAAGGCGCCTCTGTTGATGCTATTCGTCTCCGCCTGTTTCCATTATCATTGAGAGATAGAGCTAGAGTTTGGTTGAAGTCTGTTCCCATTAAGACGATAACTACTTGGGACCAATTGGAGCAAGCTTTCTTGGATAAATTCTTTCCACCTTCCAAGACTGCTCATCTTAGGACCCAAATCACAAGCTTCGTTCAGAAAGATGGAAAGTCATTGTCAGAAGCTTGAGATAGATATAAGGCTTTGCTGGAAGCCTGCCCACACCATAGGTTAGAAAAATGGTTGATCATCCACACCTTCTATAATGGGCTAGAATATTCTTCGAAGGTGTCTCTTGACTCCGCAGCTGGTGGAGCTTTGATGAACAGAAGGCTCACAGAAGCTTATGAGATTATTGAGAGTGTACCTGCAAATCATCACCAATGGGCAAATGAAAGAGGCCATAACCCGAGAAAACTCTCGGGAGGTAAGTTTGAGGTAGACAATGTTAATTTAATCATGTCAAAATTTGATTCTTTGAATAAATATTTTGACATGTTTGAAAAAGCTCATGTTAATGCTATAGGTGCTTCTAACAATTTTTGTGAGATTTGTGGAGCACAGGGACACATAGGTGCCGAATGCCAAGTTGGAATTGGCTCCTCGCAAGGTGCACTGGCGGAGCAAGTGGAATCATGTCGTGATTTTCATGACTTCAACCAAAAAGGGAGGAATGATCCATATTCTCAAACTTACAACCTCGGTTGGAGGTCATATCCTAACTTCTCCTATCGGAATAGTCAGTACCAAGTCGGACAAGGTAATGCTAAACCCTCTCCTGGACTCCAACAGGTACAAAAATCTAAACTTGAGTCTTTTCTTGAGAATTTTGTTGAGAGTCAATTTAAGCAAAATGAGGAGTTTAGGCAACATGGGCAAGTTGTGACCGAGGCCATTAGAGAGTTGTCAGATAAGGTAGACAATTTGGCTATTCATAATAAGATGTTGGAAACTCAAATTGCCCAACAAGCAGGCACTTCACAAAGGTAACAGGGTAAGTTTCCTGGTCAACCTAAAATAAATCCAGGCAATGAACATTGTAAGGCTGTGAGTTTGAGAAGTGGAAAGAAATTAGAGGATCCCAAGGGTAAGGGGGAGAGTGAAAAAGATAAAGGGAATGAGGAAAAAGAGACTAAGACACAACCCTTAGAAGAGGAAACTAATGAGAATGTGTCTAAGTATGTACCCCTTGAACCATACCAACCCCTAGTTCCTTTCCCTCAAAGATTGGCTAAGGCCAAGTTAGATAGGCAGTTTGGGAAATTCATAGAGGTCCTTAAGAAATTGTACATTAATGTACCCTTCACTGAGGCGTTGAAACAAATGCCTACCTATGCTAAGTTTCTTAAGGACATTTTGTCTAATAAGAGGAAGCTCGAGGAATATGAGATAATAGCTTTAACTGAGGAGTGTAGTGCTTTAATTCAAAATAAATGGCCTCCTAAGCTAAAAGATTCAGGTAGCTTCTCTATTCTTTGTTTGATTGGCAATACAAATTTTGATAAAGCTCTGTGTGATTTGGGGGCCAGTGTTAGTCTTATGCCCCTTTCTGAGTATAAGAAATTGGAGGTGAGTGAGCTAAAACCCATAACTATCTCCCTTCAATTGGCAGATCAGTCTGTCAAATACCTCGTAGGCATCTTAGAGGATGTTCCTATTAGAGTGGGTAAGTTTTACATGTCGGTGGATTTTGTTGTGCTTGACATGGAAGCCGATGCTAAAATGCCGATCATACTTGGGCGTCCATTTCTTGCCACTGGAAGGGTGATCATTGATGTCCATGAAGGGAAACTGACTTTGCGATTAAATGATGAGGAAGTAGTTTTTGATGTTTTTAATTCTAAAAATAATTCTAATTCCTTAAATTCATATAATCACATAGATGCTACTAAAGTTGTGGATAGTGTTGTGCTTTCATGCGTGCAGGAATCAGTAACTGATGCTATGCTAGAAAAGACCTTGCCCAAGGGTACCACAAAATTTGAGAAGTCTGAGCCCTGCAAGAGAGGACCTAAGAAGCAAAATGACAAGTATGTCGAAAAGCATGAATTTAAACTTGGGGATAAAGTTCTTGCCAATAACTCGCTTCTACGTTTCTGTCCTAGTAAGTTATGGTCAAAATGGTCAGGACCATATGAGATTGTTCGAGTTTTATCCTATGGTGTGCTTGAGGTGAAGAAAGAAGGCCATAAGCCTTTCATGATAAATGGCCAGAGAGTGAAACACTTTGAAGGAGTGGGGACTGAGCACTACTCCATTGACATCGCCTGAGCACAAAAACCAGACCAAAGTCGTATGACTTTAAACAAGCACTTCTCGGGAGGCAACCCAAGCTTCTTTGTTTTTTATTTTTCTTTTTTATTTCTTCTTTTTCTTTTGACTTTGTGTGTTGGATTACTGGTTTGATCTTTATCTCATGGATCTTGTTTAGGTTTAACCCTTTTTGAAGTTCAAATTAGTAGGAGAGTGAAGTCAAAAAGTTCTACACCCAGCCCATGGAAAATTCAATGGCCATGGATTGAACACTAGAAGATTTCCCACCACCGCAGTGAGTTTTTTTTCTTTTCTCCCTTCTCTAGTTATAGATTCTTACATTGGGGACAATGTAAATTCTAAGCTTGGGGGGAGTATTTTCATTTTCATTTTTATTTTCATTTTAGATTATTAGTTTCATGCATTTTCATGTCTCATTTTGCATTGCATCTTCATGTTACATTTTTCACGCCATCATATCTCTCGTTTTTTTTGTTGAACTTGTGCCCCTCTCTTTTGAGGATTTTGAGATGGTATTGATTTGGAACCCAATTTGTTGATTCTTGTGGTAGGCAACAGACATTGTTTTAATTGATAGTAGAGGTGATCTTTTGATAGTTGATAATTAGCATATGTTCTCTGAATTTGTGCTTCTCATTGATTTTTGAACCTCTAAATGTGAGTTTTGAGCTTGTATGGGATTTATGCACTATATGATTTTTGCTCCCATTCTTTGTATTGACTGATATTTCCTCATTGATTTTGTACTCTAGAACTTGATTTAAAACCATTTTGAGGCGAAATTTTTGTTTGCATGCTTGAATGTGATTAAGGCATCTTAGGTATTTTTCTGGCCTTCTGAAATAATTGTCACACTTTCATCCACTAGTTGCCCATTTTGAGCCTATTACATAATTATTTTTCTTTATGCCTATAATGATATATTTTGGGAATCATATGTTTTTAACCCTTCTCTTTCTCAAATGAAAAAAAAAAGAAAAAAATCATGAGATGAAAGGTTGAAAAAGATGAAGAGAAAGAGGGGAAAGAAAAGTAAGGAAAAAAATGCTTGGAAATATGGAGTTATGTTTTTGATTGAAAAATTGCCTTTGCTCCTTTATGTATTATTGGATTTCTTGTGCTTATTAAAAATTTTGTTAACCCCTTGTGCATACCTTCCTTTCTTTACCCTACCTAACATTATTCCCATGGCCCCATTACAATCCTTGAAAGATCTTTTGATTCTTGCATGCATTCAGATTATTAATGGAAATTTGTTTTTTTATCAAGCTTATAGAAGTGCTTTTTCTTTGAGGAATCTTGAGCGCATTGTCTTCACCTTTAAACACTTTGAGTGTGGTTAGTAGAGTGAACCTAATTTAGTGAGGAGCATAATTTCTGAGAACTTTAGCCTCTAATTGGACTTGATTTTGATTACTTCTCTAATTCTTGGTTTGCCTTTGCCTATGGCTTAGTTAGTTGTTTTCTCGGGTTCCTCATTCATTATAGTCTCTTGATCCCATTTCTTGGTTTGGCATTAGTTATTGCTTGGAGACAAGCAAAATCTTAAGCTTGGGAGGATTTGATGTGTGTGAAACAACATTATATTTTGTTCTTGTTTTGCATGCATTTCTAGGCATTTTAGTTTTTTTTTTCATTTAGTTCGGATAACTGCGATGTTTATGGTGTTGTTGTGTAGGATTGGTGCTCAATTGACTTTGAAATGAATGAAAAGCTTGCATGATTGAAGTTGGAGCTTTACGGATAGCAAACAGGGTCAAAAAGCTTACTCCAGAGAGATCCACGGCCTACCTGTGGAATTTCCCACGGCCATGATCGAGCAACAACTTGAAGAAGCAAAAGAGAAACTCCACATATTTCCACGGCCAGGCCGTGGAACGATACACGGCCGTGGAATTCAAGCTGAAGCAAAAGTGTACTGTGGCAGAGAGATCCACGGCCAGCCCGTGGAATGATCCACAGCCGTGGATCGCAGTACGCATCAATTTTTAAGTTTTATTTTTATTTCTGTTGGGGCCTTTTAGCTAATTAAAACCCTAAGGGTATAAATAGATGTTCTGAATACAGTTTTGGGGTTCCAATTTGGTTTGAAGGAGGCACACTTGGAGGCTCTTGATCTTCATCTTTCTCTTCTCTTCTCTCTTTGATTACGGGTTTGGATGTTCTTGAATTTGATTTCTTGTTTCTTCTTCTCTATGTCTGAGTAGTTTCTTTTGTTTCTAGGATTGGGCAATGCCCTTTGATATATTGATGATGATTAATTGACTTTGTTTACCCTTTTTATTAATCTTGAATGTTCTGTGATTCAATTCTTATTGCGCTTATTCATGTGAATTTGTTGGCCATATATTTGCATCTCATAGATATCTAGGGACGTACTAAGAGGTGAACCTAGGTGTTGGAACCATAAGAATTGAACTAAAGATCTAAATCATGAGAGTAGGTTTAGCCTTTCGAGAATTCAATGAATTATCATAAAGCGTAATGAGTTTAATTTAAATTCAATTACCACGAGAGTAGGAATTGGTTTAATTGGGCACGGTCCTTGTCTCTTGAGTAAGAATATTAACTAATTTAGGGTAATTCACCTTCAATTGAATTTCAATTTTAATAAAAGGGTTGTCAATTATGATTTGTCTTGTATCATTGTGGTTACCCCTAATCTTGGAAGCTTTCTTGAATCTAAAAAACCTTTCTTAATAACTTGCTATCTTTATTCTCAATTTGCACTTTTATATTTATTTATTTAATTGCCTTGTTACTATGTTCTCATCAATCAATAATTTTATCCCCTTTGTTTAATTGAATTAATTAATTAATTAATTGGTATTCATAGACACAGTCCCTGTGGATTCGATTTTTTTATTACTTGATGACAAAACTGTACACTTGCGGATTTCACACATTAGTTGACACTTGTATGGGCATTTGTCATGGCTTAGTCGATTAATTTTTTAGTTGCTTATTCGGTAGTATCCTAGGATTGTATGGGCGATTCTTTGATATTATTGATTATTGGATATTCTTTTACATCGAATGTATTTTTGGTGTTCAGTTGAATTTTTTGTTATAAATGATTAACTGCTAGTCTTTGTATGCTTATATTAAGAAATTATGATTTCACACCCTTGTGTGTTCCATGTAAATCTAAGTAAAGTCCCTAAAAAGGGTAAGGACAAGGAAAAGAAGAAAACAGAAGGCTTAGATTAGTGTTTTGTTTCTTTGTGAACAAGTTTGTATAAGTGTATATTTCTGGTTGTTTAGTAAAGTTTATGTATACTTTATGGCGTGTTAGCCAGTGATAGTTATATATATGACTTCTTGATCATTCGTGGCTCTCTATAATGACTGTGTAAGTTATTATGGATCTTTATTTTCTACATTTTTAGAAATGATATATTTAATGCAATTTATTTTGGAATATTTCGTTTATTTTACGATAATTCGTATTAGGGTGTTACATGTGACCCTACAGGTTCTCACGATGTTGGTAATAATATTAAAATCTTATTTTAATATCACAAGCAGTGAATGGTATCTAACAAGACATCGTTGCTACCCAAGTAATAAGAATGTCAGTGATTTGACATAACCTTTCTGTGACCAATGTTTCTGTATATTTTAGTCTCTTTGTCTAGATATCTAGATTGAATATAAGCCATGGAATGTGTCACCATTGTATTGTTCAATCTTCTGTTTCCTAATCCTCGAGTAAACTTAGTAAAAACAAATGAGATCAATATCTCATATTGACTTATTTGAGTATAGCCATGCATTTCACAGTCTCACTTAATCAAGGGCCCCCGAAGATATTGCTCCTGTTATATAGGAGAGACAAATCCCATCTAGGTCACTACATCCCTCTTCATGATTCGTAATATGTCCAATAACCAACTTTATAATCACTTTGTTACAGATGATGTTTGATGGCATTAAAACATACAACTCCTTATGTAGGAATCGTAGTGATTTCAGGTCAAAGGATAATATATACCATTGTCACTTTGAGAACCACTTATGACACTCACGTAACGATTCACGTAGCATTCTCATGGTAGGTCTATCCAATACATCATTACTCTAATATGTATCTATGTGAAGACTTGATATCTCATATCCATGACCCGTGAGATGTGGCCATTAGTCTATACACATACTAGTCACAATGCATTATTGTCGTCCTAATAAAATAATAATACTTGATTAGGGACATTTAAGAACAGTGTTCTGATTCCAATAGGATCTCATGATCATTTCGTCCACTTGATGTCCTATGGCATTAAACTTACTATTCTAAGGACTTTATTATGTTTATAATAAATAACACAATAAATGAAATACTTCATGTATTAAATAAATAGCATAATACAATATATATAAGTATGGTCAAAATAAATTGGCCTCTAGGGCATACACCAACAAGTCCACTACTGGCAGTCTTTGTTAAGGGTTTGTTCCTGATTTGCACAATCCCTAGTAAGAGTTCAAAGTTCACATTATCGTTCTTTAAGTATTTGCAATTCTTGTTCGAGCTCAGCAATTCTCTCTTCATTCTGATTAATGTTTAGCTGAGTCATCCAAAGAATAGTAGTGAGCTTCAAACATTTCTTTTTGGCCTTAGCAACATTTACCATCAATTATTGGTTATTGCCGATAACTTGATCGAGATTGGGAAGCTTGGTTGGTAAGTCCTTTGTTAGGCCTATCAACTATTGAACAACTGACTGGGCATTCGAGTTCAAAAGGCGCTTGTTTCGATTCAGTTGGTCAAGCAGACTCAGTAATTTTTGTTTCCTGTCCTCAGTAACCATGACTTGATCTACCCTAAGTCTCAAAAGATCAGCCAGCTTTTTTAGTAGTTGGAGGGTAGATATGCTTTGGACCTCAACCTCTGAATGAGCTGTGGAATAATGAGATTTCGAGGATAGAGACCGTTTAGAGAGAATGTCTTCATGATGCTTCATAACATCATTTTCATCCTCCTCATCATCAATACACATAGCTTCTGCCTCTTCTTTGAAAGTGGTTTCAGTTTGTACTAACTAGACTCTAGTAGAAGTTGATAGGGCAGTCTCAGAAGTCTGAATAGTCTCAATTGAGATGGGGACTTTGACTTCGACAGAGGTATTTGTTTTGTATGGAGGACTGATGTTTGCCTATAGCATTAAAAAAGATAATGATTATGATTTTCTTATGAAAATTTTATAGTCATTCCTATTTAATGGTTTAAGATAAAAGATATCAAACTTGAGCATCAATCTCGATGATAGGGATCTTTGATGTGGTTCCAGCTTCAGGAACTATGTTTTCCTAATAAGAAGTAAAAACAAGTTAGAAGCATTCAAGACAAGCAAGGTTGAAATAACTTGGGAAAATATTAAACCTGGACATTAGCTTCAATGAGGATGTCTTGCGCTCAAGTGCTAGTTTGTTTTTTGATTTGGGCCTCAGCATCAAATAGCCCATCGAAGTGGGAACTCAAGGATGAGGCTACTTCAGGTCCAGGTGGAAATACAAATAGGGTGAGATTTGAATCTCTGGGAGGAGAAGGGATTGATGATGGAGTCCTAAATCCTCTAGAGGATGCAAGAGTGGTTTCCCTGTGTGCTAAGGGGGATGAATTCTGTTTGAAATCAAAATAGTTAACTACATGTTGAAAAGGTTTCGAATACAAGGAGGCAAAAAAACTTACCAATATGGGTTCAGCTCTCTGGGTGGCTGAAGCTAACTTAGCACTCCTTGAAGAGATTGGCTCTTCATCCTCTTGAGAGGATTCATCAGAGCTGTCAGAAGTTATAACATGTGCTTGTTTTGACATTGTGTGCTTTATTTGCCCAATTTTCATTGGGCTTTCTACAACAGCTTTCCCCTAAAAATGAAAAGGAATCGAAATCAGGAATGTAAAAGGAGTTGATTAATAAATCCAATATTTAAACGACCTTTTACCTTGGATTGTGGAGGAGCAGCAGGTGTGGCCTCTTCGATCACCTTTTTCTTTTTATCAACAATTTTTGCTTCTGAAGTTGCTGGAGCAGGCTTCTTTGGAGGTTGAGATGAAGAGGTTATCTTCACCAAGGTTTTTGATTTTATTTTTTGGACTTTGCTTGGCCTCGGAGGTTCATCCTCCTAGTTTTCGTCTTCATGAAACCCCTCCATCACTTTGGTTTTTTCGAGACTACAATAATAAATGTGTAATCAGTAGTCCAATCGAAAATGAAGAAATAAAAGTTAAGACTTAAGACTTTACCATATGGTGGGTATTTTATTACTCGAGTATATCCATAAATTGGAACTTGACAGTTGTCTAGATAATAGTTGTCAAAAGTTACTTCTTGTTTCTTTGAATACTTGCCAACACCTAATGCTCCACTTTTGGGGTCTAGACACTAGTTAGCCATACCAAAAGGAGCATTGGGAAGTGAAGGAAACTTTAATGGGGTTTCGAATTGTTCGAACTAAGCCAAAGGATTCGAAACCAACGCACCAATGAAACAAGCGTAACACAATTGGTGATGCTCTGCTTTCTTTTGTTTTAGGACTTGTTCAGCCTCTCGAACCACTAGTCTTATGTTTCGAGGATCATATTATACTTCAAAAAATTTCTCAAATTTGGAAATTTCTTTAAGGTGCGTTCCTTTTATTTTCTTGTGAGCAGCTCCAGTCTGCATAAAGGAGCTTACATTAGTAAATCGTTGAAAGCAATCTTTGAATGAACATTCCTGTGGAGAGTAATATTTTCCCACTAGTTTGTGAATCCTAAAGTTGAGAAGAATGATGGCTCACACTCGAAAGGGTTAAACCACTTTCTCATTGTAGTATTATTCTTCATAAAGTGTTTGTATTGTTTGAAATCTTTAGCTTTTGACTCGTAAATTTGATGCTTGTCTTTAAGTGAGATGGGAGAAGGAATGCATTAAGAAAACTCAAGTTGTCTTGAGACACAAGAGGGTAAGTAGATTTGGAGGTTGTAGTCTTTCAACTTTGGGTAAGTAGGAGATAAGGTTGAAGTAGTGGAGATGTTACTCCAAATATTATGATTTTTAGCTTGTGCTACAAGAGTTGAGCATAGGTATGGTTGTTGAAACCATTTAGCTGTTGGTGTATGCCCTAGAGGCTAATACATTTTCTGTATTTACATATATTCTATTATGCTATTTTATATATGAGGCATTTCATTTATTGTGTTCTTTTTGATAAACATAATAAAGTCCTTAGAATAGTAAGTTTGATGCCATAGGACATCAAGTGAATGACTTGATCGTGAGATCCTTTTGGTTACAACACTATTCTTAAATGTCCCTAGTCAAGTATTATTGTTAATTAGGACAATAATAATACATTGAGACTAGTATGTGTAGAGACTGATGACCGCATCTCACGGGTCATGGATATGAGATATCAAGTCTTCACATTGGTACATATTAGAGTAATGATGTATGGATCGACCCACCATGAGAACGCTACATGGACCATTACGTGAGTGTCATAAGCGATTCTCATAGTGATAATGGTGTTTGTGGTCCTTTGACCTGAAATCACTACGATTCCTACATGAGGAGTTGTGTGTTTTAATGCCATCAAACGTCATCTGTAACAAGGTGATTATAAAGTTGGTTATTGGACATACCGCAAATCATGCGAGAGGGATGTGAGTGACCTAGATGGAATTTGTCACTCCTACATAACAGAGCGATATCTTCGGGCCCCCGATTGAGTGAGATCGCGAAATGCATGGCCATGCTCAAATGAGTCAATATGAGATATTGATCTCATTTATTGTTACAAAGTCTACTCGAGTATCAGGAAACGAATGATTGGACTATACAAGGGTGACGCATTCCATGCCTTGTGTTCAATCTAGATATCTTGACAAAGGGACTAAACTACACGAAAACATTGATCACGGATAGGTTATGTCAAATCACTGACATTCTCATTACTTGGGTAGCGGTGATGTGTTGCTAGATACCACTCACTGTTTGTAATATTAAAATGAGATTTTAATATTACTACCAACGTCATGAGAACCTCGCAGGTCGCACACTTAGAACAGACTAAATTGGAGCAATAAGGATCCAAGTTGGACTCGGATTCAATTGTGGGTCTAACTCATGACGAGATGGGTTTTAGGGTTGCACACTTACCTTGCTCGCTCACACTCACTTAAGGCAGCCACTATTATAAATAGTACTGTTAAGGGGGCTGCTATAGATGTTACATCACAACCCTAGCTGCACCTAAGAAAGTGAGTGAGAGACAGTGAAAGGTTCTTCTCTTCTATTCCCAGCTAGCACCGCGAAACAGAGGCGTGACTCCTTTTGTAAGTCTGTTCGTGTGGATACCGCAGAAACATCGTTGCTATTACGGTGTTGGTGATTCACCTCGCTTGTGTTTATCACGCTTCAAGAGGTAAATTTTAAAAACTCGGATTATGGACTTTTCGCATGGATCCTGTGTGGGAATCCTATTATTCCGCTGCGAGATATTTTGATCCGCAATTCCCAACATTAGCGCCACAGTTTCATAGAGCAAAGGGGGAAATGTTGAAGTTATCTAAGTGACGCCTCATGGTCAGGAACAATGAAAAGAAGAATTTAAAATCCTCAACTTCCCTGCCTAGTTTCGAGGCATAATAAAGTTGAGACAATCGAGGACCTTCGATTGTACTGATAGTGGTTAAAGTAGCTGAACTCTGAAGGTGACGTTCGAGGATGGCATTGAGCCAAAGCTGCAACAACCAAAAAGGGCCTCCAAGATTAGTGAGGGGTTTAGTTTCTGATCGAAGTAGGTTAATTGCTTCTGTCATCGAAGCATAGAGTTGGGCAAGAATCAATTTACCTTGACAACGAGGAGAGCCCTCATGTAAAAGGATGGCTAAAGGATGAATGGACTTCAGAATTTGGAGAGACTTGGTTTAGAAAACAAAAACACTAATCCAAAACATAAGAAAAGCCTCATGCTCTTCTTCAGAGACTTTATCAGTCTCAAGATAGTTATTCTCGATGAAGGTAGTGTAGGTTAACTTCGAGAAGTTGGGCTCAATTGTTGTTTGAGGACTCACAGTGTTGGTAATTACCCTGCCAATAGGCTTAAGGCCAGTAATGGCAGCTATGTCAAAAAGGGTAGAGGTCAACATCCCATAAGGGTCATGGAAAGAGTTAGTAGACCTATTCCAGAAAAAGAAGGAACTGGTTAACATAGAGGCATTATATTCTAAAACTCAGCTAGATGAAATTGAAAATGCCAACTGCTTCCTAGGCAGCTTGTTTGGCACCTTCGACTCAATTTAACCACTAAAGATATAAAGATCTAGTTTGGGAAATAGTAGGTGGTGAACTTTGAAAGACTTTTGGAAAATAGTCAAAGAAATCAATTTTTAGAGAAGAATGAAAAGCTAAGAATGATTCCCCTTCAATAAAAGGGAAGAAAGACGGAATAAACCCCTATTCTTCTAGGGGAAGCACAGGGCCTAGAAATGCTAGTCTTTTTTGGCCTATAGTGAAGGGAATCATTACCTTAGTCTTCCAGAGCTCAGAGTTATTGGTAGAACGGTCTAGAGCGTAAGAGATTCCATGTTTTTTCAATGGAGTGGTTATTGTGGCAGCGTTTGGCAACTCCATTATCTCTTCTGTCTTAGAGTTTAAGTGAGAAACTTAAACAGAGTTTGTTTTAGAAGAAGAGGAGGCCATTGTTGTATGAAAACTTCAAGGAGCATGGAATTTTTAAGAGGAAAAGAGAAGAAGACAGAGAGCTTACAAGAAAAGCTTAAGGGTTCAGCGACGGTAGAGGACGCATAGAGAAGATTCAGAGAGAATGTAGAAAAAAGAAGTAAAAGGGAGAAGACCTTTATCACTCTTTAAATAAGAGTTTTTCAAAACAAAAGATAGAGAAAAAAGGAGAACGTGTGTACGCTTCTTTAATGCTGACATGATGGGGATACGGCTAAAGCCATTTTATCCATTAAAAGGCATCATTGGCTTTGTGATTTCCTAAATAGTGAAGGTAGTTGGTTAATGGGGGAGTGGCCACGTAGTGATTGTATGAGTTAGTGGAGATTTGGGTCAATTTACATATTGTGCCATCTAACATTTCATTTGCTTGTAATATGCAAAATTGACAGAGTGGATAAAAACTCAAAGTCTGTTACAATTGAAAAGGGAATGCTTAAAATAATAAAATATTTATCTCTCATACTTTGGGAATAAATATTCGGGGGGCATCTGTTGGCATAAAAATAATACCTTTTTGATTTAAGGGACTTCGATGATATGTCGAAAGTCATTTTGTAACTCTATATGATTTTGTTAGAACCCAAGGTAATAAAGTTATTAAGATGACGTTGTTCGATTTGGGAATTGGAAAGTGGTAGTTTCGATTTGCCATCGAAAAATGGTAGTTGGAATCGAGATGATACATTATGAAACTAAAGTATTAGTTTTGATTTGATGCTAAAGATGATATTTTCGATTTTATAGCTGAGTAAAGATTTCGAGTGGATCTTGGAGATCGAAAACTTTAGCGATTATTGGAGTTAAAGTTATAGTAAAAACTCAAAATTTACAAGATAGTAGTCTTGATGTGAAATTCAGAAAGGTCATTTTGGCTTCATAACAGGTATTAAGATTTCGATTCAGTATCAAAATCAAGATTTGAAGAGTAGCTACACTTAACAAATTTTTGGAGAAAGAAAAGAGGAAGATCTAGACCAAAAAACTAGCAAGTGATTGAAGATTCAAGTTTGAATTCAAAAAGAAAAGTTTTTGAATTTAAAATAGAAGTTAGCAGTGGTTATAGATGTTAGATAAAGACAATACAAGGATTGTTGATAAAGATTGAGCAGTTACTTATGGTACAAGGATATCTGACAGGGCTTTGGCGATTACTAGACAAAGATTACAAATCATTTAGTAGTTATCTTTGTTTTAGGCACATGTCAAGATCTTGTAAAAATGGTAGTTACTTAGGAAGTCTATAAATACCAAGAGGATGGAAACATTTAGGGGTTGAAAATTCAATACTCACAAACACTTGTTACTTATGCCCTTATGTCCTTGACTTCTTGAGCAAACAGTGCAAGCCTAATTCAGTATGTTTCCATATACTTTCATTCCTATACACTTTACAAATTCAATGCAAGTTTAATTTCAGTCCATTTATCATTTATTCATTTTATTTTATTACAAAAACTCTTTTCTATTCCTAATTAAGTGATTTTTTCAAAGATCATTTGAGTTCTTTTAATTGCTTTCATTTAAGTGCTTTCATTACTTTTCTACAAACTTATTTACCTGTAATTTACATATTTGCATGTTTACTTTTCATTGCAATTACTTTAAGTTGTTTTACTTTATGCTCTTTATTTTAAGCAATTTACGTGTCACATTTACTTTAAATGCACTTTCATTTCTATCAATTACATTTAACTTATTTTCATTTGCACTGATTTTCTTATTTCTCGAAACAAAACTTATCTTATTTTTTACTTATTTTTCATTAAGTTAAATACCACACATAAACATTCAATTTTGGATTTGCATAAATCTATTTTGTATTCGAAATTCTCTATTACATTCCTTTAAGAAATTTGTCTTAGGACAAGAATCCCAGGATGAAGCAATTCTAGTCCCCAAATTGAGATCGAGAATCAACTTTATCCATAGACAAAGGTTTACCATAACCTAATTAATACTAATTGAAATATTTTGATAAATAAGTTGGCATGTCCAGTGGGACTATCAATAGATTAGTATCTTAAGCAATTCTATTTGTTTATGCGTCTAAGAAGTGGTAAAATACAGCCAAAAATGTCTAAAAACACATCTTAAGTGCCCAGAACCCTCAATCAGGGAACAATGGAGCCAATTCCACTAGAGACACCAAAGTCTCTGCAAATTTGCCACAAACCTTGGAGCCCGTGATTAGTGAAGTCACAGGGGTCCCTGTTCCGAATTTGGAAACCATAACTCTTAGGTTAAGTAGAATTGCACCCTTATATGGGTTGCCTCCTAGGTTCACTCCCCTAAATGTCACACAAAATATAGGTATTACCCAAGCGACATATACAAGTCCCATATCCAATGTTTCACTAAGAAACCAAGTGGTAAATGGTAGTAGCCAAGTTGCAAGAACCAGTGCAAATCGAACTAATATGCCAAATGTGGGAATACCATTGTTCCCCAATTTGCCCAAGGATCTATCTTCGATTCCTTTTGGGAATACGAATACTGCCCTGAATAAGATCAGACAATAGATTAATGAAAGCAACCATGAGATGACCCACATGCTAACTCAGTAGATGACCACTGTGATAACCCCACTCATAGAGTCCACCTATAACATATGCACTACATTGGCTAGGCAAATGAGTAGGATTGTAGATGTCTTTGGAAACCTAAAGGAATCCATAGGCAATCAGAGGAGGAACAATCAACCTATTCATAAGGAAAATGCCCTATTAGCAAATTATCCCTATGTTAACAACACAATTAAGGATAAATAACCAAGAAAAAATCCACTTGGTCCTAATGTAGGATTTCAAATAGTCAGTCAAAATCAAGATGCTGATAACCTCTTAGAAAGGATTAGGTTAAGTAATCTTGGGGGGCAACAAAACTTCAACCAAGTAGTTGAACATGTGCTCAACAGGTATGACTTTATTGTAGGATATGCAAATTGTCCCTATTTTGTATCAGCCTTCCTTGAGTTCATCCAATAGGCAGAATTGCTCAGAGGATGTACAACACCTAAAATCTCTAACAAGTTTGCTGGGAAAAATGGAGAATCCACGGTAGAGCATATTGCTTGATATACCATCAAAGCTGGGGATGCAGCCTTGAATGAATATTTAAAAATGAAGTACTTCCCCAACTCTTTAACTAAGAACGCCTTTAATTGGTTCATAACTCTTCCTCCAAATTAGATCCACTCTTGGAACCAGTAAGAAAGAAACATCCATGATCAGTTCTTTAGAGGAGAGACTGAAGTAAGTCTTGTGGATCTGTTTAACATCAGGAAAGGTAATGGAGAATCCATTGATGATTACCTAGCCAGATTTAGGCAAATGAAGGCCAGATGTTTCACAATCATACATGAATCTGAAGTACTCAAGATAGCAGTTAGTGGTTTAGATTATTCAATTCAAAAGAAACTAATAAACCAGCAACTCTTAGATATGTCTCAGCTTGCAGACAAAGTGAGACAAATTGAGCAATTGAAACTTGAAATGAAAGGTTTAAGAAACACCTTAAAAAAGAAAAAAGTTGCTTAGATGTTCAGGAAAAATACTTCACACAATCGAAGGACAATAAAGTAGCCTATGTCAAAATTGATGAGACTGAAGAAGATGAGGAGAACGAGGTTAATATAGTAGAATTAAAATCTAGTCCTCCCTATATTTATTCTTCTTTAATGCCTAATTGAACCAAGGATAATATGAAATCCTCTACTAGGCCAATTATGCTTTCGATATATCGAAGGCTGATTTAATCTTCGATGCCTTGTTAAAAGATAAGCAAATCAAACTTCCTGATAGATATAAAATCCCTTCACTTGAAGAGATAAAAGGTCAAAAATATTATAAATATCATAATAGATATGAACATTCGACTAACAATTGTATCCATTTCAGAGATCTCATTCAGAAAGCCATCCAAGAAGGAAGATTAAAATTTGAAGGTAAAAGTAAGATGAAGGTTGATGTTGACCCATTCAAAGTAAACGTTAGTTACATAGAGCTAGTTGGTTTCTCAAAAGTCAACACAGTCGAAGTGGGGGAATCCACCCCTGTTCTCACCTCCAACTGCAACCTTAATGCATTTGAGGCCAACAAAGAAGAAGTTTTCCCCAAAGCTAAGAAAACTCTGGTCGAATTCCTCCTAAGGAAAATGGAGGATGAGAGAGAGGTCTCTCTATGCCCAAGGTGTAATGTTGTCTTCGATAGATTGGCTGCTAAGTCCTTTTAGGAAGCCTTGAAGTAGAAGTAGAAGGTGAAGACCCCTGTAGGAGGCTCGATTAATATAAATTATCAGCCAACAAACCACAATGCAGTGGCAGTGCAGGATCCCAAGAGGATTAGGAAGGGGAAGATGAGGGTGCCCCCTTCGAATGTGGCTCCTAATCAGTGGATAAGAAACAGTCCATAGCCCCACAAAGTCCAGAATAGGCTACTCTAGCCAAAGTTCAAATATGGGATGAATAATCCCTTTGGTGGGATGCCAAATACTTGGTTTCAGGGAGAAGGATTGAACTCGAGGCAGTGCTTAAGCCCGTATCTCTTAAAGTCTTAGTGGCGCAAAGCCTAGAGGCTTCAACAACACTAACTATAACAACAACAATAGGAATTAGCCAAGCTGCAATTGCAGCAAAGTTCTAATGCCTAGGTGGTCCAAGGGTCACCCTTAAAGACAGAAAAATAAAAACCTTCAAGTCCAATGGACGAGGATTTTATTACGGATTAATTCGAATCCATATTCAAAAATGATATGGACACCATTTTTGGTGTCATTGTGCTATCCCTCCTCCCTTATAACTTTTTTATTTTAGGTGATAAAGAAGTGGACCATGAGGAGGATTTCGAAGATGACTCGGAGGCTAGTTAGTACATGGCTGAGGAAGACACGATCGACGTGATGGAAAACTCTGCAGTTTTTAACACTCATTCCCTCGAGATGAAGAATCATTTATGCCCACTATTTATCAAGGGAATTGTAAATGGTAAATTAGTGGGCAAGGTGTTGGTTGATGGGGGACCTGCCATCAATTTATTTCCTAAGAATTTGCTGAAAAAAGTTTGGCAAGTCAGAAGCTTATTTGTTACCACATAATATAGTGGTGACAGACTTCAATGGCGGGTCCTCAACATCAGAGGGGGCTATTGCTCTTGACATCAAGGTGGCCTCAGTCACGAGGTCAACCTTGTTTATAGTGGTCCCTTCCAAAGTCAGCTATAACCTCTTATTGGGGATAGAGTGGTTACATGTTGTGGGGGCAATGCCTTCGACCGTCCACTGGCAGATGTTTTTATGGAACTAGTTAGGAGAACTAGAGATGGTGGAGGTTGATGATACGCTATGTCATATCAACTAGAACCATGCAGACTTGTAGATTTACATGCCAGGAGTTAGACTATTTTGCATATGAGACTCATCAGCCTTGGACAAGAAAGGAGTCGAGATGGTGACTCTCACCCCAACAAGCTTCTCAATAGTGCCAAAAGCTAATTCATTTCAGCTTAGAAATTGTAATAGTTCTAGGGCCTACAGGCGCTTGTTTAACATTCCAAGCCGAGTGTATTCGACTTCAAGTTGTAATAATAATATCAGAACTTAAGAGCCATATGGCTCGAATTACAGCCTATATGGCTAAAAATTGCACGAACAGTGCAATTTCAAGTTAAGTGACTCGAATTTCAATCTACATGGCTGAAAAATTTGGTATCATTAAAGGTACCAACTTGAACTATATTTATGATGATTCCTCCTTAGGATTCGAACAGGCCTTCTATCTTTTGAAATTAAAAGGATAGAGGTACAAGACACTTTAGAGGAAATTAATATAGGAAATAATGTAATAAGTAAACTTACTTTTATAAGTAATTTAATAAATACTAGTTTCAATTATAAGTTAATCTATTTTCTCAAAGAATATAAAGATTATTTTGCATGGGAATATGAAGAAATGCCTGGGCTCAATCAAGATTTGGTAGAACATAGACTGTCAATTTGAGCAGGACAAAGACTAATCAAGCAAGCTTTAAGAAGATTTGCCCCTGAAGTGGTCTTAAAGATCAAAGAAGAAATCAAATAGTTACTAAAGGCTAAGTTCATTCGAATTGCTAGGTATGTTAACTAGATTTCTAATGTTGTTCCTATTATGAAAAAGAATGGTAAGTTAAGAGTATATATTGATTTTTGAGATTTAAATTCTTCTACTCCTAAAAATGAATATCGTATGCTAATTACTGATATGTTAATTGACTCAGCTTCAAGCCACGAAATCCTAAGTTTTATGGATGACTATTCAAGGTATAATCAAATTTATATTATAGAGGAGAATGTGTCGAAAACTGCATTTCGATGTCCTGGTGCAATTGGTACTTATGAATGGGTAGTCATATCATTCGGATTGAAGAATGCTGGAGCCACATATCAAAGAGCCATGAATACCATTTGTGATAGATGTATGCCTTGTGAGATTTTGAGCCTATTGATTAATGGATTGAACATTTGTATTATTCTCTTCTTTCTTGTGTGATTTTCATTCATGAAATTATTACTTTAAAACTTGCTTTGATTCTTTTTGAGGCTACATTTTCACATGCATACATAAACATGATTGATGCATTTTTCTTGAAATAACTATTTTAACCAAATAGCCAATCTTATATATTTTTCCTTGTTTAACCCTTTTGAGCTTATTTGACCATTCCTTATTTTTAGTTTATTACATGCCTTAAATAAATAAATGAAAAAAACCATGTTCTTACCCAACCTTAGGGAATAAGAGAGCATTAACATTGTTATTGGATGAGTTCTTGAACAAATGTGGGGGTGTGTGTGCAAAATGGTTAATGAAAAAGGAAAGAGTGGCCAATTCAAAAAAAAAGTGTAAAGAAAGGTCAACAAGGCAAAAAGGGAAGAGAAAAGAATATGTAAATGGAATTTGCATTAGGTAAAGTTGGGATGAACTTTCAAACTTGTTATTTGAACTCAACCCTAATGGTTTTTTATTCTCTTTGGTATTTAACTTGTCATATCTATATTACCCTCCCTCCTTTACCTTGACCCCATTACAACCTTGAATAAAGTCTTCTTGATTTATGTGTGCATGTGTTTTGAGTAGTGGTGAAGTAGAAGATAAGCAAGCTTATGGTAGTGTAATTTTTCATAAGTTTAATTGAGTGAAATATATACCTTTCAAACATGTGAGGGATTGAGAATGAATCTTGTGAGGATCTATCATTCTTGAGTCATGCTTTTGAATTGAAGTTTCTTTGCTTGTTGATTTGAGATGTGAAGAAATGTTACCTCATAAATGTTTTAATCCCTTGAATCTTTGTTTACTCTTCTTGCGTATGGACTTTTGAATCCTTGAATATCATTGGAAAGTAATTTATTTTATCATTCTTTTAGCTTTTGAGTTTATTTGTTTTTCCTTGTTCCATAGTGTTAAAATTTTAGTTTGCCTGAGACGTGCAAAAGCTAAACATGGGGGAATTTAATAAACACAATTTTCATACATTATTTAACCCTCATATTTAGTGTCTTAAACCTCTTATGTACTTAATTGATTGGGTTTAGCCACATTTTATAAGTTTGGATTCCAAATTAGGCTTAATGGTAATTTTCAGCATTGTGACAATTTTACATTGTTTCTGTATTTTAGGTATAACTTGAGTTATAGACATGTAAAAATTATGAATTTTACATTGTAGAAAATATAATAAGAAGATCTATAACTTTGATAAAAAGCTCCAGAGCTGAATCAAATGTCTATAAGGTCAGATTGGGCCTGGAAGTCAAAACAAGGATGCTGTCACTAGAACCTGAATAGTGTGCAAAGATTAGGCCATTAGTTGGGCTATAGGAGTTAGAATGAGCTAAAACTAGTGTCATTGGAAAGTTAAGACAAAATCCTACAACTATCATGAAGACCACTTATAAAAACGGTGATGTTTTGATTGAGTTATAGTCATGTTAAGACCACTAGGAGTTATGCACCGAATTAGTTGGTGAGCATGACACATATTTTCCACTCATTCACACTCACCAAACAAGTCTATTATCATTTTGTATTCTTTATGCTCTATAAAAACCAGCATTGGTTTCTCATTGATGGCATCTTAGTTGAGAGATTAAGAGCATATTCTTGTATCATTTGTTTCTCTTGTTATAGTTTTCTTTTGTTCTAAATAGAAGTTATGTTCATCTCCTTCTTCTTCTTTCTTTCTTTCTTTTTGTTCATGAGTAACTAATTTTTATTTTGTTTAGGTGAAAGGGTGAGGCTTTTAGTAATGAAATAAGGTTAGATTAATCTCTTTCTTGTGCTTGAATATTATATTATCAAGTGGTCATTATATATGTTATATTTTGTTTCCAATCAATTTAGAAACTTTTCTTGTAAAGTAGAGATCTTGATTCATTGTAGACAAGAGATTGACACAATGAATACTTGAATTCATTGACAAGTGTTGGCATTAGTGGATAATTAAAGGAACTATAATATAACTATATATATAATCTTAAATGAAATTTGAATATTGTATCTTCTGATTAGAACCTCCGTTATGCATGGATTCCAATTGAGTTATAAAAAGAAATAATTTTGTCCTTAACTTATATACCGAGTGGATCTCCTAGCTTAAGCAAATCCTTTTCATTTGTGAATAATTTTTATCACCGTTATTTTTTTGACAACTTTTTTCCTTACCTCAAAATATTCTTCATTAATTCCCTGTGGATCGACCTCGGACTTCTGAGAATTTATTACTTGAGACAACCTACACTTGGGTTTACAACATATCATTCGTATTAAGTTTTTGATAGTGCGCCATTTTTCAAAACCATGATGCAAGCAAGAAAAATGCCCTAATCATGTTTATATATACATGTGAAAATGTAGCCTCAAAAAGAATCAAAACAAGTTCTAGAGTAACAATTCCATAAGTGAAAATCACATAAGAAAGAAAAAAAGTGTACAAATATTCAATCCATTCATCAATAGGCTCAAAATCTCACATGGCATACATCTATCATTCTCAATTCACCAATTCAACATCCAAAACTAAGCATGTGAAATTTAAGAAAGAAGACAATTTATTTTATTATGCTATGAACCCTGAATTTCAATTGCTTTAAAGGATGTGAGAGTTCACTCACTTGAATCTTTCAAAGGAAATGAAACCATAAAACTTCGTTACTTCCATAAATCAACACAAAATAGTTACTTCTCCAATTTAGATGCGTCTCAAGAGTAAAATTACTCTTTACTCTGTCATACTTAATTGGTTTTGTTGTTAGTAAGTTGCTGATAATTATATCATTAAACATAATTCCCTAATTTTTTTTTATTATATGTCAACTATCCTTCCCCCCAACCAGATCATAACATTATCCTCAATATCTAAATATCGATGTGTAAATGATAGAAGATATTACCTATTGTGGCAATTATTGAAAAAAGAAACCTGACACAAATTAAAATAGAAACAAAGTACGATGAATAAAACTAAAGGTAAATGGAAGCTATAGACGAAGTGTCACATCAAACTCGCGTTCCTTGTTATTTTCCTCTGACCAATCTATCTGAGCCATTACTAGATCAGATTCATAGACAAAATATTGTAATTTATCAATTAACTCATTAGTAGTGGAAGCAGAGATAAGGATCCATCTGGGCGAATGTGTGATAAAGTTCTATTCCACAATATGGTCAAGAAAAGATAATAAACTATTAAAGAAATTATTAATATTCAACAAACCTATGGATTTATGGTGGATGTTCAGTTAAGCCCAAGAGACAATTTGAAATTTTTTTTCTAAAGTACCATAGCCACTTGGTAAGACAATGAATGCATCGAAATTGTCAAGCATTTTAGCCATTCGTTCATGTAAAGTTGATACTCGTAGCTCCTCCCCAATTGTCTTTCTAGTCATGTTCCTTTGAGTTAAAACTCTAGGAATGATACCTAAAACTTGACTACCTCCAAGATGTGCAGTGATTGATACAACCCCCATTAACCCAATGCTATCTCTCCCATATACTACATGAATTTTTCAAGCAGCCAGCGCCTGACCAAGAGTGGCTGCTTCTTTTACAAATTCTATACCCTTCCCAAAACTTGATCCACAAAATAAATATATATTTGTAAATCGATGAACAAAAGCTCCTTTTATTTCTATACTCACCCTCCCTTTGAATGATTATAAGTTAGATGAAAATGAAGAAAATGAAGTGTTTAAATAGGGAAAAGAATGGAAAATGTAATGATAGCACCTATATGGGTAGGCTAGCTATTGTCAGAAAAGTTCAAAATTAAGAAACACTATTTTTTTTTATTTTTTGTTTTTGTTTTTATTTTGAACAAGATAATAACATGCTTGTTGTTGTGATTGTGGCTCACATCTTCCTTTGGTATTACGTCCAATAACGGCTTAAATGCCTTCTATGAGTCGAGGATAAGCTTCCTATCCAATTTTCTTTAGCAAATAGGGTCTTTTTGAGTCAGATTCCCAAGACTGTAACGTTTATGTTCATCCCTGAAGAGATTCTATAAATTAAGAAGTTCACAATGCACAACTCCACAAGAATGCATCTCAAGAGTTAATAAGATATCATCTAATGACTCATTATTCAGTTTATTATTAATAAAGTTTATTTTATCTTCTCAGTTTGTGGAAACCATCGCTAAAGAACAACATCGCTTATTACAAGTCCACCGTGCACATTTGTGATAAACTTGTAATCTTTTTGCTCTTCTTCTTTTAGAATACGAACTTTTACCGAGACATGGCATGTATGAGGCAAATGAATTTGATGATTCACCTGCTAAATAGACCTTTACTTCGATTATCCAGCATACATCTTCTAAGATGCCCTTGTGCATTAATAGTCTTAATCTTTCACACCTAACTTTACAGATTTTTGTTAGAACCTTTTGAGGAAGAGAAGGAAATTTTTTTTTTTTTAAAATTGAGAGAATGACATCCATTTTAAAAGAGAAAGAATAAGTTATTATGGGAAACTGAAAGAAAATCAACTTAAGAGCCACAAAGTACTATTATCCACCACTTAACTAGTGCCACAAAGAACTACAAAAAGAAAGCCACAAAATTAAAATAAACTCCTCATAATAAGGATTAGAAAGGAAAATGGATTATACCTCAACAACTTGGTTTTCCAGAAATGGTTTTAGTCATTATCCATTGACCTTAAACACATTACCATTCTTAGGGTTCTCAATGTCTATGGCCCCATGAGGATACACATGTTTGACAACAAAAGGGTCATTCCACCTAGATCTTAATTTTTCAGGGAATTTGTGAAGATAAGAATTATAAAGTAGAACTTTTTGACCAATTTCAAAAAATTTTCTCAAAATTGATTTGTCATGAAAAGCTTTTGTTCTAACTTCATAAATTTTTGAGTTTTTATATGCATCATTTCTCAATTCCTCAAGTTCATTTAATTGTAATTTGCGTAACTTGCAAGCATTATCAAGGTTTAGGTTGAAAGTTTTAATGACCCAAAATGCTTTATGCTCAAGTTCTACAGGCAAGTGACAAAGTTTCCATAGACTAACCGATAAGATGACATGTCTAAAGATGTTTTGAAAGTAGTATGGTAAGCCCAAAGTGCATCGTTTAGTCTTGATGACCAATCTTTACAATTTGGGTTAACCATTTTTTTTTAAATTTGTTTAATCTCTCTATTTGCTAATTTTACTTGTCCACTTGTTTGAGGGTAATAAAGGGTGGCAATTTTATGTGTAATGCCATATTTCTTCATTAAGGATTCAAATGGTTTATTACAAAAATGTGTTCCTCCGTCACTGATGATAGCTCGAGGGATTCCAAATCAACTCAAGACATTTTTTTTTAAAAATTTAAGAACAGTTTTATAATCATTGTATCGACATAGAATCACCTTAATCTATTTTGAGACATAATCAACTACAACCAAAATATAAGCAAATCCAAATGATGATAAAAATAGACCCATGAAATCAATTCCCCAACAATAAAAATTTTTAATAATAAAAGATAGGGTTCAGAGGCATCATGTTTCATTTGGAAATAGAACCTAGTTTTTGACAGTTTTCACAGCTTTTGAAAAATGTAGAACTGTCTTTAAATAAAGTGGGCCAATAAAATCCATACTGCAAGATTTTGTAATTATTTTCTTTAAAGAAAAGTGACCTCAACATGCTTTTGAGTGACAAAATTTAATAACATTATCTACCTCACTATTAATTACACATCTTTGAATGATTTGATCAAGACAATATTTGAACAAATATAAGATATCCCAATAAATTTTTTTCAACTCAGTCAAAAACTTCCTTTTGTCTTGGTGCGTCCATTGAGGCGACATCTTTCGTGTTACAAGAAAATTAACTGTGTTAGCAAACCAAGGCATGGAATTGACAAAAAATAAAAATTCATCAGGAAAAGAATCATTGATATATGTGATATCAAAAGGTGAGTCTGTCGTAAGTCAGGACAAATGATCTGCAACAACATTTTCAGCTCATTTCCTATCTTTTATTGTGATGTTAAATTCTTGAAGCAACAAAATCCACCATATCAACCTAGGTTTAGTGTCCTGCTTAGACATTAAATATCTAACAGTAGCATGATCAGTGAAAACAATAGTAGAAGAACTAATTAAATAAGCTCATAATTTATCCAATGCAAAATTACAGCAAGTAGTTCTTTTTCAGTAGTGGTGTAATTCATTTGTACACTATTTAAAGTTTGACTTGCGTAATAAATTACATGAGGCTTACCTTCCTTTCTTTGGCCTAAAACAGGGTCAACAATAAAATCACTAGCATCACACATCAACTTAAAAGGCGAAGACTAGTCAGGGGTTTGCATGATAGGAGCAGATGTCAGAAGACTAATTAATTTTTCAAAAGATTTTTGACATTCTTGAGTCTAATCAAATGGTGTATCTTTTATTAGAAGATTACATAATGATCTAGATATGATGTTAAAGTCTTTAATGAATCTTCTGTAAAATCCTGCATGTCCTAAAAATGAACAAACTTTCCTGACTATTTTTGGTGAAGGCAAATGGGCAATTAATTCAACTTTAGCCTTATCAACTTCAATTCCTTTAGAAGATATCACATAACCTAACATTATTCTTGAGGTAACCATGTAATGACATTTTTTCCAATTTAACACAAGTCCTTTTTTTTTACATCTTTTAAGAACTTTTTCCAAATTATCAAGACAAATTTCAAATGAATTTCTAAAAACTGTTAAGTCATCCATGAAAACCTCTAAATAATGCTAAATCATGTTACTAAAAATACTTAGCATGTATCTTTGGAATGTTACCGAAGCATTATAAAGGCCAAAAGGCATTCTTCTAAATGTAAAAGTGCCAAAGGGGCACGTAAAAGTGGTATTTTCTTGATTTTCTAATGCAATGGGTATTTGATAATAGCCCGAATAACCATAAAAAAAAATAGTAGTAGAGATGTCATGCTACCCTTTCGAGAATTTGATTAAAAAATGGCAAGGTGAAATTATCTTTCCTAGTGGCAGCATTTAATTTTCTAAAATCAATACACATACGCCAACTGGATAAGACTCACGTAGGTATTAATTCACCTTTTTTCATTTTCAACCACTGTTATTCCAAATTTCTTAGGTGCAACTTGTGTGGGGCTTACCCACTGGCTATCAGAGATAGGGTAAATAATTCTAACATTAAGTAATTTGAGAACTTCAACTCGAACTACCTTTCTTCATGTGTGGATTTAATCTTCTTTGAGATTATTGTGATGTTTTATCATTATTCTCTAATTGTATTATGTGTACAAATTAATGGATTAATGCTTTTTATGTCATTTAATGTCCATCCAATTGTACTTTTATGTCTTTTAAGTACTTCTATCAACATACCTTTTTGTTCTCTGGTAAGGGTCGAGGAAATTATCCCTGGAAAGCTTTGTTCTTCTCCCAAAAATATGTACTTCAACCTAGCAGGTAATGACTTTAGTTTCAGTGTGGGTACTTCTTCATGAGTATTATCATTTATGGGTTTTATCTCTTCGAATCTCGACTTCCATCCTTTGCATTCCATTATGTATGTACAATAAAGCAAAGAACATATTTCAGAAATATCATCATCTAATTACATACTTGAGTCAAATGAATTAATTAAACAAATTTCTAATGGGTCAGAAGAACTCATTATTTGAAAATGATCATGTATAATGGCCTCAATCCCGTCAACTTCTTCCTTTCATCATGGATTTCCTGTGGTTACTTGCACATGTTGAAAACATTAAGATATAGTGTCATATTTCCAAATGTTAGCTTCATCACTCCATTTTTGTTATTTTATCAAAGCATTAGATATTGCTAAAAATGGGCGATAAAATTCAGTTTCCAAGACAATAAAATTCATAGGATATATAAATTTATCAACTTGTACTAACACATCTTCTACTATTCCTTTTGAAATTTTAACTGATCTATCGGCAGATAGAAGAGTTATAGAAGTTAGTTTTAACTCACTCAGGTTGAGTTGCTAATAAATTGAATATGGAAGCAAATTAACACTAGCACCAAGATCAAGTAAAACTTATTCAATTTTATGTTCTCTAACAAAGCATGAAACTATAGGATAACTAAGGTCTATGAAAGGCCACGTGAATGGTGAGTGCGGAAGCAAATTTAGCAAGAGTGTCTTTTATGTCAATCATGGCTTGAGTGTTTTGGTTATTAATGACTTCTTTCTTTTCTATGAATGCATGCAATGTTCCTTCAAGATTTTTCCTATATGGTGGGACATAAGGTGCATATCATTGAGAATTTTGAGAGTCCAGTTGTGCCTAAGGAGGTGGTGGTTGCATAAATTGTGCATGATTATTATTCCTCCAACTGAAGTTTGGTGATTTCTCTATCCCAGATTGTATGAATTTGAAAAAGAAGAGGTAAATGACTTTTTAAAATTGTTTATTACATATACTTGCTCATGCACAACTTCTTTAAAAACAGGAATCTTTAGACATTCATTTGTTGAGTGTCCTAAGTCATCACAAATGCCACAAATTTCTTCATTTTGCACAGATTTGATTTCTTTCACTTTTCCTAATTCCATGGCTTCAATCTTTCTAGCCAAACTGGTGAACCTAGCATTTAGATCTTCTTATTGACTAAGGTGATATTTTCCTTTACTAGCACTTGCAAGGTTAGATTTACTTGAATTTTCAGAGGGATTAGTACCATGCCAAGATTGAGAATTCTCAGCCAAATAGTCTAAGTATTCTAAAGCTTCTTCAAGTTCTTTATCAAGAAACTCGTCATTGCATATTCTTTCAATGAATTGTTTAGTTTCAGGTGTTAACCCTTCATAAAAGAAGCTTATAGTGTGACATTTTTCAAAACTATAATGTGGGCAAAAATTTAACAAATCTTTAAAACATTTCCAACATTGAAAATATGCTTCATTTGAATTTTGGAAAAAATTTTAGATTTGTCTTTTCAAAGCATTGGTTTTATGTGTTGGAAAAATTTTCTTTAAAAACTTACTTTGCATTTCTTGCCATATGGCAATTGATCTTGGTTTCAAAGTGTTAAGCTAAGTTTTTGCTTTATCTTTCAAAGAAAAAAGAAACAATTTAAGCTTAACAATCACTTCAATGCAATTTTGATCATTGAAAGTGATACATATTTCCTCAAATTTTTTTAGATGTAAATATGGGCTTTTAGATTCCAAACTATGGAAATTAAGAAGTAATGAAATCATACCCGGCTTAAATCTAAAATCATTATCATTGAGTGGAAAGATAAAACATGATGAACTAAAATTTTGAGGTGGTTACAAATATTCACGCATGGTTCGCAATAGTTGATTTTCATGTTCATCATGTAAATTTCATTTTTATCCATTGTGTCTAATGTGTGTGATTGTGATTCAAACAGATTAATATATAAAATACCAAGATTAGTTTTAACCAAACGACTAAAATTTGAATCACGATACCAATTAAACATAAATAAGTGACTTAAAATAGAAAAAAAATGTACAGAGCTCAACCTTCTATGGTATTAAAAAAATATTAACAAGTAGGCGGTATGGTAAACCTGCCATTAAATATGATGCAACTAGAAAATTAAAAGAGTAGGGAAAGAATATACCAAATAGTGAAGTTTACTTAAAGAAATAGAACCTTAATAAATTTGTTCTTCAAATTAAGTCCCCGGTAATGACGCCAAAAATTTGATACGAATGATATGTTGCAAACTCAAGTGTAGGTTGTCTCAAGTAATAAATTCTCGGAAGTCCGAGGTTGATCCACAGGGAATTGATGAAGAAAATTCTTTCAGGTAAGGAAAATATTTGTCACAAAAATAAAAGTGATAAAAATTATTCACAAATAAAAAAGATTTGCTTGGGTTAGGAGATCCACTCCCAGTATATAAATTAAGGACAAGATTATTTTTTTTTATAACTCAATTGGAATCCACGTATAATGGAGGTTCCAATCGGAAGATACAACATTCAAAGTTCATTTAATGTTATATATGTAGTTATATAATGGTTTCTTTAATTATCCACTAACGCCAACACTTGTAAATGAGTTCCAGCATTCATTGTGCCAATCTCTTGTCTACAACGAATTAAGATCTCCACTTTACAAGGAGGGTTTCTAAATTGATTGGAAACAAAATACAACACATATAATGACTACTTGATAATATAACACTCAAGCACAAAAAAGACATTAATCTAACCTTATTTCATTACCAAAAACCTCACCCTTTCACCCAATCAAAATGAAAATTAGTTACTTATGAACAAGAAGAAAGAAAGAGAGAAAAAAAAGATAAACATAACTTCTATTTAGAACAAAAAAAACTATAATAAGAAAAATAAATGATACAAGAACATGCTCTTAATCTCTCAACCAAGATGCCATCAATGAAACAATGCTGATTTTTATAGAGCATAAAGAGTACAAAATGACAATAGACTTGTTTGGTGAGTGTGAATGAGTGAAAAATGTGTGTCATGCTCACTAACCAATTCGATGCCTAAGTCCCATCTATCTTAATATGACTATAACTTAATCAAAACGTCATTGTTTTGATAAGTAATCTTCATTAGATTTAAGGGTTTTGTATTAACTTTCCAATGACATTAGTTTCTTCTCATTCTGACTACTACAGCCAAACTTATGGCCCAATCTTTGCACACTATTCAAGTTCGAGCAACAACATCCTTATTTTGACTTCCAGGCATAATCAAACCTTATAGACATCTGATTCAACTCTAGAGCTCTTCATCAAAGTTGTAGAACTTCTTCTTAAATTTTCTACAATGTAAAGTTCATAATTTTTACATATCTATAACTCAAGTTATACCTGAAATACAGAAATAGTGTAAAATTGTCACAATGCTGAAAAATACCATTAAGCCTAATTTAGAACCCAAACTTATAAAATGTGACTAAACTCAATCAATTAAGTACATAAGAGGTTTAAGACACTAAATATGAGGATTAAATAATTGTGTTTATCAGCCATGAATACCATTTTTCATGATATCATTGGTAAATTTATAGAGGTGTACATTGATGATTTGGTAGTCAAATCGAGATCAGAACATGAGCATCTCTCGAATTTGAGGCAATCATTCGAAAGAATGAGAAAATATGAATTAAAAATGAATCCTATTAAATATGTTTTTGGTGTTTTTCTAAGAAATTTTATTGGGTTCCTGGTTCAGAAGAAAGGAGTAAAGGTTGATCAAAACAAGACTAAGGCTACACTTGAAGCATCACCTCCTTCGAATAAGAAGCAGCTCCAGTCTTTGCTAGGAAAGATTAACTTCCTAAAAAGGTTCATTTTGAATCTATTTAGAAAAACCAAAGTCTTCTCTTCACTCTTAAAGCTCAAAGCTAAGAAAGAGTTTTGATGGGAAATAAAAACATTAAGAGGCTTTCGACCGAATCAAGCATTGTTTGGCCAATCCTCCAGTGATGACGCCTCTAATGCGTGGATGCCCCTTGAAGTTATACATCTCAGTATCGAATGAAGCCATTTGGTGCATGTTGGCCAAGGAAGATGAAAATGAAATCGTAAAAGCCATTTATTATCTTAGTAGAGTTTTGATAGATGTTGAAATTAGATATAGTGCAGTTGAGAAGCTATGTTTAGCTTTGTATTTTTCTTGTACTAAGTTAAAGTACTATGTAAAGCCATATGATATACTTATCATTTCAAAAATAGATATAATAAAGTACATGTTATCCAAGCCTATCTTGCATAGTAGAGTAGGGAAATAGGCTATTGCTCTAACTGAAATTTCTTTAAAATATATGCCACTGAAGGCTATAAACCATGGAAATTATATTTCGATGGATAGAAACACAGTGGGGGTGTTGGTCTTGGAGTTTTGATTGTTTCACTTATTGGAACTCCAACCAAATTCTTATTTGAATTAAAACATGAATGTTCAAATAATGAAGTTGAGTATAAAGCTTTCATTGCTGGCTTACAAACGTCAATTTTGCTTAAAGCCAGAAAAATTAGAGTTTTGGGTGACTCTCAACTAGTCATTAAGCAATTAACTCGAGAATATAAGTGCATTAATCAAAATCTGTTCAAATACTTTGCTTTTGTAGCAAAGTTGTTATGTGAATTCGATGACGTTATATTGCAACATATTCTGAGGGAACAAATTTATGAAGCTAATGAGCTTGCTCAAATAGCTTCAGGTTATAAGGTTTCGAGTTTAACTTTGTCTAAGTTAATCAAAATTAGAGAAAAGTTATATCCATTCGAGAATTTAGAAGTTTGTCTAATCGAAGACATAGATGATTCTGATTGGAGAAAGTCGATTATTGATTATTTACAAAATCCAAGTACATCAGTCAAAAGGAAATTAACATATAGAGCCCTACATTATGTTATAATGGGGGATTCACTTTACAAAAAGTTAGTAGATGAACATTTATTGATATGTCTAAGTGAAAAGGAGGCATTCATAGCCTTAGCAGAAGTGCATGAAGGCATTTGTGGTGCTCATCAAGCTAGTGAAAAAATGAAATGGGTACTGCATAGGAAAAGGGTCTATTGGCCTACAATAGCTAAAGATTGTCATTCATATGCTACGTCTTGTGAAGAATGTCAAAAGCATGGAAACATTCAACATGTTCCTGCTAGTGATTTGCATTTGATTATAAAACCTTGGCCATTTTGGAGATGGGCTCTTGACTTGATAGGTCAGATTCATCCACCATCTTCTAAGGGGCATAAGTATATATTAATTGCCATCGATTATTCTACAAAGTGGGTCAAGGAAATCCCTTTGAAGGATATTACTCAATAAGACATTATACATTTTGTTGAAGAAAATATCATACATAGATTTGGTATTCCTCATACTTTAACTACTGACCAAGGCACAATGTTTACTAGTTGTTATATTACTGAATATGTTAAATCAAGGAATATCTAGTTACTTACTTTAACTCCTTATTACGCTCAAGCTAATGAGCAAGTCGAAGCAGCCAATAAAATCTTAATTAGTTTAATTAAGAAACATGTTGGTCGAAGACCAAGAAGTTAGCAGGAAACTTTAAGCCAAGTTTTGTGGGCTTATCAAAATTCTCCTAAGGAAGCTATTGGGACTATGCCATATCATATGGTTTATGGTCATGACGCAGTGTTAACAATCGAAATTAACCTTCAATCAATTAGATTGCAATGTCAAAATGAAATTCCTACTCAAGATTATTGGGATTTAATGTCTGATGAGTTAAATCACTTGGATGAAAAAAGGTTAATTGCTCTTGAAAACTTGATTTGACAAAAGGAAAGAATTGCAAAATTCAATGATTTTCGAGTCAATAAAAAAGAGTTTAACTTTGGTGATTTAGTTTAGAAGGTTATTTTACCTATAGAGAAAAAAATCAAAGTTATTTGGAAAATGGTTCCCAAATTAGGAAGGATCATATCAAATCGAAAGCATTTTCTCAGGTAATGCTTATTCGATTATAAATAGTAATTCAAACGAAAGAATTGCTTTGATAAATAGTAAGTATTTAAAATTATATAGACCAACAATTCTTGAAATTAAAATTTCATTACAATATATATTTTGAGTCAAAAGAAATCAAAATTTAATACATCATTACAAAATAAATATTCAAAAGAGTATTTATTGAAGTTTTCAATACAAAGATTCCTAAGCATCTACAATTCTCTTGTTTTTCGTGGAAGCTGTTTCGAAGGGTAGAGCTAAAGCCTGAATGGCTTATTTCACATGGTTGCCTTCGATAGTCCACCGCTGGCAGTCTTCGTTAAGGGTTTGTTCTTGATTTGCACAATCCTCAGCAAGGGTTCAAAGTTCACTTTATTGTTCTTTAAGTATTTGCAGTTCTTGTTCGAGCTCAAGAATTCTCTTTTCATTCTGATTGATGTTTTGTTGAGTCGTCAAAAGAACAGTAGTGAGCTTCGAACGTTTCTTTTTGGCTTTAGCAACATTTACCATCAGTTGGCTCTTTTTCTCGAGCAATTGTTGGTTATTGGCCATAACTTGATCAAGACTGGGAAGCTTGGTTGGTAAGTCCTTTGTTAGGCCTATCAATTCTTGAACAACTAACTTGGAATTCAAGTTTATAAGGTGCTTATTTCGATTCAATTAGTCAAGTAGGCTCAATAGTTTTTGTTTGTCCTCAGTAGCCATGACTTGATCTACCCCAAGTCTCAAAAGATCAGTCGGCTCTTTTAGTAGTTGGGAGGCAGATATGCTTTGGACCTCAATCTCAGAATGAGTTATGGAATGATGAGATTTCGAGGATAGAAATCGTTTAGACAGAATGTCTTCAAGATGCTTCATAACGTCGTTTTCATCCTCATCATCATTAATACATACAGCTTCTGCCTCTTCTTCGAAAGTGGTTTTAGTTTGTATTGACTGGACTCTAGCAGAAGTTGATGGGGCAGTCTCAGAAGTCTGAATAGTCTCAATCGAGATGGGGACTTCAACTTTGACAAGGGTGTTTGTTTCATGTGGAGGACTGATATTTGCCTATAGCATTAAAAAGGATAAGGGATTATGATTTTTTTATGATAATTTTATAATCATTCTTATTTAATGGTTTAAGATAAAAATATCAAACTTGAGTATCAATCTCGATGATAGGGACCTCTGATGTGGGCCCAGCTTCAGGAACTACGTTTTCTTGAGAAGAAGTAAAAACAAAGTTAAAAGCATTTGAGACAAGCAAGGCTAAAATAACTTGGGAAAATATTAAACCTGGACATTAACTTCGATAGGGTTGTCTTGCATCCCAGTGTTAGTTTCTTTTTTGATTTGGGCCTCAGCATCAAACAGCCTGTCGAAGTGGCGACTCAAGGCTGAGGCTACTTCAAGTCCAGGTGTAAATACACCTGGGGTGAGATTCGAATCCCTGGGAGCAGAAGGGATTGATGATGGAGTCCTGAATCCTCTGGAGGATGTAGGAGTGGTTTCCCTATGCGCTAAGGGGGAGGATTCCTATTCAAAATAAAAAATAGTTAACTATATGTTGAAAAGGTTTTGAATACAAGGAGGTAGAAAAAACTTACCAATATAGGTTCAGCTCTCTGGGTGGCTAAAGCTAACTTAGAACTCCTTGAAGAGATTGATTCTTCATCCTCTTGAGAGGATTCATCTGAGTTGTCAGAAGTTATAACATGTGCCTGTTTCGACATCGTGTGCTTTATCCGCCCAATTTTCATTGGGCTTTCTGTAATAACTTTTCCCTAAAAATGGAAAAGAATCGAAATCAGGAATGTAAAAGGAGTTGATTAATAAATCTAAGATTTAAATAACTTTTTACCTTGGATTGTGGAGGGACAGCAGGTGTGTCCTCTTTGATCACCTTTTTCTTCTTATTAACAATTTTTGCTTTTGAATATGCTGGAGCAGGCTTCTTTGAAGGTTGAGATGAAGAAATTGTCTTCACCGAGGCTTTCAATTTTGTTTTCTGAACTTTGCTTGTCCTCAGAGGTTCATCTTTCTAGTCTTCGTCTTCAAGAAACCCTTCCATTATTTTGGTTCTTTTCGAGACTACAATAATAAATGTGTAATCAGTAGTTGAATAGAAAATGAAGAAATAAAAGTTAAGACTTAAAACTTTACCATACGTTGGGTATTTTATTACTCGAGTGTATTCATATATCGAAACTTGGTAGTTGTCGAGATAATAGTTGGCAAAAGTTACTTCTCGTTTCTTTGAATCCTTGCCAACACCCAACGCTCCATTTTTAGGGTCTAGATACCAGTTAGCTATACCAAAAGGAGCATTGGGAAGTAGAGGAAACTTTAGTGGGGTTTCAAATCGTTCGTTAAAGGATTCGAAACCAACGCACTAGTGAAACGAGCATAACCCAATTAGTGATGCTTTATTTTCTTTTGTTTCAAGACTTACTCAGCCTCTCGAACCACCATTCTTAAGTTTTGAGGATCATATTTGACTTTAAAGAATTTCTTAAATTTGGAAATTTCTTTAAGGTGCACACTTTTTGTTTTCTTGTGGGCAGCTCCAATCTGCATAGAGGAGCTTGCATTAGTAAATTATCAAAAGCAATCTTATAATGAATGCTCCTATGGAGAGTAATATTTTTCCCACCAGTTTGCGAATCCTAAAGTCGAGAAGAATGATGGCTCATACTCGAATTAGTTAAGCCATTCTCTCATTGTACTATTCTTCTTCATAAAGTGTTTGTATTGTTCAAAATCTTTAGCTTTTGACTCGCAAGGTTTGGTTGGGCGATCATGTCTGAGTTTTGTTCTCAATTGAGATCCTTTATCCCTAGGCTCTCTCTTTTCTAGGTGCATCTACTTCAGATGTTTTCTGGTGAAGACAGGTCCTTCTTTTTCTACTTCTTTATTCTTCAAGTCCACACCATAATGCTTGAAGATTTTGGTGAGGAGCATCCTATAGGACAAACTTGTAGCCCTTTTGTTGTTCTCAATGGTAGGAATCATATACTTCAGTATTATGAAATGAAGGTTGAGAGGTTTCCTTTCCTTGATCTGGTACATGACTACCATATCAGTTTTATGAATTTTTTGTGTGTTGCCTATTGTCTTGATTTGATGAAGAGCATGTGGCTTTTCTTATGTTTTGGCTTAGTGCTTTTGTTTTCTGCACCAGGTCTCTCCAAATTCTGAAGTTCCTTCTTCCTTTAGCCATCCTTTTACATGAGGGCTCTCTTCGTTGTCTTGACAAATTAATTCTTGCCTAACTCTATGCCTCGATGATAGAAGCAATTAACCTACTTCGATCAGAAACTAAACCCTTCACCAATCATGGAGGCCCTTTCTGGTTGTTGCAGTTTTGGCTCAACGCCATCCTTGAACCTCATCTTCAGAGTTTAGCTACTTCAACCATTATTAGTACAATCAAAGGTCCTTGATTGTCTCAACTTTAATATGCCTCGAAACAAGGCAGGGAAGTTGAGGATTTTAAATTCTTCTTTTCATTTTTCCTGACCATAAGGCGTCACTCAGATAACTTCAACTTTTCCCCCTTTGCTCTTCAAAACTATGGCCTTGAATGGTTTCAACAACCATACCTATGCTCAACTCCTGGAGCATAGGCTGAAAATTATAATATTTAGAGTAACATCTTCACTACTTCGATTCTATCTCCTGGTTACCCAAAGTCAAAAAATTACAGCCTCCAAATCTACTTACCCTATAATCAGCAAGAAAAGAAAGAGAGAGATAGAAGAAAAGGAGAAAAAGAAAAAGAATGATAAAGAGAAAAAAAAAAAAGAAAGATAAGACACTAAAAGAGAAGGAGAGTGAGAAGGTTAGTAATGAACCCTTTCACCTTGAGGAACCCTCTCAAACTGAACCTGAACCCTCTCAGAGTCAGATGGAACTCTCTCAGGAACTTGAAAGAGAACCCATTCTTAAAGAAAAACTTGGCCCTAAACAATCCCAACTTGCTGATGTGCTTCTAACCACTCCAAGAACCTGCTATTGATGTACTAGAAAAACCTAAAGATGACCCTGATATTGGTTTCTCCAATGTGGATCCAAGAGTTACATTAGCAAGAATACTCACTCAACTCTCTTAAGAAGGAATTCTGACTCTTAAAAGACCACTAATCTCCTTTGGTCCTACAAGAATTAAAAAGGAAGAGAGAATTCTTGAAGAATAAAGATAATGAGGAGAAGAGGGACAACAACAAGTGGTTATTGAAAAAGAACCCTCTCAGTAAAGGACTGAGAAGATTGGAGAAGATGAACACTCTTAGTATACTAAGAAGGTTGCAACTCCTCAATCTCTTCAACAACAAGTTGATGAGGCTACTTCTATACCCCATTCCCCTATCATATATGCTTCACTGAGGCATCCCTCACCTATTTATGATGCCACTACTTTAAGAACAGTCAAGCCCCAAAGACACACCCTGGTCTTGAACCTACTCTTGAGTGTTTGGACTCTTTAAGTGGACCAATCTCTCTTGGCTCTTTCCTAAATGTCCTTGCTGATGAACCCGAGGCAAGCAAAGAAGATCAAGTAACTGCACAAGATGGACATGTAGAAGGAAGTGAGACCCATCATGGGTCAACTCAAGCAGAACCTACCCCTTCCAAACCACCTATAAAGAAAACTCACAAGTCTACCAAGGAAGAGATCAAAATACTGAGGGCTGAGAATAAGAAATTGAGAAAAAAAGGGTAAGGTAACTTAACGCTAGACAAAGGGAAATCCACTCCACACTACAATATTTCATGGATAGATTCTTAATGTTTGATGAGTGGATGGTAAATAAATGGAGGAATAAGTCATTTTAGGAACCACTAGAAAGGAACACTACACATATCCCCCACATTCTAGAATTCATATCTTCATTATCTTCTTCTGAATAATCAGGATCCCAACAGCCTTAGGACTCAATGATGTAGTATAACCCCCCGATTTTTGCTGATGCCAAAAAAGGCAGATAGGAAAAATGAAATTTTTTGTTTTGTTTGGCATATTCTTAGGAGGAGTTAGTAATCTTTGGGGAAGTTAGTAATTAGTTAAGAAAGTTCATATTTTGCTTTGAATTCAGACTTGACTATGTAATGATTTGTATTTGAATGAATGAAAAGCAATTGTTTATCTAGAAATTTTATTCTTCAAGATTATATTTGTTATTTTAAATTTTAGAATTACTTTTTGCTATCAATTGAAAAAGAGTGTTGAATTGAGGGGGAGTTCATCTTAACTCTCTCACTTTACGTAGTGGAAAAAGTAATGACCTTCAATTCCTACAAGCTCACTTAGAAGTTTCAAAATAATTTGTCATCATAAAAAAAAAGGAGAATGTAAGCTCCAAAGCTCTTTTGTGGCTAAATTTGTAAGTTGTGTTTAGATGATAACTACATTGAAAATTATGAACATTTGCTCTTAAGCATCTTGATAATGCTAACATGATATTTGTGGAGTTTTCTTGTTAGTAATAACTTTTTCAAGACTAAATCAGTTATAAGGAAGCTTTCTAGATGATTAAAGGGGGATAATAAGATTAATTTCTGACTTGAGAGAGTTAAGGTGCATCTTGAGAAAGTTCCTGAAGAACTTAAGAGAGTTCATCCTGAGAAGGTTATGAGAAAGTTAAAAAATGCGAGGATTCTCCACAAGGACCAAATCAAGAACAAATCAAAGTTAAAAGGAAGCTTTCATCATCCAAGTTATCAAGATTAAAATGAAGATGATGATGGAATCAAAGATCAAGAGGTGTTAAGAAACTTCAAACTTGAGAAAGTTACTAAGAAGGTTAGCTGGTATGAAGCTTGAGAGAGTTCCTGGGCAGGAACTTAAGTGAGTATGTTAACTCAACATAAACAACAAAATAACAATCACTTGCCACAAAAAGGACAGATAATCATTGGGAGCCTCTGATAATTAATTTTTGTATGCTATAAAAGGATCCAAGCTTGAAATGAAGAAAATTAAATGATTGGAGAATAATCTGAGAAAGATAAAAGCTCTAACACAAAGAGCAACTCTCTCACCTCTATATACTTTATTCTAAAACTTCTGAAATCCTTAGTAGGTGTGTTGTAGGTTCTGCAAAACGAAGATTATACACTCTTTGAGTGATTTCAAGACCTATCCACTTGTATCAAACACTTAAAACCTATCTTTGATTGTTAAGTGTGTATGGTGAGCTAGTGGGTTATGCAAGCCACTTGTAAGGTTAGTGAATCTCATTTGTAAGAGCCTAAAGAGGCTTGAAAAGAAAGAATACTTGTTAACACATGCCTAGAGAGGATGAGGGAAAAAAATACTCGTTTGTAAGAGCCTGAAGAGGCTTGGTAAGAAATTTGATATAATGAAAATTATAATATTTGCTAGGTACTAGACATAGCCCCAAGTGGTTTGGGGGGTGAATCAGTATAAATTTTGGTGTCTCACTTCTCTTCCTTCACTTGAACTTTTTTTAATTTGTTCTGATACTGATTCTAAGTAAATCAGAATTCTTCTCTATAAGAACAAAAGTATTTTTAAGTTCAAGTGAACTTAACAAGAATCTCTCCTTATAAAGGGCAAATCTATGTTTTTGGAATTGATTCTTGCTACTGGAAAGGATTTTCAAAGTATAAGGTTTACTAAATTAAGTTTTTAATCAGAAAAGAATTTTGTGTTGTAGTCTGAAAGTGTAAGAGAGTCTAGTTTCACTCAACCAGTTAACTCTCTCACCCTATAGTATTTGTTCTTGTTTTCCCTTATTGTGAACTCTTTCACCTAACCCTGTACTTTAAAGAAACCTTCTAACCTCCAAGTTTGTTAAACTTGAGAAAGGTGTGAGAAGTCTGACTTTTTCAAGTGAAAAGTCAACACAATTCAACCTTCTTCTTGTGTTTCTGCCAACTTCAAGCCCTCCCCAACCTGCCTGTGCTTATGAGAATATAAAGCTACCTCCACTAGATGGTATTCCCTTATAGACAATCATTGATTCCATCTATGACCACACATTTCCTCTCCAGCTATAGCTTAACACGAATGGTTTTGTTTGGTACATTAAGCTGGAGAGCCTTCACCACAAGCTGCAGCCATGGAACCACTTCAAGTTAAATGTGTGAAATTTAGGGTCTTAGGAGTTTACCAATTTAATGGTCTTGACAAGTTAAATATGGATTAGTTGCATCTAGGATTACACATGGTATTGAGCCTCATGGAAAAATTTGAGATGAACATCCAATGATGAAATAGATCATGGAATGGCTTGGTTATTATGGGAGCTTCATAATTTTTTTGACTTGCATGATAAACCCTTCAATTTTTGTTTTTGTACATATGCATATGAAATAATTACAAATGTGTGGGATTTTGGATTAAAGGTGAAAAATCATATTTGGAAAAATGATTAAAAAAATTCTTGTGCAATAAAAGTTTATATGTTATTTTGGTTACATGACTCTCTCTTAAATTGATATCTTTGGTAATTTTCCTTTGAAAAAGATTATTTTTCTCTTTTAAAAAATATGAATAAAAGAAAATGAATGGCCGAGTAGGGGGCAAAGGGTGTTGATGTGTGGTTTGGGCACATGATCATAACTCTGAGCTTTTAAACTAGGGTTGTGATGTATAGAAGAAGCGCATGGTCCATACTCAAGTTATTACAAAGCCATACCTTCTTAGTGTAAATTCAAAAATAGAAGAAGAAGACATTTGATGAATAATTAAGCAATAAAACTTGGTTGAATAAATGGTTAATAATCTACAAAGAAGGTTACTTAGATTGATTTGAGAGGGGAATGATTGAAACCTTGTGATGCATAAATGAAATTTACACTTGCATTTTTCCAATTCCATCTAAATATGTATTTTGTGTTTAAAAAAAAGTATGCATAAATGTGTCTCAATGTTGATATGGCCATTGCGATCTTTAATCTACTCTAGTCATTTAAAAATTGGTTGCAAGCCTTTTTTTACTTTACTATAATGAATGGTTAAAGTAAATAACAAGATTCCAATTACATAGAATTCCAATAAGCATGTTACTGAAAGCATCTTGCATTATGCAAAGCAATATCAACAGATTTTTGGTTGCTAATCTCTGAAAGGAACATCTTGCTCAAACTCATTAAATGGTTGTTGAAATGGATCAATTTCAACAAAATGATTCAACATTCAAACCCCAAAAAAAAAATCATCATGTTGGGATGGGAGGAGGGAACCTTTCCACCAAAATAATCTTCTCCATGTCCATAGAAAAGAAAATCATTAGAAATAGTGAGTCTGGTTCGATGCTTGGATGGAGCCCTTCAGAGATCCATCAAACTAGTTGATTTCGTCGTACAAAGCATGAACAAATCCCTCACTAGCCTGTAAAACTAAAATCACCTACAAATGATTGATATAAGATCACCTACAAAATCACCTGCAAATCTAATGAACAACAATATCAGCATGTGGGTATTTTTAAAATGGGAGCTTTAAAGACAAAGGATGGATATAGGAGCTCGAGGTCGAGATTTAGGAGGCTTCAGAAGAAGAAATTATAAACCATGGAGAGGAAATCATATAAAATTAGCCAGTGTGCCTAACCTCAAAGCTCAAGTTAGAGTAAGGGTATATACTCTAAATAGTAAGGAGGCAGCCCAAACTCCAGATCTCATATGAGGTAAGAACATAGTTAAAAATGATCTCTAAGTTTTAGTATATGATTCAGGAGTACCCCTACTCTATGATTTGATATAAGAATAGAAAGAGGTCAGATTTATCTATGTTTGAGTTTTCCCATGTTTTATCCCTGTCTACACTAACAGGAAAGCTAGTCACAACTTCCTTAGTCAGTTTCGATTGTTGTGCAAAGATGGAAGGTAAGATATCCTTTGTGAATCTTATTAGTTTATCTCTTCTTAACGTGGACACTAGACTAGACATGGTTTTGGATTAATCGGATTGGATATTGAGGTTTATATCTGATGATTCTTTTGTGCCTATTTATTAGCCTCTATGTTTTGAGAAGATAAACAAGTGAACAACTCCTTAGTTGAGGGGGCTTAAGGATTCATTCTCCTTTTTCTCCTTAAATATGAAAGTTAAGCAAGTCTTAGGAAATATATATGTGATAAAAAGCATCCAGAGATATTTTCTAGGAAAGTAATTGAGTAGCACCTAAAAGAGGAGGGGAACTCTTTACAGGTGTGGTACGAGTTAAGCTAGTAGATGGTTTGATGTGTTCAGTGATCATGCAAGTTTGCAACACTTGTTTGATTAGAAGAAGCTAAACATGAGGCAGAGATGATGGATGGAATGATAAACAGAACTTAGTTATGATGAAAGGATCAAAACTTTGAGTTATAGTTTCATCCGGGTAAAGCCACTGCAACGGTTGATGCACTAAGTAAGAAAATCCTACATGTGTCCCCGATGATGGTCCAAGAGAGTGAACTTCTTAAGAGTTTTAGGAATTTGAGTCTAGCGGTGTTTATGATGCCACATAGTCTCATAGTGAGTAGAGTGAGCATAGTAAATGACTTAAGGACTCATATTTTAGAAACTCAAGAAGAGAATGAAACTCTAAGGGATATGAGTAAGCAGATCCTCTAAGGAAATCCAAGAGGATTTTGTTATGACTGAGAATGGAATAATGAAGTTTAGAGACAAACTTTGTGTTCTAAAAGAGTCAAGAATCAAGGAAGGGATTCTAAATGAAGCTCACAAGAAAAAGTATAGCATCCATCTAGAGCCTACTTAGATGTATCAAGATCTTCAGATAATGTTTGGTGGCCTAAAAGGAAAAAGAACATAGCAGAATAGGTGTCTAGATGCCTATTTTACCAGAAGATAGTGTAGGGTGAAAATGGCACTGAAGGAGTTTATGGTAGTTGGAGTCCTATATTAAGCAAGTTTGCCCAGAGTTGTGGCATGAGAGAAGCAATTTTGAGGACAAAATTTTAAAAGGAGGGGAGAAATATAACACCCTCAATAGCATATTAGGCTTGTAAATGGGTTACAGAGGTAGCCTAATACTCGCTTAATATGTCAGTTCATTTTTGTGACAAACTGAGTCAGTTTAGGCACTTTGTTGCAATACAGAAGTTGAAAAGTAGCTTAAAATGACTCAGATAGTAGCAAAAATTTTTTAATTAAGGGAAATCATTATGGATAAGATGTTTCTAGGTCACAAATAAGTTAAGTAAGATGTAGTTAAAATTTGAGAAGAATCAGAGTTAGTTTGGTATTTTTAAGTGCACAGGTTGTGTATTTTAATACCAGATTAATCTCAGCAGATATGAAAAAATAGAATAAAAGTGAAACAATAATTTAGATGAATCCTAGTATTTATTCTAAAGTTGTTGGAAGTTGAAAAACTTAAATTAACATAATTCAAATGTCCTTAGCAGATACAAGTTTCAGTAAAGGAACTTAAGTTACCCATTTTTCCTTTTACTTTCTCTCATATTCTCTCGGTTGAAAGCAGAGAAACAGAGAAACAAAGAAAAAGAGGGAAAAAAAGAGAGAAAGGAGAAGAAAGGAAAGAGGAGAAGAGGAAGAAGAAGAAAGGAATATCAAGATCAAGATTAAGGCTTGAAGATCATCGCACCACAACAGGTAGGAGATTTCTATTAATTTTTCCCTCTTTGTTCTTTTTGAATGGGGTTAGGGATTTTGAATGGAAAAAAGGATTTATACAGTCAAATCCTAATTCTTAGCTTGATTCTTGATTCCAAGGATTAAGTCAAGCTAGTTTCAGCTTAGTGAAAGCAAGATAATCATTTATGACTTAAGATAATCCATTTTAGATTATTGAAAGAGCTTAGATAATGAGTGGAAGTTAGAGAAATTTCTAGCCTTAATCAATGCCTAAGTGAGTTAATAGATTGTATGAGAGTTACAACAAGTTTAGAGGCCTAGATTGAGGTTAGAAATCACAAGAAAATTGATCTTGAATTATTGGAAGTAACTAAGGTCCCAAAGGGACAGAATTCAGATTCTGCAGAATTCTGTAGAATCCAGTTTCTGTAACTCACCCCACGACATGGGGAATTCACACCGAGGCTTGAGAGTGGCTGAGAGCAGCACGCCATGGTGTGACAAAGGTTGTGCCGCGACGTGAGCACCAAAATTTCTCAAAGATGTTATTCTTGAAATTTTGAGGTTCCCTATTAGTTGGGATCACTTATATATACTTCTTTAAGTATATTAACACACTTTTAGGAATATTTCACAAAGAAAATAACCCACCTAGCATATAAGAATAAGTAGAGTTTCCAAACTTTTCAAGAGAAGGATTTGTTTGGAATAAAAGTCTAGGACCTTTTATCACATTAGTGTGGTTTATAATGTCATTAGTGATGTGATGGTAAAGTAGTTTAGAAACAAGTTTGAGAAGAAAGTTATAAGCATGATTCACTCTCTTGTAGTTAAAGATGAATTGATTATGCTAGTTTCAAGAAAAATACTCTATTCTCTCATTAAGTTGGGATTGAGTGGAGTGTTTAGCAAGAATTAGTTCCCTTTTGCAATAAGGTTGAACCCTAGTATCTAGTTCCCTTATGCAATGACATTGTACCCTAGCATCCGGTTCCCTTATGCAATGAGGTTGAACACTAGTAACTGATTTCCTTATGCAATGAGGTTGAACCCTAGCATCTGGTTCCCTTATGCAATGAGGTTGAACCTTAGTAATTGGTTCCCTTATGCAATGAGGTTGAACCCTAGCAACCAGCTCCCTTATGCGATAAGGTTGAACCCTAGTACATTAGTTCCCTTAATAAGGTTGAACCCTAGCAAGACTTGATTTCCTTAATGAAGTTGAACCCTAGCAAGACTTGGTTCCCTTAATGAGGTTGAACCCTAGCAAGACTTGGTTCCCTTAATAAGTGTTTAGCAAGACTAGGTTCCTTTATTTAATAAAGTTGAGCCTAATATAACATGGATCAGTATATCCTATGCTAGGCTAAGGATGAGCATATCCTATGTCAGGCTAAGGATAAGTAAGTAATAAGCCAGATGAAGGAATTTAGTTCCTAAAAATAGTTAAGCTATATGTATAAGCTTAGTGAACGATTATATAATTGTTAGATCATTATTTACATAAAGTCAGAATGTGAACGTTCTAATGGTAGTGAGTATAGTCTCACTTATCTAGTACAACTGTTAATCCAATGTTCATAGCATTATTCTTTATAAGGTGATATTCGTAGAGTACTTATATCATGATAATGAATAACTAGACTAGAAAAGTTAGTATAGTATATTTAGTTTCAGAGAATATTTATTTAGTATAAATGCTTTGGTACTGGTATTGGTTACTCATACTGAGAATTTTATTTCTCACCCTATTGTATTTGCTTGTAAATCTAGGTCAAGTCCCTTCAAGAGGGTATGAAGACGAAGATATAGAAGAACTAGATGAGTTTTGTTATGGTTTTAGTTCAAAACTTTTGTATTAATTTATATTTACTTTGAGAATGTAAAAATTATATTTATAATGTTGTATATATGTATGACTTTTAGTTATGGCTCTCCATAATTATTTGCTTAAATGTTATGAATTAGTTCATGATTAAGTTAAAAGTAGCATGATTGATACTATTTATTCAGGTATGTGTCAGATATACTAGGGTACTAGTATTAAGATGTTACATGCTTAAATCTCTGATATAGGTATATATGCTACTCTTTTCTTGTGTTGTTTTGTCATCATCAAAATGGGGGAGAATGTGAATGCTTATGTCATGAAGAACATGAAGTTTTTGATGATAATAAAGTTAAGACGAAGACCAAGTCTGAAGGAGGTATATTTGGTATAGTTTATAGGACTTAGAGTCTTTATGTAAGAAGCTCTCAACATATCTCAAGAATGTTTTCAAAAGGTCACGCATTTAAAATCAACTTTTAATTGACAAACTATTTTTATAGAAATATGGTTTTAACTTGGACAATGAAAATTAGTTTATATCTTGAAAATCCAAGTTTTCTAAGATGAAATTGTTTATCAAGCTTAATTAGGCTTTAAAATGGGTTCAAGTATGTTTGTAATCTTATCTTAAGGCTTAGTGATCAATTAATAGCTTCTTTGAAAGCTAGTAATCGATTACTAAGGCCTGGTAATCAATTACAAGCATGGGGGAAACCATTTTTTCAAAGTCAAAGACCATGTAATCGATTACATAAGGTCTGTAATCGATTACACCTCTGGTAGAGACCATGTAATCGATTACATGAAGCTTGTAATCGATTACGTCCTGCCTAGAAAACCCAAAACGTGTTCTTAGAGCCATACAATCGATTATACCACTCATGTAATCGACTACATCGAGCTTGAAAGTCCGTAATGGCTCTTTTCTTAACATTCAATGAGATATTAAAACTGTTGAGAATTGCGGATACATCACGCAGTGGGAAAAAAATTTCCCACTAAGGATCCATGTGAAAAAAGACCATAATCTGTGTTTTTGAGTTTAACTCTTGAAGCGAGATGAAAAACAAACGACGTAAATTACCAACACTATAACAGCAATGATGTCTCTGTAGTATTCACACGAACAAACTCAAGAATGTCCAACGTCCGTAAAAAAGAGTCCCATATCTCTAACACAAAGCTAGCTGTGAAGAGAAGAGAAATCTGTCACTCTCTCACTCATTGTTTCTGTAGGTGCGACTAGGGTTCTGTTATGCATGCTTAGCAGCCCCTTTAGCAGTACTATTTATAATAATGACTGTCTTAAGTGAGTGTGAGCAGTAACAAGATTAACTGTGTAGCCTTTGGACTCATCTGTTATGAGTTAGGCCCAAGATGGAATCGCAGTCCAACTTGAATTCTCATTGCTCCAATTTAGTCTGTTCTATATGTGTGACTTTGCAGGTTCTCATAACATTGGAAGTAATATCAAAATCTCATTTTAATATTACAAGCAGTGAGCAGTATCTAGCAACACATCGCTACTACCCAAGTAATGAGAATGTCAGTGATTTGACATAACCTTTTCGTGACTAATGTTTTCGGATAGTTAAGTCCATTTGTCAAGATATCTAGATTGAACACAAGGCATGGAATGTGTCACTCTTGTATAGTTCAATCCTTCGTTCCCTGATACTCGAGTAGACTTTGTAACAACAAATGAGATCAATATCTCATATTGAATCATTTGAGCATAGTCATGCATTTTGTAGTCTCACTCAATCAGGGGCCCCAAATATATTATTCCTGTTCTGTATGAGTGATAAATCCTATCTAGGTCACTCACATCCCTCTGCATGATTCACGGTATATCCAATAACTAACTTTATAATCACATTGTTACATATGACGTTTAATGGCATTAAAACACACAACTCCTTATGTAGAAATCGTAGTGATTTCAGGTCAAAGGACCACATGCACCATTGTCACTATAAGAATTGCTTATGACACTCACGTAACTATCCATGTAGCGTTCTCATGGCGGGTCAATCTAGTAAATCATTACTCTAATATGTACCCATGTGAAGACTTAATATCTCATATCTATGACTCGTGAGATGTGGTCATCAGTCTATGTACATACTAGTCTCAATGCATTATTGTTGTCCTAATTAATAATAATACTTGACTAGGGACATTTAAGAATAGTGTTATAATTTTATCCAATAGGATCTCACAATCAAGTCATCCACTTGATGTCCTATGGCATCAAACTTACTATTCTAAGGACTTTATTATGTTTATCATAAATAACACAATAAATGTAATGCCTTATATATTAAAAAATAACATAATACAATGTATGTAAGTACTGTCAAAATATATCGATCTCTAGGGCATGCACCAACAAAACACCCCAACGACTCTTTTGGGCAGAACACTATATAAACACGCTCTTGGGTCAGTTTCTAAAAACAACCAACAACCTGAAACATATTTCTATTACTTTAATTCGTGAATTAATCCTTTTTATCACTTTATGCTCTATTTTTGAATTTTCTTGAGATATTCTTGAAGAGCTTCATAGGGCTTCCATTTGTATTACATACTCTTGAGAGAGTTTCATCTTTTAAACACTTTGATTCCTTATAACGAGGGTGAGGTATCCCTCAACAAATTTACAAGGGTGAGCTATCCCTAAAAGTCGAGGCTCAAGCATGAGGGTGAGGTATCCCAAGGTATGAAGGGTGCTCTTGATTGTAATAGTAGCAAGCACCCGTTCAAAGTTTGTATTGAAAATGAAAAATCTCGGGTAGTTACTCAAGGACTGGACGTAGTCACAAGTGGTTGGTGGCCGAACCAGGATAAACACTGTGTTTGCTCTTCTAACTCAAACTCCTTTATTTCTATAATTTTAATTGCATATATCTATTTGTATTCTTTCTTTTTGGGTACAATTTTGTGTGTGAAACTCCCTATCTTTTCAATTTAGTCACTTCAAACAATAAATAGCTTCAAAGAAAATTATTTTTCAAGTGGTTGATAAAAGTTTTCAAAGAGTTTTTATTTACTCAATTCCCTACCTCTCTTGAGTATTGAAGCTACTTGGTAACACATTTGAGTATTAACTGCATGTTAGTCCTATATTTTCAAAGCATTTAAGTTCACTTTGTTTAATTTTAGATGACTAAGCTTTTCTTGAATAGATTGAAAAATTGAGCTTTTAGTGATTGCATCTAGAAGAATTGAATAATTCCTAGATTCTCACACACTCTATTAAGGCTTTGTTGTAGGAGCTGAGGATGAATAAAGTCCTAGAAGTTCTTGGAGAAGTGACAAAAAGTTAAAAAGGGGAAGAAAGCAAGGAAAACAAAGGTTTAAGCATAGGCATGCCTAAGCATGTCTATCTCTGTCCATCAGAATTTCATAGCTAAGAAGGCTATGCCTGGCATATTGGTGCCTAGGCATGGGTTTCTAACTAAAACCTGTAATTTGTAAGGACCACGGGCATGTAACAAACCATGCCTAGGCATGGAAATACCCTATTACGCAAATTAGACTTTATATTATGATTAAAAGACCATTTATGGGGATTTTTTGACACTAGAGAACTTTAGTTTTGAGAGAAGGATTGGAAGAGTTATTTTTATTCAGAAGAGGAGGAGATTCAAAGTGGAGATCAAGACCCAAGGAGGAATATCAAGATTGGATTCTCCACATTTTGTTCATTTTCTCCTATTTTTCTCTTGATTTATATCTTGATGAATTTTATTCTTCTTTTTGTTTTAATGACTTCCAATACGAGTAGCTAATTCTGTAGCTAGGGTTCCTTAGGATCCTTCTATAGATATGGGTACTTCATAATTTTCTCAAGTTTACATCAATGGATTTGGTTTTGTTTTTTCATACCTATACTTATTGCTTACTCTTAATTGGCCACCAATTGCATGATTTTAATGTTTTCAAATGAACTAGACATAGAGATTTGAGAATATGGAAATGGTATGTTGGGTGTATGCTAAGTCACATTTAATCGGTTTGAATGTGTTGATTAGCCAATGGGATGGACATATACTCATTGGCTATGCATAGCATGTGTTTGAAACTTAGTCTCAATACGTGACTCTTTTGCTAACTCACATGGATACATACTGAATTAGGTAAGATTCATATGAGTAATTGACCTAGACATAGATAATTAATTATATTTATATTTCAGCTAATAAAACCAATCCATTGGTGAAAGCTTGTTGACCTTGCAAAAACCTATTGAAATAGGAAGTGAATAAGTATACCCTAAGCCTTAACCATTGGTACCTTTCTATTGTGATTTTGGTTTTTAGTGTTGCTTTATATCATGTTTTTTAAATTATTATTTTCATTATCTTTGATATTAAAAAATTTGATTCTATGGATAAAAACTTGTGATGATTGGTTAGTTGTTAGCACCATCCTTTTTTTTTTTCAATCCCTTGGGACACAATGTTTATTCTCTCACTTTACTACTTGTTCGACCTGTGCACTTGTGGATCCAAACAAGTTTTTGCTGCCATTGTCAGGGAATGAGTTTAGATTTGGTGTTAATTTGATATTGATCCATACCTCTTAATTCAAGTTTTCTTTTTTTTTCTTTGTTCTGTAGGTACTTTACCTTGGTGCATAGAAGGATTCATAGTATATCTCATTTTCCCTATGATCCTGAGATTGAAATGATCTTCCGGAGATTGCTAAGACAATAAGTGCAAGCTCAAGCACTTGATTTTGACCAAGTTTCTAATATGGCAGGTGAAAAGCATCTTGATAAACTCTTCAGGGACTTTGCTACTCCCAACGTTTAGGACATTTGATCTAGCATCCGCAGACTAACTGTCCAAGCTCATACCTTTGAGATAAAGCCAATTATTATCCTGATGGTCTAGTGCATATTGCAGTTTTCAGACCTACCTCATGAAGATCCTAATGCCCATCTGGACAATGTTTTGGAGATTTGTGACACTTTTAGGCACAATGGGATGTTTGAAGATGTAGCTCGGTTGAGGCTCTTTTCCTTCTCCTTGAGGGATAAGTTAAAGACTTGGCTTAATCCTTGCTTGATGATTCCATCACCACTTGGGATGAGCTGGCGAAGAAGTTTCTAGATCAATTTTTTCCTCTAATGAAGGCAATGAAGTATAGAAATGACATTATGTCCTTCAGGTATTTTGAAGGTGAGACTTTGTTTGAGGCTTAGGAGCATCTCAAGGAGATCCTGAGGAGGTGTCCTTACCATGAGTTAGCTAAATGGATGTTGGTCCATACTTTTTACAGTGGATTGATTGCACCCATTCGATCTACCATGGATGCAGCTGCTAGAGGTGCCCTCATAAGCAAGACTGTTGATGTGGCATACAACCTTTTGGAAGAAATGACAACAAATAATTATTAGTGGCTAGCAGAGAAGGTTGCTCTTAGGAGAGTAGCTGCGAGTGTATATAAAGTAAATGCTCTCATATCACTTTCTACTCAAGTGGCTACACTCTCTAAGAAGTTTGACACTCTAGTAGTCAATTCAGTGGTGAAAGGAGCTAATAACTTGATTGAAATTTGTGAGCACTGTGGGGACCTATATTCTATAGCTAATTGCACTTCTAATTTGGAAAGTGTGCAATATGTCAGTCAGTTCCATCAACTTGGTCACAACAATGCTTTTGGCATTAACACCTATAACCCAAGTTAGTGGAACTAACTTAATTTCTCTTGGAGTGAAAATTCTCAAGGTGCCTCTTCCTCTCAACCCAAAGAAGCATCTCGTGTTCCTCCTAGGTTTCAACAACAGAGCTCCCCTTAAGACAAAACTCTAATTTCCAACTTGGAGAAAATGTTTGCTCAGTTTATGACTAGCTAACATGATTACATGACCAGGACTAACTCAAGGCTTATTGCCCATAATGCAATGATGCAAAGTCAAGCGACTTCCTTAAGAAAATTGGAGACTCAAGTTAGTCAGTTAGCTCGAGCTTTGAATAATAGGCCCAAGAGAGCTTCCTAGGTGACACCATCAATAATCCTAAGGGTGCCTCTAATGAGCATTGGAAGACTATATCTTTAAGGAATGGGAAGGAGATTGAAGGGAACCCTAAGACCAAGTTACTTGAGGAAGAATGAGTGGTTACAAAAGATGAGGTGGTTGAGAACAAAGAAGCCCAAAAGAACAAGGAAGTTGAAAAGAGTATGGAAGTTATATAGAAGAAGGTAGAGGACATGAAGAAGGAAAATAAGCCCTATACTTTTCCCCTACTATTCCCAAACTAGCTAGCTAAGCATAAACTAGATGCCCAATTCTAAAAGTATATAGAAATTTTCAAGAAGCTTCACATTTAACACTCCATTTGCAGAGGCTTTGGAACAAATGCCTAACTATGTCAATTTTATGAAGGACATCCTTTCCAAAAAAAGGAGGTTGTGGATTATAAGACTATAGCTCTCATGAAGGAATCTAGTGCCATCTTGTATAATGAGCTATCACCTAAGTTGAAAGATCTTGGAAGTTTCACTACACCATGTACTATTGGTAATCAATTCTTTGGTAAAGCTTTGTATGATTTTAGGGCAAGCATTAACTTGATACCCCTTTATGTTTTTCAACAGCTAGGTTTGGGGGAGGTAAAGCCAACTTCAATCACTTTGTAATTAGTTGACCACTCCCTCACCTATCCTAAGAGGGTAATAGGGGATGTCTTGGTTAAGATTGACAAGTTCATTTTCCTAGCTGATTTAATCATCCTAGACATAAAGGAGGATTGAAATGTGCATTGATTCTTGGGAGACCTTTCTTGGCCACCAGTAAAAGTATGATTGATGACCAAAAAGGTGAACTTTCCATGCAAGTACAAGATGAAAAGGTAATATTTAATATTTATAAAGTAATGAAGTTCCCAAATGAATCATAAAGAATGTTCCTACATTGGTATGATTGATCAGGTAGTCAATGATGTATTTCATACTAGCTTTCCTGATGATTCCCTTGCATTATCATTGATTTCAACATGTGACCATGTAGTTAGGGATGATACTATTGAATGTATTAAGCTACTTGAATCCTCTCCTAAGTTTGGCAGGAATACCAGGTTTGAACCATTGGATATACCTCTTGATAAGCCCGTTCTTTAATCTTCTATAGTCACTCCACCCAAGTTGGAGCTCAAGTCGTTGCCTGATCATTTGCGAGACTCTTTTACTTTGTTGGACATCATTTCATCGTCTTTGTTAGATGAGCAAGAAGCCAAGTTATTGTGGATGCTTCGGGAATACAAAAAGACTTTGAGGTGGTAAATTACAAACATCAAAGGCATCAGCCCTACTAGAACATGATGGCGCATTTGCATGGATTATAGGAAGCTTAATGCAATAACCCAAAATGATCATTTTCCATTGCTATTTATTGATTAAATGTTGGATAGGTTAGAAGGTCGGGCATATTACTATTTTCTTGATGGTTATTTAGAGTATAACCAAATTGTTATTGCCTTAGAGGATCGAGAGAAAACTACTTTCACCTGCGTCTATAGTACTTATGCTTTCAGGTGAATGTTATTCGGGTTATACAATGCACAAACAAACTTTCAAAGGTGCATGATGGCTATCTTTACTAACATGGTTGAGTAATTCTTGGAGATCTTCATGGATGATTTCTCAGTCTATGGTGATTCTTTTGATGAATGCCTTACCAATTTGGCTCATGTGGAAAAGGTATGAGGACACTAACTTGGTGGTTAACTGGGAGATGTGTCTTTTTATAGTCCAAGAAGGCATTATCTTAGGTTATAAAGTGTCATATAAGGGTATTGAGGTTGATCAGTCAAAGATCTCATTTACTGAGAAACTTCCTTCGCCCACATATATGAAGAGAGTTCATAGTTTTCTGGGCCACATTGGGTTTTACCGCAAGTTTATCAATGACTTCTCGAAGATAACCAAGCTTTTGTGTAACTTATTAGAGAAGGTGGTATTGTTCAAGTTTGATGATGCTTGTATGGAAGCCTTTGTGGATTTGAAGAAATGACTTGTTTCAACACCCATAATCACTACCATTGATTGGAGTTTACTATTTGAGTTGATATGTGACACAAGTGACTACGCAATAAGTACGATATTGGGTCAAAGTAAGGACAAAATGTTTCACTTCATCTCTATTATGCAAGTAGAACACTTAATGAGGCTCAATTGACTATAGCACCACCAAAAAGGAGTTGTTGGCTGTTGTTTTTGCCTTTGAAAAGTTTTGGCCATATCATGTTGGTGCTAAAGTCATTATTTTCAAGGATCATTCAGCCATCAAGTATCTAGTGAGCATAGAGGAGGTCAAACTGCAGTTGATTTGTTGGGTTCTATTACTGCCAGAGTTTGAATTAGATATTCGAGATCAGAAAGGTGCTAAAAACAGGTGGACTATCATCTTTCTAGGTTAGAAAATGAAGAATATCAATAAGAGCCTACTTTGACTCATGACACATTCCCAGATGAATAGTTGTTTATAGTATCTAATCTCTCTAACCCTTGGTATATTGACTTTGTGGACTTCATTATCTGTAGAAAGATTCCACCAGAGCCTTTTAGTCACCAAAGGAAGAAGTTTTGACATGATATTCGGTTCTTTATTTGGATGAGCCTTATCTCTTTAAATAGTGTGTTGATCAAGTGTTTTGGAGCTGTATTCCAATAGAGGATACTAGTGCTATACTTGTGCATTGTCATGCTTCACCATATGGAGGTCATTTTGGGGTTGAATGAACTACTATTAAAGTGTTGCAATCAGGATTCTACTTACCTTCTTTATTTCGAGATTCTCATTCTTTTGTGGCCAATTGTGATAGGTGCCAAAGGGCAACAATATATCTAGAAGAAATGAATTACCCTTGAATCCTATCTTGGAGGTGGAGATTTTTAGTGTATGGAGGATAGGTTTCATGGGGCCTTTTGTCCTTTCTTTTAGTAACTTGTGCATTCTTGCAGTGGTGGACTATGTGTCCAAAGGAGTGGAAGCTTATGCACTTCCAACACATGATTCTAAGGTTGTAGTGAACTTCCTTAAAAATAGTATTTTTATCCATTTTGGCACTCCCTAAGCCATTATTAGTGATGAAGGATCCCATTTTTGCAATAAGTACTTTGAAGCTTTGTTGGCCAAGTATAAGGTTACACATAGGGTTGCCACTACTTACCACCCTCAAACAAGTGGTCAAGCAGAGATTTCTAATAGGAAGCTAAAGAGAATTCTTGAGAAAACGATGTGTCTAAGTAGGAAAGACTGGTCTAAGCGGTTAGATGATGTATTGTAGGCTTACTAGGCTACCGATAAAACTCCCATTAGGATTTCCCCTACAAGCTAGTATTTGGGAAGGCTTGCCATCTTTCGGTTGAATTAGAGTATCATGTCTATTGGACAATTAAGAAGCTAAATTTTAACTTGCAAGCAACTAGTGAGAATCGCCTCTTCCAACTCAATGACTTATGAGAATGCCAAGTTATATAAAAAGAAAACTAAAAGGTGGTATGATAAGCATATCCTTCCACAAAGCTTTGCACCAGGCCAAAAAGTTGTACCTTTCAACTCAAGACTAAAATTGTTTCTAGGCAAGTTCAAATCCAGGTGGTCAGGTCCATTTTCAGTAGCGAAAGTGTTTTCCCATAGAGCGGTGGAGCTAGCTGATTTGGATGAAAAGTCAACATTTAAAGTCAATGGTCGGCAATTGAAATATTATCTAGGGGGAGAGGTGGACAGACACAAAACCTCCCTCGGCTTGGCCCTATCTTTATGAGTACAACAAAGTCCCGCCAAGACTATAAATAAGGCGCTTCTTGGGAGGCAACCTAAGTACTCAACTTTCTCTCTTTACTTAGGGTATTTTTTGTGCTTGTTAGAAGCTTTTCTGGTTAGTTTAAGTGTATTTTTGATAGGTATAAAGGGTGTGTTTTCAATTTCTAGAGTCTTTTTAATTTTTACATAAGGGTTGATACTGATTCTGATCTATTTTTGTAGGCGAAGAAGCATAAAAGAGGCTAAAACTAGATTCTAGAAGAGTTTGCTGCAGAATTATGTAGAACAGACACCCACGCCTAGGCATAGGCCTCTTAGCCTTATCAGTTTTTTTTTCCCAAAGAAGGTCACACCTACGTGCCTCCCTCTCAGTCTCCAAAATCCTGATAAGATAGTGAGCAGCATGCCTAGGTGTAGAACACTCACGCCTAGGCGTGCATTTTTTCAAAAAGATAAAAGAAAAAAAAGGCTTTAAATTCATTTTTTTTTCTGTTCCCCAGACTTCATTTTTTCCCAGCCCCATTTTCTTTCCACTCATTTCTCTTCTTCACCCTCTATTTCTCTCCCAAAACCCATATTCTAAATGACCTACCCCTCCAACTCACACTGTCGCTTATTCCTCCGTCCACCACGCAGTGCAAGGCAATAGCCCACCCTAGCAGGTGCATTACCACGCTCCAGCCATGTCTAGTCGCGTTTGCCACCATGTCTTCCCCCTTCCCTCTCTTCTCCTTTTTAACTTCTTAACCCTAGATCCCATCAACCCACCCCTCTTCCACCACCCATCACCTTGTTCCACCACCTTACACTAACTTCTCCTCCCCATTCTCTATTTTTCTAGTTTGCTTCTTCTTCCCCTTTTCTTCATTACTTTTTCTTGCAATTTTTTTTTATTTTTATTTTGGTCAATTATAATTGGCTTTATTACCTTAGGTTATTTAATCTTCATGATTTAGCTAACCTTAGTGACTTTTAAGTTACTTTGTTATTTTTTTTTGCTTTACTTTTTTTTTTGTTTTACTTGTTAACCATAGTGATTTAGGTGATTTTGGTAGCCTCGTGTTACTTTTGGTAGATGGATGCATGTTCATGTTGCCCTAGATAGGCTTATTGTTCATTATTATGATTTCGGTAGTTATGCATTTTTTTAGTTTTATTATTGGATTTACATTTTTTAATTCACTTCTATGCTTATGAAATGTTGAGGGTTATGTAGCAGCTTATGGTGCCTTGAAATCAATGTTGTTGGATGTCCTTTGCTTGTTACCATAAATATACTTCCATTGGTTATTTTCTTGGACTATGTATCACCCATTGTCATTGTACTTTAAGGCTAACCTTGTTTAGTACTTGCTGAGTTGTTGGATTTTAGACATGATTAGGCTAATTCTTTGATGGTCGGGTGCATTGCCATTTTATTTCATTATTTTACATTGTTGCACATTTATCTAACATGATTGGACATTTTACGACATAGTGCATGCATCTGTTGGTGTAACATCCTTAATAACATTACTTATGACGTATCCGGAATTACACATTAGTAATCAGGATTAAGCATGTAACTTATAATTAACATAATATATTTGAAAATAAATATAAGAGATATATAAAATATGAGCTTATTATGGTTGGGATTATACATATAATGTCCAAGACATTATATAAATAATATACATTAGTATACAAAATTACATAACATGTCTTTAAGTCATTATAAATACATCCAAAATTACAAAACTTCTAAAACCAAACAACTTGCACTATTCTTTGTCTTCATGTATCATCTTCTGGCACTTGGTGCACTCCTTGGAATTATTATGGAAAATAATAAAATAGGGATGAGAATTCTAAGAATTTTCAGTAGTGCTATTAAAAATACGTGTCATCATAATACTTCTAGTTATTTCAGAGAAAAATATGTTTTAAAACTCGCTTTATATATGTGTGTGTGTGTGTGTCTGTGTGTGTGTGTGTGTGTGTGTGTAAGCTAGAAAGGTGACAAACTATCAAATCTAGTCCTTTCTCTTCCCGAAATAGAATTTTAATTATTAATAATTTTTGAAAATATTTATTAACAATCATCACAATTTATATCTATAAATACTTTTAGAAATAATTTTCAAGCAAGCATCATAATTTAACAATTAAATCCAATTTCATCATAATGCTCCTTTAAATCACTTAGTAGTAGTCTACTTTTAGGTTAGTGCACTTCAACCTATTCATGACGATTCACTAGCCACACAGAACTACTCTGACTAATGAGTAACTCAGGTCACATCTAGTAAAGGAATGTCCATCCTCAATCTAAAGTTGTCAGTAGATAGGGAATGTTCATCCTCATCTACTAAGATAGAGGTGGTATCATCCATCCTTATCTACTAAGATAGTGAGGGTATCATTGATCCTCACATTATCATCAGTCTAGGATCATATCTGCCAACTAGGAAGAACTTGAGTAAAGAGAGAGGGCATCTTCATCCTCAACCTCAACTACTCCGAAAGGGAGGGAATGTCCATCCACACACTTCCATTCTAGCCTACGATGAGGATCCTTTCCTAACACTATCATCAATCTAGGATCACCTCTATCAACTAGGAAGAACTTGAGTAAAGAGGGAGGGTATCATCCATCCTTAACCTCAACTACTCCGGAAGGGAGAAAATGTTCATCCTCACTATTCCATTCTAACCTAGGATGAGGATCATTTCCTATAATAATCCTTGGTGATATCAAATAAAAGGGCTACTCATACCAATCAAATCACATTTCATAAGTTCTCATTAAATTCACAATATCATTTATTTCCAAGAAATTCCCAAACAATAATAATTCAACACAATTTCAAGTACTCAAACATTGAATAAATCATGGAGATTACCATATCTCATTTAGTTCCCAATTCGGCCTACATGGCCATTACGACATGTCAAAGGTTATATATTACTAATTAGAGCATTTTTGAACATTCAAATGTTTAGTGTAAGAATCCAAGTTCTAGGTTTTCCAAGAATAACTATTCTTATTCATTTTTAATCTCAGAACCCTTAATTAAAGATGTACTACATAAATAACTAAATCATCATAATAAAAGATACAAGAGACAAAATACTTCTTATTCCTTTGGCTGTGACCTCTAAATGGCACAAAACCGAGCATTTTCTTTTCTTATATGCTATTTTTTTTTCATAAAATACACACAATCCAAAAGATAAGATGAAAACCAAGGCTAAACAAGGATATTCCATTTGTACCCTATCTTGGCCGTGATTATTCAGTCCCTAAAAACATCAACTTTCTCATTTTCTCATCATATAATCAATGTCACAAATTCAACCAAGAATCAATAGAAGAAAAAGAATAAATTTAAGTTAATCTCCATTAAAACACAACTTAACCGTGTGCTTCATAAACCTCAAAACTAGAATTTTTTCTCAAAAAAAGAGAAGAAAAAGAACAAAATAAAAGCCAAAGACCCCTACCTCACTTCCTAGCCTTGGTTCCTTGATTTTTCCTCACTTTCTTCACCTTCCTTCACCTTCCTTTTTCTCCTTTCTTGGTCGTTCACCTTTCCCCTGCTTTTGGCTGTTGTGTGTGCATGAAATGAGAAGCAACATGTAGAAAGAAAAGTCAAGCTAATTGATAAAGATGAGAGAAAATCAAAGGCAGTGGATTCGTAACAAAAGATGACAAAATTTCCATGCTAAAACTTTTGTATCTATTAAATATACTTTAATATTTCAAAACTGAGTTTTCAAGTATTCATAAGTGTTATAAAAAAATTTAGGACTCAACTTACTCCTTGGATCCATTTTCCCATAACTTTTCATTTACTTCTTTTTATCAGCTAAGCTCCATTACTCTTCCTTGAGTTAAGTTATACTTAAGAATTAAGTAAATACGCTTACTAACGTTCATCTTAACTGATATTCCTTACCAAAATATTCTTCATCCTATAACAGATATCTCCACCAAATTTTATAATTTTCTGAACTATTTAACTGTTCAGTCGGTCTTCTAAACTCTCATTCAGTGTCATTAAAAATACCAGTTCAATTCATCTGAATTTCTGCAAAATTTACTACAACTCTTATCAATTGTTTATAGCTAGGAAATAAATTTTTCATATTTATTTCCATCAAATCAGCTATTTATGCCTAAACTTTAGCTAATTTTTCACATTCAGTGTTTAGAATTAGGCTTAAACTGATCCAAAATTTAACTGATAACTTATATCAATATTTTCTAAGCTTCTATAATTCTGATTAGGACTATTAGGTTAAGGAGAATGTTACAATTGGCATTTGGTTGTTTTCTTAGTTTAATGGAAAATATTGAGAGTGTTTGTTGCCTAATTTTGAGGATGCTTGTTGGATAGGGATAGATTTAAGCATTATTATACTTTTGTGGTTATTCATTTTGAAGGTAATTGTGGTTGTTTGAAATGTAAAATTTAAGGTTGTCTATTGTTTGGATTGGTTGTTCCGTTTTTTCTTTTAACATGGTGGGGTTGCCTTGATTCTATTTTTTGTAGATAGGTTTCAGGGAAGCTAATACTTAAGTACTTGTTTTCTTTGTGTTTTCACTTTTCTCAGAACTAATTAGAGGTGATGTTCTTTTCAGTTATGTTTCCATCATGTCAAAGCATCACAAAAAGACTTCTGCAGTCGAGCCGAGTATTGCAGCATCGATGGAGGACATTCTAGAATATGATCCAAATATTTTTGTCTCCCAAAAGGCCTTTATTTATTATTGCATAACACTTCAAAAGCTATCTTTTACTGCCAAGCGTGGATTAAAAGACATTAACACTGTCAACTACCTAAAGATAGGAGAGGCCATCACTGCTCTTCATTGGAGACAATTTTGTCATCATCCAACCGAAGCACCTGTGGCAGTAGTAGTCTGGGAGTTTTATGCGAATGCTCACGAAGAAAAGTAGTCAAATACTACTGCAAAGGTTTGAGGTAGAAAGGTCAACTATGATGCTACCTACATCTACTAAAGCTTAGCCCTGTAAGCTCTAAAGCTCTTTGATGGCTAAGTTTATAAGTTGTGTTTTGACGGTAACAACTATATTAAAAATTAAGAACATTTGTTCTTAGGCATCTTGATTGTTCTAACATTATATTTGTCGAGTTTTCTTGTTAGTAATAACTTTTTCAACAATAAATCAGTTATAAGGAAGCTTTCTAGATCATTAAAGAGGGCTAAGAAGATCAATTTCTGACTTGAGAAAGTTCAAGGTGCATCTTGAGAAAGTTCCTGAAGAACTTGAGAGAGTTCATCCTAAGAAGTTTATTAGAAAGTTTAAGAATTAGAAGATTCTCCACAAGGACCAAATCAAGAAAAAAATCAGACTTAAAAGAAAGCTTTCATCATCCAAGTTATCAAGATTAAACATGAAGATGAAGATGGAATCAAAGATCAAGAGGTGTTGAGAAACTTCAAACTTGAGAGAGTTGCTGATGAGGACTTCATGGGAGAAGCCCAAGCCCAGACCCAAGTCCAGAAAGAAGTCCAAAATCCAATACAAGGTCTAGGAGGGCCCATGACAAGAGCAAGAGTTAAAAGGGCCCATGACAAGAGCAAGAGTTAAAAGGGCCCAAGAAGAACTTAAAAAGATTGTGAACAACTTATTAGAGGCCCAACATCAGATTGAAGCCCAACATGTGGAGCCTAGGATTTACACATGCATAGCCCACTTGGAATGAAAGGAGAAGAGCCTCTATTTGGTGTATGGTTGTATTAAAAAAAATGTATTTTGTCCACAGCAGGATTAGAACCCAAGCACTTGAAGCTGAATATGTCTCCTTAACCACTTTGGAACATATCAGTGATGCTTATGCTTAGGGGTTTTGTTTTTATTTTTGTTAAGTCCTAAATGGGCAAACCTCTAAACTGAATTGTACTAAAACATTTGGAGATCGTTAGAGAAAAGATAGACACACATTTTGGAATATACAAAACTGAGAGTTTTGCTCTGCTAGGGTTCTTCCTTGCATCATTTGATCTTATCAAGAATTAACCAATTCTTGTGGCGATCTTCCTTGGCTTATCAAACTAGGTTTGTGGCGCCATTCTTATCTTTTCTTTTCATCAATTTCGTTTCTAGTTCTTCCTTTCAATTTCGTATTTTTTTTTCTCAATTTTTGTCACAAATTTCTCGCGTTCATATCTCAAGCTTTACGTACTATTTTTCGGTGTTTCTTGAGTCTAATTCGTGATTCAAAAAGAGATCTTTCATCTCGTTTTGGAATCATGCAATTCCGATGTCTATAGCGTGAGATATGGAATTTTCTTAAAACGGACAAAAATTTGTTCTTTCCCTTCTTATTCTTTCTTTCAATCTCATCTTCCAAATTCTGATTGTTCTAGTCCTAATAGGTCCGAAATCAAGAGCCTTAAGGAAAACCTCATCATTTGGTATCAAAGCTAGTCATTAGGGCTAGTGTTTGGGTGTGAATTAGAGCCAAAGGAGGGCTGTTTGGGCTTATCGTTCATATATCGTGTTTTACATATCCAAATTCGATGATTTTTGGGTCAAAATTGTGTCCCGAACGTGAACTTTCACCTCATTGTGGAAACACCCAAATCCGAGTTACGTAGCACGAGATACAAGTGGCTATTTGGAGGTGCCGAATTGGGGTTTGGAAGATCAATTTGGTGGCTGCAAAACCTGCCTATTTGGTAAAGTCAACATCTAATTTCTGATTGAGAGAATTGCTAAATTTCAGGAAAAAAAAAATAGAGTGGAATTACTCTTAATTGTTTGGTAATTTTTCCTTATTTGGTTGTAGACCTTGTGATTTAGAAGTCTGCAGTATATTCACTTTCCAAAAAAAAAAATTGTAGTATTTGGACCATAGAGGACTTAAATTCGTGATTCTAAGTTTCTTCCTAGTTTCATTTTTTTTATATGTCTTTGTACTTCTAAATTGTGTTAGTATCCATACATCATAATCCTTTGTTGTTTTGTTACATTGCTGTCCAAAAAAAAAAAAAAAGTGTCTTGGTTATCCTATTTCTTGATAATCATTCATGTTTCTGTCTTTCTTGAGTGTTAGTAGTAAAATTGTGCTTTGCTACTTGTGTTATTTCTACAAATTCTGATCGCCTTGAAAAAGTAGTTCTTGAAATAGATTGTTTGATTCTATTAAGAACTTTAAGCAAGAGAAAGAGTGGAAAAAGGCAAGAGAGATACATTAGCTTAAAAGCCAAATTTGTGTGAAACACTTTGAGTGAAATAGTTTTGGAGAGGACTTCTTTACCTCAAATCTATCTATGGCTGCAAGAGAGGGACCCCCATCCCCTACTAGGGAGCATAGGTTGTTGTTAGATGCCTTAACTCAAAGAATGAATGAGGTGCTAAGGGAGCATACGGAGGGAATTTATGAGAGGCTTGAAACTTTAGAAAACGAAAACCAAATTGGGGAGAATGACCAACATAGAGATAGGAGGAGACATGAGAGGCATGAAAGGAGAGAACATGAGGGAGAACAAAGGAGAAACCGAGAGGAGGTTGTGAAAGTTACCATACCGCCATTTAAAGGAAAAAGTGATCCTGAAGCCTATATTGAGTGGGAGATGAAGGTAGAATAAATTTTCTCATGCCACAACCTAAATGAGGAGAGGAAGGTCAAGCTAGCTACCTTAGAATTCACTGACTATGCCTTAGTTTGGTGGAATCAATTCCAAAAGGAGAAAAGGAGGTATGGAGAGCCTATGTTAGGGAGTTGGGAGGAGTTAAAAAGAGTGTTGAGAAGGAGGTATGTTCCATCCCACTACTATAGAGAGCTTCTCAATAAACTCCAAAGAATGACCCAAGGGAGTAAGAGTGTAGATGAGTTCTACAAAGACCTTGAAATAGCCATGATCCGAGCCAATGTAGAGAAGGAAAGGGAGGTTACCATGGCTAGATTCCTTGATGGGCTGAATGGAGATATAAGAGATGTTGTTGAGCTTCAAAATTATATAGAAATGGAGGACTTAGTTCACCATGCCATGAAAGTGGAACAACAACTAAAAAGAAAAAGTGTGAGAAAGAGTGTATCAAACTATGATAACTCTAGATGGAAGGATAGGTTCAAGAAGGAGGGTACCTCATCTTCTAGGATCTCCACGATAGCCCCAAACCCAACCCAAAACAAGGGCAAAGAAATGGCAAACAAGTCTCGGTCTAGAGACATAAAGTGTTTCAAATGTTTGGGTAGTGGGCACATTGCATCTGAATGCCCAACCAAGAAGGTTATGGTGTTAAAAGATAATGGAGAAATCAATAGTGAGAGTTCCCAAACTGAATCCTCAAGTGAGGAAGAGAGAGAGGAAGAGGAGGAGATTCCTGAAGGAGATTTGTTCATTGTGAGGAGAATGTTAGGAGGAATAGCCAAAGAGGGTGAGGAAAGTCAAAGAGAAAATATTTTCCATACTAGATGTCTTATCCAAGGCAAACTGTGTTCCTTAATCATTGATGGAGGGAGTTGTACCAATGTAGCAAGTATTAGGTTGGTGACAAAAATGAATTTGGAAACTAAACCCCATCCTAGACCATACAAGTTACAATGATTGAGTGAGGAGGGAGAATTGAGGGTGGATAAGCAAGTGGAGATTGAGTTTTCTATTGGAAAATATAGAGATAAAATTTTGTGTGATGTGGTTCCAATGGAAGCTAGTCATTTGCTTCTTGGGAGACCATGGCAGTTTGATAGAAAAGCTCACCATGATGGTCACACAAATAAATACACTTTTCACCATGAAAACCGCAAGGTTACATTAGTTCCATTGTCTCCAAAAGAGGTATGTGATGATCAAAATATCATGAGAGAAAAAAGAAAGCAAGAGAGAAAAGAAAGGAAAGAAAATGAAAATGAGAGCAAAAAGAAAGAGAGAAAGAATGCTTTGTTTGTGAAGAGTGGAGAGGTGAGGAGAGCTTTAATGGCAAGGAAGTCTATGTATATACTCTATAATAAGGAGATTACTGCACTTGATTCTGACCTTGAACTTCCTAGTAGAGTTAAATCTATTTTGTAGGAATTTCAAGATGTTTTTCCAGAAGATATACCACCAGAACTTCCACCATTGAGGGGTATTGAACACCAAATTGATTTGGTGACAAGGGCTGTGTTGCCTAATAGGCTAACATAGAGGAGTAATCCTTAAGAGACCCAGGAAATTTAAAGGCAAGTTTCTGAATTAATGAGCAAAGGATGGGTTGACGAGAGCTTGAGCCCTTGTGCTGTACCAGTTACATTGGTGCCAAAGAAAGATGGAAGTTGGAGGATGTGTTCGACATTGCGGGGGTAGTCAACAACATCACCATCAAGTACAGCATCCCATTCCCAGGTTAGATGATTTCTTTGGATGAGTTGTATAGCTCTTGTTATTTCTCTAAGATTGATTTGAAAAGTGGATATAATCAGATTAGAATTAGAGAAGGTGATGAGTGGAAAACAGCTTTTAAAACCAATTATGGTTTGTATGAGTGGAAAGTAATGCCATTTGGATTGACAAATGCCCCTAGTACTTTCATGAGATTGATGAACCATGTTTTGAGAGAGTTTCTAGGGAAATTTGTGGTTGTTTATTTTGATGATATTCTTGTATATAGTAAAAATTTGGATGAGCATTTGCATCATTTGCAATCTGTTTTATATGTGCTTAGAAAAGAAAGATTGTATGCTAATTTGGAAAAGTACACGTTTTGTAAGGACCATGTTGTGTTCTTAGGATTTGTGGTTAATTCTAGTGGAGTGCATGTAGATAAAGAGAAAATAAAAGCAATCCAAGAATGGCCAACTCCTAAGAGTGTGAGTGAGGTAAGAAGTTTCCATGGGCTTGCTAGTTTCTATAGGAGGTTTGTTAAGGATTTTAGTACCATTGCTGCACCTCTAAATGAACTAGTCAAGAAGCATGTGGGATTTAAATGGGGAGAGAAACAAGAGAAAGCATTTGCTGTCCTAATGGAGAAATTAACACATGCACCCATACTTGCTTTGCTTAACTTTGCTAAATCCTTTGAGCTTGAATGTGATGCATCTGGGGTAGGCATAGGTGCTGTTTTAATGCAAGAGGGACATCCCATTGCTTATTTTAGTGAGAAAATGAATGGGGCTGCCCTTAACTACCCTACATATGATAAGGAATTGTATGCTTTAGTTAGGGCTTTGCAAACTTGGCAACACTATCTTCTGCCTAAGGAGTTTATTATTCATAGTGATCATGAGTCTCTAAAGTATTTGAAAGGACAGGGAAAGTTGAACAAGAGACATGCCAGGTGGGTGGAGTTTCTTGAACAATTCCCCTATGTGATCAAGTACAAGAAAGGTAAGTCCAATGTGGTTGCTGATGCTTTGTCACGCAGGTATGCTTTAATGACTACTCTTGAAACTAAATTTCTTGGTTTTGAATATATTAAGGAACTGTATGAACATGATGCTGATTTTTCTCATATTTATCAAACATGTTCTCATACTATATCTGATGGGTATTTCAAGCATGATGGTTACTTAATAAAGGACAAGAGACTTTGTGTGCCTAAAGGTTCAATTAGGGAATTGCTTGTTCAAGAGGCACATGAAGGGGGCTTAATGGGACACTTTGGGGTGCAAAAGACATATGACATCTTGCATGAGCATTTTTACTGGCCACACATGAAGCATGATGTGCATAAGTTGTGTGATAAGTGTCTTGTTTGTAAAAAGGCTAAGTCTAAGGTCATGCCGCATGGATTATATACTCCCTTGCCTGTTCCTGAACACCCTTGGATTGATATTTCTATGGATTTTGTTTTAGGTTTGCCTCGGCCTAAGGGAGGGAAGGATTCTATTTTTGTGGTGGTTGACAGGTTCTCAAAGATGCCTCACTTCATACCATGTAAGAAGGTGGATGATGCATGTCATGTAGCTGATTTATTCTTCAAAGATGTGGTAAAACTGCATGGTTTGCCTAAGAGTATTGTAAGTGATCGGGACTCTAAATTCCTTAGTCATTTTTGGAGGACCTTGTGGGGAAAGATAGGCACAAAATTATTATTTTCTACCACTTGCCATCCCCAAACTGATGGGCAAACAGAGGTTATAAATAGGACCTTATCTACTCTCCTTAGAGCTGTTCTAAAGAAAAATCTTAAGTCTTAGGAGGAATGTTTGCCACATGTTGAGTTTGCTTATAATAGGGCTATACATAGTACTACTCAGTTTTCACCTTTTGAAATTGTATATGGTTTTAATCCTTTGACTCCTTTAGATTTATTGCCTTTACCTAACATTTCTCAATTGCAAGATAAGTCGGGCAAGGTGTTAAAGCCGATTATGTCAAGAAATTGCATGAGAAGGTTAAGGCCCAAATTGAGAAGAAAATGGAAGGGTATGCCAAGCATGCAAACAAAGGAAGGAAGAAGGTAACATTTGAACCAGGTGATTGGGTATGGGTACACTTCAGGAAGGAAAGATTTCCATCTCAAAGGAAGTCTAAGCTTATGCCAAGAGGAGATGGACCTTTTCAAGTATTAGCTAAGATCAATGACAATGCATATAAGATTGACTTGCCAGGTGAGTATGGTGTGAGTGCTACCTTTAATGTGGCTGATTTGTCCTTTTATGATGCAGGTGATGATTTAATAGATTTGAGGACAAATGCTTCTCAAGAAGGAGGGAATGATGAGGACTTCATGGGAGAAGCCCAAGCCCAGACCCAAGTCCAGAAAGAAGTCCAAAATCCAATACAAGGTCTAGGAGGGCCCATGACAAGAGCAAGAGTTAAAAGGGCCCATGACAAGAGCAAGAGTTAAAAGGGCCGAAGAAGAACTTAAAAAGATTGTGAACAACTTATTAGAGGCCCAACATCAGATTGAAGCCCAACATGTGGAGCCTAGGATTTACACATGCATAGCCCACTTGGAATGAAAGGAGAAGAGCCTCTATTTGGTGTATGGTTGTATTAAAAAAAAATGTATTTTGTCCACAGCAGGATTAGAACCCAAGCACTTGAAGCTGAATATGTCTCCTTAACCACTGGAACATATCAGTGATGCTTATGCTTAGGGGTTTTATTTTTATTTTTGTTAAGTCCTAAATGGGCAAACCTCTAAACTGAATTGTACTAAAACATTTGGAGATCGTTAGAGAAAAGATAGACACACATTTTGGAATATACAAAGCGAGAGTTTTTGCTCGCTAGGGTTCTTCCTTGCATTATTTGATCTTATCAAGAATTAACCAATTCTTGTGGCGATCTTCCTTGGCTTATCAAACTAGGTTTGTGGCGCCATTCTTATCTTTTCTTTTCATCAATTTCGTTTCTAGTTCTTCCTTTCAATTTCGTATTTTTTTTTCTCAATTTTTGTCACAAATTTCTCGCGTTCATATCTCAAGCTTTACGTACTATTTTTCGGTGTTTCTTGAGTCTAATTCGTGATTCAAAAAGAGATCTTTCATCTCGTTTTGGAATCATGCAATTCCGATGTCTATAGCGTGAGATATGGAATTTTCCTAAAACGGACAAAAATTTGTTCTTTCCCTTCTTATTCTTTCTTTCAATCTCATCTTCCAAATTCTGATTGTTCTAGTCCTAATAGGTCCGAAATCAAGAGCCTTAAGGAAAACCTCATCAGTTGTTGAGAAGGTTAGCTGGTATGAAGCTTGAGAGAGTTCTTGGGTAGGAACTTAAGTGAGTGCGCTAACTCAGCTTAAACAACAAAATAATGGCTACTTGCCACAAGAAGGATAGATAAGAATTGGGAGCCTCTGACAATTACTTTTCGTATACTATAAATGGCTCCAAATGAAGAACCAATATCATCAACTTATCATCAAAACTCAACATACACACATATTCAAACTAATATCCAAGTGAAAAACCAATAAGAATCAATCACAAACTATTAAGGTTATATATGTATATCTTTTTATAACTTCAAATTCATCATTCATATACATACAACCAATACATCTTATACACCATAAGAAATTATCAATCAATCCATTTGTGTAAAATTTAAGAAGCAAGAATAGATGAAGCATGGTAAAGATATTCAACAACCCTTACTTATACTTCTTTGTTAGAGGTGTTCTAGTTTCCTTCTTGTTCTTCCCTCGTTTCTTCCTTCTTTCTTCTTCTTCTTCTTTTTTTTCTTTCTTCCTTCTTTCTTTCTCACGTTCTGCTCCCACTTTTCTTTTATTTTTGTTCTATTATTCTTTCTTGCTTATCTCTACATTTTTCTCTTTTCTCTCTACTGTAGTTGTGTGAAAGGAGAGAAAATGAGAGATAATCATGCAACAAGTCAAAGACGGTAGAGAAAAAGTTTGTGGGATAAGGTGGTTTGACTTTCATGGTTTAATGGAAGTGTTGTATCTCTTACGGATATTTTGATCTTCTTTTAATGAGTTTTCTACTTTCCATAAGTGTAATAGGACTTCTTTTAATTTCCATACTCATCATTTAATGATTATCCTTATACACCATTTACAACCACCAAGCTATATTACATTTACTGTGTTGCTAAAACTATCAAACTAGTTCAATTGATTCTTAGAAATTTACCATATTTCATCCTAAGTATTTGTGAACTAGAAATAAAGTTTCCATATTGACTTATTTCATCTAAACAATTTATGCTAAGTTCTAAGCTAATATAAGTTATTTTTCACATTTGATGTTATAACATTATACATAAACTAGCTCAGAAAATCACCATAATTAACAGGTAACTCATACAAGTGGTATTGAACTTCTATAACAATAATCAAGGCTAATAGGTTAGGGAGGATGTTACAAGGGTGATATAGAAATGAAATTTGTTGATACAGACTATCAAAGGGTAGATATCTTTACAAAACCCCTTAGTGAGGACAGATTTTATTTTATAAGAGAAAACATCAATATGATGCCTCTTAAGTGATTGATCTTGAACTATGTAAGGTTTGATTTATACTTTGCTTTGTAATATGATGTTTAAGAATGTTTTTAATGCATGAAAATATAAGTTTTTATCCATGGATTGCAAATACTAAGAGTCTAGAATATGTTGGGAACCCTAAGAAGCTTAGTGTCAGAAGGTAAGAGAGTTCATGAGAAAGTTGTGCCAACCCTCTCACTTGACAATTTACCAACAACTAGTTTTTGAAGATAAACGTCTTATCTTTTCATCAAAGGGCATTTACTGCCTTCCAACAGTAAAAACTAGTCAAAACGATCATTTTTCTTTCTATAAATCCCCCCAAACAACTCATTAACCTAATCTAATCCATTTCCACCCACTCTTACTCAAGATCTTTGTACTTTCTCACACTCTCTCATCTTCATCCCTCTTATTCTATCTTGCTCTCTGCTACCAATGTTCTTAAGAATCCTAAGTTTACCTAACTTACATATATCTTTCTCTATGTATAATACGAGTCAAGCACACAATAATGAGAACTAAGAACCTAACCATCACTCCTTCATCCCCCACTTCAACTAAAGAACATCCATCCTTATCCTCAACCTCTCCTGAACCCTCTCTAAAATCTCAAACCTGGGCTCAAATATAAACTCAAGTCCTAGTTATAAAAAGAAGGCATTCCTTAAGGGTGATGTCAGGGGCTTTCGAAAGCACTGCTCCAAAGAAGAAGGCCATAATAGAGGAGGCAATTGTGTTCAAGGAAGAAGAGAAATAAAAAGTACCCTCTAAACCCACTAAGAAGGAAAAAAGAGAATTCTCTCAAAAACCTCTAAGGATTAAATCTGAGAAAGAGGGTAGCAAGAGCTATACTGAATGGTTTAAAGGAAAGAAATTGCTCTTGGGAGGAGCATAAACTTATTGCCAAATAAGGGAAAGACCTGAGACCCTATATGAGAATATTGGAATAGGAAAAATTATTTGCCATCAGTGAGAAGGTTTATCCAACACTATGCCAAAAATTCTATGCTAGTTCAACCATTAATAGACGTCTACATGTAATCATCTCTAGTGTTAAAAGGATCCAAATAAGAATAGATTTGGAGTCCCTGGCAACCATTATCGGAGTACCAAACAAAAGGGTTAAAGCATTTGATGAAGAAGGGTGGCATGAAGGTGTATGGGAGGAAGGTGTAGACACTCTCTTCACTAATGAGAAGTCAAGGCTGGCAAGTGATCTAAATACCATTGTCAAGTTCTTGCACTCTCTTTACTGCTTCATGGTGATGCCTAGAATAGGCAACACACAAAAAATCCATGAAGCTGATATGGTAATCATGTACCATATCAAGGAAAGGAAACCCCTTAACCTTCATTTCGTAATACTGAAGTATATGATTCCTACCATTGAGAACAACAAAAGGGCTACAAGTTTGCCCTATAGGATGCTCCTCACCAAAATCTTCAAGCATTATGGTGTGGACTTGAAGAATAAAATAGTAGAAAAAGAAGGACCTGTTTTCACTAGAAAACATCTGAAGTATATGCACCTAGAGAAGAGAGAGCCTGGGGACAAATGATCTCAATTAACAACAAAACTCAGACATGATCACCCAACCAAACCTAAGAGCCCTGCAAAGAAGAAGGAGAAGATTGTTGAAAAAGATGCTAAAGAGGAAGCTGAGAGAGTTGAGTCAGAAGGTGACTCAAAAGAAACTCTAATTAAAGAGATAATCAGCAAGAAAAGAAAAAGAGAGATAGAGGAAAAGGAGAAAAAGAAAAAAATGATGAAGAGAAGAAAAAGAAGAAAAAAGATAAGACACTAACAGAGAAGGAGAGTGAGAATGTTAGTAATGAACCCTTTCACCTTGAGGAACCCTCTCAACTTGAACCTGAACCCTCTCAGAGTCAGATGGAACTCTCTCAAGAACTTGAAAGAGAACCCATTCTTGAAGAAAAACCTGGCCCTAAATAATCCCAACCTGCTGATGTGCTTCTAACCACTCCAAGAACCTGCTATTGATGTACTAGAAAAACCTAAAGATGACCCTGCTACTGGTTTCTCCAATGTGGATCCAAGAGTTACATTAGCAAGAATACTCACTCAACTCTCTTAAGAAGGAATTCTAACTCTTAAAGGACCACTAATCTCCTTTGGTCCTGCAAGAATTGAAGAAGAAGAGAGAATTCTTGAAGAATAAGGGTAAGGAGGAGAAGAGGGACAATAACAAGTGGTTGTTGAAAAAGAACCCTCTCAGCAAGGGACTGAGAAGATTGGAGAAGATGAACACTCTCAGTTTACTAAGAAGGTTGTAACTCCCCAATCCCTTCAACAACAAGTTGATGAGGCTACTTCTATACCCCATTCCCCTATCATATATGCTTTACTAAGGCATCCCTCACCTATTTATGATGCCACTACTCTAAGAACAGTCAAGCCCAAAGACACACCCTGGTCTTGAACCTACTCTTGAGTGTTTGGACTCTTTAAGTGGACTAATCTCTCTTGGCTCTTTCCTAAATGTCCTTGCTAATGAACCCGAGGCAAGCAAAGAAGATCAAGTAATTGCACAAGATGGACATGTAGAAAGAAATGAGACCCATCATGGGTTAACTCAAGCAGAACCTACCCCTTCCAAACCACCTATAAAGAAAACTTACAAGTCTACCAAGGAAGAGATCAAAATACTAAGGGTTGAAAACAAGAAATTGAGAAAAAAAAGGGTAAGGTAACTTAATGCTAGACAAAGGGAAATCCACTCCACACTACAATATTTCACGGATAGATTCTTAATGTTTGATGAGTGGATAGTAAATAAATGGAGGAATAAGTCATTTCAGGAACCACTAGAAAGGAACACTGCACATATCCCCCACATATTCAGATTCTAGAATTCATATCTTCCTTATCTTCTTCTGACTAATCAAGATCCCAGCAGCCTTAGGACTCAATGATGTAGTATAACCCCCCGATTTTTGCTGATGCCAAAAAAGGAAGATAGGAAAAAATGAAATTTTTTGTTTTGTTTGGCATATTCTTAGGAGGAGTTAGTAATCTTTGGGGAAGTTAGTAATTAGTTAAGAAAGTTCATATTTTGCTTTGAATTCAGACATGACTATGTAATGATTTGTATTTGAATGAATGAAAAGCAGTTGTTTATCCAGAAATTTCATTCTTCAAGATTATATTTGTTATTTTAAATTTTAGAATTACTTTTTGCTATCAATTGAAAAAGAGTGTTGAATTGAGGGGGAGTTCATCTTAACTCTCTCACTTTAAGTAGTGGAAAAAGTAATGACCTTCAATTCCTACAAGCTCACTTAGAAGTTTCAAAATAGTTTGTCATCATCAAAAAAAGGAGAATGTAAGCTCCAAAGCCCTTTGGTGGCTACATTTGTAAGTTGTGTTTTGATGATAACTACATTGAAAATTATGAACATTTGCTCTTAAGCATCTTGATAATTCTAACATGATATTTGTGGAGTTTTCTTGTTAGTAATAACTTTTTCAAGACTAAATCAGTTATAAGGGAGCTTTCTAGATGATTAAAGGGGGCTAATAAGATCAATTTCTGACTTAAGAGAGTTCAAGGTGCATCCTGAGAAAGTTCTTGAAGAACTTAAGAGAGTTCATCCTGAGAAGGTTATGAGAAAGTTAAAAAATGTGAGCATTCTCCACCAGGACCAAATTAAGAGCAAATCAAAGTTAAAAGGAAGCTTTCATCATCCAAGTTATCAAGATTAAATATGAAGATAATGATGGAATCAAAGATTAAGAAGTGTTAAGGAACTTCAAACTTGAGAAAATTGCTAAGAAGGTTAGCTGGTATGAAGCTTGAGAGAGTTCCTGGGTAAGAATTTAAGTGAGTATGTTAACTCAACATAAACAACAAAATAACAATCACCTGCCACAAGAAGGACAGATAACTATTAGGAGCCTCTGATAATTACTTTCTGCATGCTATAAAAGGATCCAAGCTTGAAATGAAGAAAATTGAATGATTGAAGAACAATCTGAGATAGATAAAAGCTCTAACATAAAGAGTAACTCTCTCACTTCTATATACTTTATTCTAAAATTTCTGAAATCCTTAGTAGGTGTGTTGTAGGTTCTGCAAAACTAAGATTATATATTCTTTGAGTGATTTCAAGACTTATCCACTTGTATCAAACACTTAAAACCTATCTTTGATTGTTGAGTGTGTGTGGTGAGCTAGTGGGTTATGCAAGCCACTTGTAAGGTTAGTGAATCTCGTTTGTAAGAGCCTAAAGAGGCTTAAAAAGAAAGAATACTTGTTAAAACATGCCTAGAGAGGATGAGAGAAAAGAATACTCGTTTATAAGAGCCTGAAGAGGCTTGGTAAGAAATAATACTTTGATATAATGAAAATTGTGATATTTGCTAGGTACTGGACGTAGCCCTAAGTGGTTTGGGGGTGAATCACTATAAATTTTGGTCTCTCACCTCTCTTCCTTCACTTGAACTTTTTTCAATTTGTTCTGATACTGATTCTAAGTAAAATAGAGTTCTTCTCTATAAGAACAAAAGTATTTTTGAGTTCAAGTGAACTTAACAAGAATCTCTCCTTATGAAGGGTAAATATATGTTTTTGGAATTGATTCTTGCTACTAGAAAGGATTTTCAAAGTATAAGGTTTACTACATTAAGTTTTTAATCAGAAAAGAATTTTATGTTGTAGTCTGAAAGTGTGAGAGAGTCCAATTTCACTCAACCAGTTAACTCTCTCACCCTATAGTATTTGTTCTTGTTTTCCCTTATTGTGAACTCTTTCACCTAACCCTATACTTTAAAGAAACCGTCTAACCTCCAAGTTTGTTAAACTTGAGAAAGGTGTGAGAAGTCAGAATTTTTTAAGTGAAAAGCAACACAATTCAACCCTCTTCTTGTGTTTCTGCTAACTTCAAGCCCTCCCCAACCTGTCTGTGCTTACGAGAATATGAAGCTACCTCCACTAGATGGTATTCCCTTCCAGACAATCATTCATTCCATCCATGAGCACACCTTTCTTCTCCAGCTATAGCTTAACATGAATGGTTTTGTTTGGTACATTAAGCTAGAGAGCCTTTGCCACAAGCTGCGGCCGTGGAACCACTTCAAGTTAAATGTGTGAAATTTAGGGTCTTAGGAGTGTACCAATTTAATGGTCTTGACAAGTTAAATATGGATTAGTTGCATCTAGGATTACCCATGGTATTGAGCCTCATGGAAAAATTTGAGATGAATATCCAATGATGAAATGGAACATGGAATGGCTTGGTTATTATGGGAGCTTTATAATTTTTTTAGTTTGCATGATGAACCCTTGAATTTTTTTTTTGTACATATGCATATGAAATCATTACAAATATGTGGGATTTTGGATTAAAGGTGAAAAATCTTATTTGGAAAAGTGATTAAAAAAATACTTGTGCAATAAAGGTTTATATGTTATTTTGGTTACATGACTCTCTCTTAAATTGATATCTTTGGTAATTTTCCTTTGAAAAAGATCATTTTTCTCTTTTAAAAAAATATGAATAAAAGAAAATGAATGGCCGAGTAGGGAGCAAAGGGTTTTGATGTGTGGTTTGGGCACACGATCATAACTCTGAGCCCTTAAACTAGGGTTGCAATGTATGGAAGAATGCATAAAAAAAATTACACTTGCATTTTTCCAATTCCATCTAAATATGTATTTTGTGTTTTAAAAAAATTATGCATAAATGTATCTCAGTGTTGATAGGGCCATTGCGATCTTTAATCCACTCTAGTCATTTAAAAATTGGTTGCAAGCCTTTTTTTACTTTACTATAATGAATGGTTAAAGTAAATGACAATATTCCAATTACATAGAATTCCAATAAGCATGTTGCTGAAAGCATCTTGCATTATGCAAAGCAATATCAACAGATTTTAGGTTGCTAATCTCCGAAAGGAACATCTTGCTCAAACTCATTAAATGGTTGTTGAAATGGATCAATTTCGACAAAAATGATTCAACATTTAAACCCCAAAAAAAATCATCATGTTGGGATGGGAGAAGGGAACCTTTCCACCAAAATAATCTTCTCCATGTCCATAGAAAAGAAAATCATTAGAAATGGTGAGTCTGGTTCGATGCTTCGATGGAGCCCTTTAAAGATCCATCAAACTAGTCGATGTCATCGTATAGAGCATGAACAAATCCCTCTCTAGCCTGTAAAACTAAAATCACCTACAAATGATTGATATAAGATCACCTACAAAATCACCTGCAAATCTAATGAACAACAATATCAGCATGTTGGTATTTTTAAAATGAGAGCTTTAAAGACAGGATGGATATAAGAGCTCGAGGTCGAGATTTAGGAGGCTTCAGAAGAAGAAATTACAAACCATGGAGAGGAAACCATATAAAATTAGCTAGTGTGCACTTTCGCAACCTTCTTCAGCTCATCGTTCTTCACCCGAAGCAACTTCTTGGGCTTAGTCGATCATGGACAACATGTCCCCAATTAGACATGCTGATCTTTGGCTGTCATCGTTCCTTCTTCGCATCAGCAACTGGTTCTTGTATCTTGCAGAAAACTCAACAATGGACCTAACGAGGAGATCAAAAGTTGTGTAAAAATAATAAGGAGAAAGACTGGGAAGAAGAGAAAAGAGATGTTCTTGGTTGAAAAGAAAAAGGGTTTGAAGAAGGAAGATAAGGTTGGCTTATGTATAGGTAGAAGGAAGGGCATTTAGAAGAAATACACAACAAAATTGAATTGAGAAGGTTGGTTATGGATGGTGATAACTCCAAGAATAGGAGTTATTTTGCTTTCATTTGAGAATTAAATGTATGTTAGTATTAGATTTTCAAAGCATTTCAGTCCACTTTGTTTAATTTTAGACGACTAAGCTTCCCTTCTCAAATAGATTGGAAAAATGAGCTTTTAGTGATTGCATCTAGAAGAATTGAGTAATTCCTAGGTTCTCACACACTTGGTTAATGCTTTGCTGCAAGAGTTGAGGATGACTAAAGTCTTAGAAGAGCCTGGAGAAGTGAGAAAAAGCTGGAAAAAAAAAAGCAAGGAAGAGAGAGAGAGATTCAGGCAGGGCATGCCTAGGCGCGCCTGTCTCTGTCCATCATAATTTTGCAGTTGAGAAGGCAATGCCTAGGCGTGGTATATTATTGCCTAGGCATAGATTGCTAACTAAAATTTTACTTCGCAAGGACCACACCCAGGCATATAACAAACCACGCCTAGGCATGGGAAGACCCTATTACGCGAATTAGACTTTATATTTTGATTGGAAAGACCACTTTTGGGGACTTTCTGAAACTAGATAACCCTAGTTGTAACATCCTCTCTTTAGCATGTTATACTAGTTTATTGTTACAAAGGTATCATAACACTTGTTTAACATGTCAGCTTAATTTTGTGACAAACTAAGTTAGTTTAGGCATTTTGTTACAACCTAGAGTGTGAAAAGTAACTTAAAATGACTCAGATAGTAGCATAAAGTGCTAAGTTGAGAGAAAAAAATCTAGCGGATTTGTTTCTAGGTCATGTTTGCTCTTTTACTTACCGCAAGTGCACGAATCGCACTTATAATATAGTTAAGAGTCAGATATCATTCTCACAAGGACTAAGGTTAAAATCAATGCTAAATATAAACTAAAAGTTTAAGAGTTTCTATCTAAGGGCATATAAATTGAGAAAAGAATGTCTAAACTAATTAAAAGAACTTAAAAACTTTAAGATTAAATTGAGGTTGAGAATTAGAGAATAGGGAATCTTTTTTCACCTCCTACTTCAATTGATAACAAGTAATCCTTATGAGCAATATAAACGAAATGATTAGGTTAGCTTGAGAATCTAAATTAATTAAAAGCCTATGTCTAGGTCAATCAACCATGCTTCAGTTACCTAATTCACCATGTTTTCATGAGAACTAGTATAAATCCACTTATTAAGATCTATTCCCAATAGTTACTATGCATGGTCAATAGGTATATGTCTATCCTATTAACGAATCATCTCACCCAAATCAATTGAATGAAATAAAGCATGCATCAATCATACATATGATCTCAAATCCAAATTCCTATGTCTAGGTTCATTAGATTTCAACAAATCAATCAAAAGCTGATCAAACAATCAAAAGTATTAAGCACTATATAATTGAACAAAACCATTTCATGTATATAAACTTAGCATTACAATATTATTCAATATTCATAAGAGGATCCAAAGTAAACCCTACACACAGCTTAGCCAGCCATGAAGCACAAAAATATAGCAAAATACATCATGTTCATGGAAAGAAAATGAGAAAGTAGAAGATAGAGAAGAGGAAGCTCAAGGTTGATGATCCTCCAAGCTCCAATCCTCCTCCAAGGTGAAGAAAGCCCTCAATCTTAGTTACTTCTGCTTCCTTTATGTCTAAAACACAAAACCCTAGCAGCTGTTCTCTAAAAACATCAAAAGCTCTAGTGCAAAATGGATACAATAGTATTTATAGGCTGAATAAAATAAAGTCACGTTGTGGCATTAAATACATCATGCTGCATTGCGCTTACAACTAGGTTACAGACGCCGCAACATCCATTGCTTACGTTCCACGATTTCTAGTACTGATGCAGGGGAATCACCACACGTCACGACATTGCTTGCTGATCTTCAATTTTGACTTTCTCTTGGGTTTCCTGGTCTAAAGTTATTCCAGATTCTTCATTTTTCTGCTTTATTGAAGCCCTGTATGTAATGGAGAAATTACCATTCTAATATCAAATGCAAATTTTCTCAATTCATCATAATTTTAGAAGTATTTACTCAAAAACATAATGGAAATCATCAAAATGAAATCAGATGAATATGATGCTAAAATCTTCCATTTATGCATACAAATAAGGACTAAGCAACCAATATAGCACAGATATGGGGCATAAATAACTACATATTGTGGAGTTATCACACCCCCAAACCTAGATTTTTGCTTGTCCTCGAGCAAAACAAAGTATATTTACAAAGATCAACATTAATAACCTGCATTCAGCCACATTCGCAATTCTACTTTCACTTAACCCAAGCTAGTGTATGATGATTGTATAAAATCTCAAAGAATACACATACCTCTCAATTAGTTTCACACATGTACAATCCTCATCATGCTAGCATTCACAGCTTCCTTTTATACAAGATATTTTTTCCAATATCATGCAAACAAAACTTCTTCCAATCAATTCAGATTCGCCCAGATGAGGTTATGAACATACATATGAATATAATTCACAGAATCCACAAGATTGTAATATAACTCTCTCTCCACTAATGTAAATCACACAAGATTAAGGATCAAAAGGGACTTTATTAGCTTGTAATGTAAGGCCAAGGGTAATGGGTAATAGAATAAAAGGATAGGATTTAACACAAACATTGAGAAACATAAGCATGTTATTTCAAGTCTTGAGCCTCTAACAGATATTAGTAGGATATTTAACAGTGAATATAGAAAACTCGCCAAAATCATTTTGATGCTTTTCAAACTTTACTTTTCTTATGCTTTGCCTTTTTTTTCTTTTTTTTTTCTTAATTTTGCAAAGCAATGATTTTTCTTAGACTGCATCTGGCTCCTTCAGGCTTATTTTGTATTGAATTCTTAATACCCCTAATCAATAGGCTCACTTCAAGAAACAACATATTTTATACTCAACAAACAATAATGGTAGGAAGAAAATGCAATGCTTTCATATGCATTAGAATGGTTAATAGGTTAACGATCACAATGGTTATGAAAAACAAATAAGGCCAAACATATATAAGCTTTGTCGCAACCGGGATCGCGACGAGACGACCGAAAAAAGATAAAATCAATGGAGTCGCCACCAATGTTTATTTAAATTAGGAAAACATTAGAAAAACCCTTTAATCAAGCAAACTGGTTTTTTGAAAATGAGTTTGGATTCGGGAGTCGATTACAGGTAGGGAAGGTATTAGCACCCTACACTGCCCGTTCCATGAACGGTACCTTAAGTTAGTTGTGCAAATTTTAATAATCTCAAATACATTTATTTTAACCCTTTTAAACAAAAGACTTTGTAATTATTTTTTTTATATTTTTTTTATTTTTTTGAAAAGAAATAAAAGAAACAACCAAATTATGAAAATTTATTTTTTTTTGGCTTGACAGAAATGGATTTCTGCTCCTACGTATCTCCTGGTGCAATGGAGAATTCAAAGTCATGTAGTTCTTTATAAAATAAGTATGGGTTGATTGATTTTAATTAAGAAAGAGATTTTTTTTGAAAAAGAGATTTTGTTTGAAAACAAATCCATTCTTCCACGGGGTTCAAGTTAGCACCAGGCTACTCAATAAACCCTTATGATTCAAATGACATTGAAGATAGTATCCGCTATTCAATCACCATCATTGATCATTGCATGGATTAAAAACTAATTTTTTTATTTTTTTTATTTTATTTTTGGGAGTATTCTAAGACAAATAAGTAAACATAATTTTTCATGATCCAAATACATAATAATAGAGGCAAGATTAAATATGAACATTTCAAATCAAACCACTTTAAACAAATTTATTTTATTTTATTTTATTTCTCTATTTTTTCATATTTTTTATATATTTTTTTATATTTTTATATTTTTGCTTTTTATTAGTCACACAACACAATATAAAACATACCATTAAATAAAATAAACATCAAACAAAAAATTATTCCTAAATGACAAACAAATAAACTCAAAATACATTTTTTTATTTTTTTATTGGTATTTTATTATTATCTATTCCTATGCCTCTCATCCCTACATTTTTCATTAAGTCTCTAAAAAAAAAAAAATCTAATCTTAACCCAATAAAAAAGGAACTCAGCCCACTCAAAACACTACCCCACTACCCACTTTTTATTTTTCGTTTTCAGTTTTTTTTTATTTTTATGGGCTTTCAATATTGACCCAAACTTAGAAGGAACTTGAATAAAAAAAAAAAAAAAAGGGAGGGGTTATTTTGAAAAGTCGAAACGGAAATGGGAAAGGGAAAGGGAAGGATGCCCCCCCCGACAAAGACGAACGGCGGCGTGGAGACGAGGGAGCCGGAGAGGAGCGCGACGGTGCGCACGGAAGCGCGATCGATGGCGGCTCACTGCGGTTCGGCACTAGTCCGCGATGATCCTGGTGTGAGTGGAGCGGCTTGCCGGATCTGGTGCGGGGCTTGGCAACGGCGGTGGAGGCGCTGCGACGCGGTGGGGCTCGGGCTTCACGGTGCGGCTCACGCGGCTCGCGATGAACGAGGGGAGGGAGCAGAGGGTGACGGTGCGGGCCGGATTTGGGTTGTCTCGGTCTGAGTTCGATGGCTAGGCGTCACGGTGGTGGGTAGCAGCTCTGGTGACACGGTGAGGGCGCAGCGGTGCGGTGGGGGTCGCGGTGGAGTTGGCGGTTTTGGAGGGATGATAGTTTTTTGGATAGTTGTGGGTGGTTTGTGGATGATGGAAGCTTGATGGTGAAGGGGTCACGATGGTCCCGCTTGAGCTCACGGTGAGGGGGTGTGGCTAGCGATGTGATCTGTGGATGTTGAAGATGCGTGTAGTGCGGTTTGGGGAGGTTGTGTGAACAGTGAGTTGAGTTATGTCTTGAAGGCTATGGAGGGCGATGGTGGGGTGACGTGGTGGTGTTGGTAAGGAAGGTTGAAGATGGAGATGGTGGGTCATTGGGTGAAGAGGGTAAAGTTAGGTGGTTGCTGGTGTGCAGGTGGGTGTGTGTGCCTGGAGTGTCTGAGTGACGGTGTGAGTGGTCTGGCCGTTTTGGTGTAATGGAGGTGAGTGAGGGTGGCCGCAAGCTTGAAGCTGGGTTGTGAAGTTCTGGTAGAAGATGGTTCCAGGGGGGCGAGAGTGGTCTCTGCCTGTTGGAGAAATCTCAAAAAAATCTCCTCTGCTTCCCTTCCCCTTTTCCTTTGTATCTGAAAAACAGAGGCCTCCCTGTCCGAGGTGGAGAGGTTGCCAGGGTTAACCCAGCTTGGGTCGCCATGGTATTCCCTCATTTATGCTTACTGCTCTCTGCTCCAAGCTCCCCTTTCTCCAATGCCTGCTACCCTTCCCAAACCAAGATAGGCAGCTCCCCAAGGTTCTAAGTAGCCAGCTGCAGCACAGCTAGGAGAAAGCTACTCTGCTTACTTGCTTTTCTTTTTTTTATTATTCATTTTTGTTGTAACAGCAGAAGGAATTCATTTTTTATATTTTTTATATTTTTTATTGTTTTTATTATTTGGTCTTTATTATTATATTTTTTTGTTTTTTGTTTTTTTTTATTTTTATTTGCACAAATAAGAAAAACTGACTAAGAAAAAAAATGCTCACAACATCACAATTAAGCGTTAATCCTTGATTAAGTGATAAAAATTTCATGGACAAAATTAGGTATCAGCAGCTGCCTCCATTTGCTTCACATTTAAAATAAATGGGAAGCAAATGAATTGATTTAATTTTGTCCATGAAAATTTTCATTTCTTTTTTTTTCTTATTCCTTTTTTTCTTCGTTTTCTTCTCTTTTTCACTTTTTTCATTTTTTTTTTAGAAAGCAAATTGACTCAAAAGTAATGGACCTTAAACGAGGTAGAAAGTTTGCGGAGTCGGGTATCCGCTGAAACTTGACAAAAAAAAAAACTTAAAATGCTTACGGAATTGGGTATCCGCTGAAACTTAATAGGCAAAAGAAAAAAAGCTTACGGAGTCGGGTATCCGTTGAAGCTGGACAAAAAAGACAAAAAGCTTGCGGAGTCGGGTATCTGTCGAAGCTGGACAAAAAGACAAAAAGCTTGCGGAGTCGGGTATTCGCTGAAGCTTGAAGGCAGAAAGGTAAAAAGCTTATGGAGTTCGGTATCCGCTGAAGCTTAACAGGCAAAAGAAAAAAGCTTACGGAGTAGGGTATCCGTCGAAGCTGGACAAAAAAGACAAAAAGCTTACGGAATCGGGTATCCGCTGAAGCTTAACAGAAAAGAAAAAGCTTACAGGGTAGGGTGCCTGTTGAAGCTTACAGGCAAAAAAAGGAAAAAGCTTACGGAGTCGGGTATCCGCTGAAGCTTAACAGAAAAGGAAAAAAAAGCTTACGGAGTTGGGTATCCGCTGAAGCTTAACAGAAAACTTAAAGCAAAAGATAAAAAGCTTCATGAGTCTGCATTATCGTCAATTTGGACAAAAAGACAAAATGCTTGCGGAGTCGGGTATCCGCTGAAGCTTGAAGGCAGAAAGGTAAAAAGCTTACGGAGTTCGATATCTGCTGAAGCTTAACAGGCAAAAGAAAAAAGCTTACGGAGTCGGGTATCCGTCGAAGCTGGACAAAAAAGACAAAAAGCTTACCGGAATCGGGTATCCGCTGAAGCTTAACAGAAAAGAAAAAGCTTACAGGGTAGGGTGCCTGTTGAAGCTTACAGGCAAAAAAAGGAAAAAGCTTACGGAGTCGGGTATCTGCTGAAGCTTAACAGAAAAGGTAAAAAAGCTTACTGAGTCGTATCCATTGAAGCTTAATGAAAACTTAAAGCAAAAGATAAAAAGCTTATGAGTCAGAATTATCCATTGAAGCTTGAACAGGAAACTTAAAGCAAAAAAGATAAAAAGCTTGCGGAGTCGGGTATCCGCTGAAGCTTGACAGAAAACTTAAAATAGAAAAGACACAAAGCTTGCAGAGTCGGGTATCCGCTGAAGCTTAACAGAAAAGAAAAAAGCTTACGGAGTCGGGTATCCGCTGAAGCTTGAACAGGAAACTTAAAGCAAAAAAGATAAAAAGCTCGCGGAGTCGGGTATCCGCTGAAGCTTGATAGAAAACTTAAAGCAAAAAAGATAAAAAGCTTGCGGAGTCGGGTATCCACTGAAGCTTGACAGAAAACTTAAAGCAAAAAAGATAAAAAGCTTGCGGAGTCGGGTATCCGCTGAAGCTTAACGAAAAAAAAAAAAAACTTACAGAGTCAGTATCCATTGAAGCTAATGTAAAAGAAAAAGCTTAAAACAGAAAAGACACAAGGCTTGCGGAGTCGGGTATCCGCTGAAGCTTGACAAAAAAGAAAAAGGCAATGGGCACAAGGCCTTGACTTGCTTCGGAAGCGATGGGTACGAGGACCCGGAAACTAAAAAGCAATGGGTGCGGGGACCTAAAAACTAAAAGGCAATGGGTGCGAAAACCCGGAAACTGAAAGACAATGGGTGCGGGGACCCGGGAATTAAAAGACAATGGGTGCGGGGACCCGGGAACTAAAAGACAATGGGTGCAGGGACCCGGGAATTAAAAGACGATGGGCGCGGGGACCCGGAAACTAAAAGACAATGGGTGCGGGGACCCGGGAATTAAAAGACAATGGGTGCAGGGACACGGAAACTAAAAGACCATGGGTACAGGGACCCGGAAACTAAAAGACAGTGGGTGCAGGGACCCGTGAACTAAAAGACAACGAGTGTTGACTTTGCATGTGATCTCTGAGATGGTGCATTATGCAATGGATACAATGAATGTGATACCAGATGACAATGCATGTGATGCTAGAGGTGATGCATGATGTAATGGACGCATGATGATGCAATGGATGCGATGCCTGAGGACAGTGCATGTGATGCTAGAAATGATGCGTGACGCAATGAATGTCCTACGATAGGGATTCTCATGAACAAACTGAGTAAGCAAATTTTTTTTTTTTGTGAGTTTTTTTTGTTTTGATTTTTTGTTTTTTGGTTTTTTGTTTTTTTTTTTTTTTTTTTGCACATCGGAGCTTTGGCTCCACAACCCTTAAGGACTTTTTCCCACAGCAAGATCGCGATTGAACAGCAAAATCTGTTGATTGGCCTTATGATCCGTCTGGTCATCCTTTCTTTTCTCATCAACACTTAAAGGGCCTTGAGCCAGAAAACTTTATGCAGTGGGTCTTTGCCAAACCCATATTCAAAGGGGACCATTGTTGATTTGTTGAAATTCTCCTTCATTAGATATGGCTTGTGTAGAAGCTTGGAACTTTCTTTCTCCAAAGGTTCTTATTTCCAACGAACACACTTCAATCTGAATTATCCATTGAGGATATCATTCTCTTCATCGATTGAAACTTTAGAGTTCCTTTGACTTGAGTTGTTCAACAAGAAGCTACCATTAGATGTTAAATTGTACTATTGTGCTCATGTTCACCAACTTGAAGCATCATATGCTAGATATGCATGGATTCAAAAGTACACCAAGAAAGATATTTACTAACTGAGAAGCTTTTTGACACAAATGACATCCACAAAGGATAAAGACACAAGAAGTGGAATAGTGCGGAAACCAAGAGATTTTTTTGTTTTTGTTTGTTTTTTTTTTTTGCTTTTTTGACCCAGTTTGGATGTGATTGATCCTTACTTGATAACTGGACATTATGGCCATTGTTTTATCAGGTATCTACAAAGATATGCCCCTGTGTAAGGTACCAAATGAATTTGACTAAAGGTATGTCATTTGAGAATAAATATACCTCTGTGTAGGCCATTTGACAACAGAATTTGTCCCAGTGGGGAACTTGAGTTTTTTAGAGTAAGGCCAAATAAAATTAGGCAAATTGCCCCAGTTTCGAATTGAATTGAACATGGTAGAGACTTGCCTAATGTAGAGCCAGTTGAACCAAAAGATTTGCCTCAGTATAGGGTTGAATTGCACAGGACAGAGACTTATCCCAATGTAGATCCAGATTGAGTCAAAAGATTTGCGCCAGTGTAGGGCCGAATTGAACAGGGTAGAGACTTGCCCCAATGTAGAGCTAGATTGAACCAAAAGAAAACATGCCCCAGTGTAGAGCCAGCTTGAACACGGCAACAATTTGCCTTAATGTAAGTCCTTTTTTTTTTTTTAGACCGCCCTTGCGGGTTTTCAGCCTAACAATTTTGTCATTTTTTTTTCAATTTTTTTAAGAGCAAGGATTGAAAATTCAGCAGTGCATAAACTTTTTGTCTCAAAATTAAAGTTGATGAAAATGAAAACGACCTTTCATTGATCAGAATGGACTTTTTAAGGCTTGTAATGTGGCCAAGGTTAGGGTTTAGGAAATGAAAGATATAAGGCTCAAATAAGTGTTTAAAGGTTAAGTGGGACCAAGGATCCTTATTCAAACTTAAACTTTGTCAATTACTTTTACGCATTTAAGCACACTTTTCTCTTATTGCTCTCCCTCTTTTTTTTTGTTCTCCATTATTGTTCAAACTTGAACTTTATCAAATTTTCTGCTTTTACTTTCCGCCCCTTTCACTTTTTCATTATGCTTCAAAATAGTCACCATGACAATCAACATTTGTTTTGTTCTTTCCCTTACTGTAGGGGTGATCCTTGTCTAGGGTTTATTGAAGAAAACTCCCAAGCTCCAAATGGGACAATGAGGGATAATAAAAAGATGAATTCTTGTGAAGGATAGAGAAAGATGGCCAATCTTCATTTCAAATTTTGATTGCTCATTTTCAAATATTTTAATTTAGAGACAAAAGGACCATACACACCAAATGATTATTTATTTGCTCCTTTTATTTTTTCTCTTTTTTTGATCTTTTTGTTTTTTTTCATTTTATTTTTTTTTTTGGCAAAGAACACCTGCACACACGAGTCTTATGACCACAAAAAATTCTCTGAATGAGAGTTCTATGAGATCCAAACCAAAAGAAGGCAAGTAAAGAGAGGAAAATAATGACAAGAAAGATCTGGCAAGAACAAGAGTGCCAAGAACATGGGAAAAGAAAACAAGGTAAACTGAGATCCACACAAATCCATCACATTAATGCTTCAAGAAAGTTCACATAAGTTCAAAAACCCAAATGGCTTTAATCGAGCATAGGGTCAGTACAATTAAACCATCGTTTCATGGTAACAACTTGATAAACAAATCAGAATGCCAATCGCTCAGAAATTCCCCAAAGCTTTGAAGAACTCTAGGGTACAGTTCATTCTTGACGGTTAGAAAAATGAATCACCACTTTGTCAAACTTTCTAAGGTTACCCCTGATCAACCATTGTAAGCATTCGTTCCTATTGCAGATAGGCATGTGTAGAAACCTCTAACAATGCTTGGTGATTTACTATTTAGGTAACCGTTGTAGTCCATGAGTTTTTCTGAAGTCCCATTTAACTCATTCGACTTGAAGTCCACCCTCAGTTGGTTCAACATTCTTCATACTTGTCTATCCGTCATTCATTTGGTGCAGTCTTTCCTTTTTCATTTCTCTTTCAATCATTTCACCAATTACCACGATATCTGAAAAATTCGCTGACACACTTCCAATCATATGATCATAGAATGGCGCGTGCAGTGTATCAGTGAACATAGCAAACATCTCTTTTTCTGACAAAGAGGGTTCTACTTGTGCAGCTATTTCCCTCCACCTTTGAGCATATTCCTTGAAAGTCTCACCATCTTTTTTAGACATGCTTTGTAGTTGCATTCTATCTGGTGCCATGTCAATGTTGTATTTATACTGCTTTACAAAGGCATCAGCTAAATCCTTGAAACTCCTTATGTGGACACGCTCAAGATGTGTGTACCAATTCGAAGCTGCCCCAGTTAAACTGTCTTGGAAGAAATGGATTAACAGTTTGTCATCGTGAGCTTGTGAAGCCATCTTGCGAATGTACATTGTCAAGTGATTCTTGGGACAAGTAATCCCCTTATATTTATCAAAAATGCGGGACCTTAAACTTTGGGGGAATGACAACGTCAGGGACAAGACAAAGCTCAGTAGCATCCTTGAGGCCATAACAACCTGCTCTTTCAATGACCCGTATTCTCTCTTCCAAAGTTTCAAACCTCTTTTTGAACTGAGGATTTTCAGCAAAAGAATTCAATGGGTATTGAGGCATGACAGTGGGGACAAAATGTTGTACTGGTGGAGTTCCACTGGTACCTGGGTAATGGGCATATGGTTGGGTTGTGCTCAATGAGTTTGAAGCAGGCATGCCACTGTCAGGGGAATTAGCAACCCATGGTGCTACAAAGCTGGAAGGGAAGCAATATGGTGGGATGAAGAAAGGGAATGGGTGCTGTATTAGCGGGGTTTCATTAGCATTCAGTCGAGTGACTTGAGTTTGGGTATTGTTCAGCAGGTTTGCATTTGGTGTCACTGCTTGCATGCTATTACCAGGGGAATTGGTGGTTAATGATGGTACATAGCTGGGATGGAAGCCATAAGGAGGGAAGGGTGGCACTTGGATTTCTTGAGAATTGGTGACTGAGAGTTGAGTAGTGATTGGCATCACAACTCCTTGAGGATTGAAGCCTTGGTATTATAGAAGGGTTGGAAAGAAACCAGACAGGTGAGGAGGTGTGGTCAGATGTCCCTCGTTTGCCACTGAGGGATTCCCATTTGTGCTCCTTCTATTTTCTATAGACTGTAACATCTCCATCATCTTGAACACTTGTTCTCTGAGTTGATTCACCTCATCCTTCAGCTTTTGAGTTCGTTCTATTTTGTCCATAATCCTTGCCTGAGAACGAGTCCTGTAAGGGTGTCGTGGAAGCAATTTTTTCGTTATAGTGCCCACTTTTTCGCTTGGTAAAACATGATGTGAATATACAATTATCAACATTGACTGAACAAAATTGGCAATATGCATGCATGCAAAGTATTATGCAAATGAAATTTTTTTTATTTTTTTATTTTTAAAAAGAATGCTATGAATGTCATGGTAATGCAAAATAATGTATCTTTTCCTTTCTTTTCCTTTTTTAGATTTAGGAATGTGATGAAAATGTAATATGATATTTTTTATGGGGATGTAATGCAAATACAAGATAATGTATCTCTTTTTTATGCTAAGAATGCTATGAAAATGCAAGATAATGTATATTTTTCTTTTGTTTTTGAATGCTAAGAATGCTATGAAAATACAGGATGATGTTTTTTGTTAGGAATGTTATGAAAATGCAAGATGATGTTTTTTTTTGCTTTTTGATGCTAGGATTATCATGAAAATATAAAATGATTATCATGAAAATATAAAATGATTTTTTTTCTTTTTTATGAATGCTAAGAATGTAATGAAAATGCAAAATGATATATCTTTTTTTTTAAAGTAAGAATGAATGACATGAGAGATAGATGAAAAATGAAAATGCTATAAGATTTATCATTTTTTTGTTGAATTTATTTTGATAAAAAGAATGCAAAGATGGAGGACATGAGGAATAGACAGATAAAGAAAAAGAACGCACCCTTTGTGTCCTAATCAGATGTAACCTAAGAAGCTAGATAACTCTAATTTTTGAGGTAATTATGCTCAACCTATCAGTGTAAGGTTTTTTTCAGGACAGATCTGAACTTCTAAAAAAGTCATGGTCCCCAGATTGCCCCCATCTCGAAAGATAAGGATCCAATTCATGAATTAATCACAAGTAGGGATGAACCCTCTCAATATGACTAGTCCATGATACCGGTAACAATCTGAGTGGTGTCTCAACAAATGTCAAGTGAGCACAAGGCTCCTCAATAACAAAAGTCGAGACCCCTCCTACTCCTCGGGTTCGCACAGACTCGGGTATAGAGCCCAAAAAGTGTGTGAGGTAAGTGATTAGTGACGTGTGTGAAGGAGCATAAAAACCTGTATAAAAACTTAAAAGACAAAAATACCCCTAACCAGCAAAACATATATACAACAGCCAGCCAGCAATCGTCTACCCTAGGGTTTTAACAATTAAGTACAAAGTATATATACAAGTCACAGTATACATGGAATAATGCTGTCAGATATTTACAACAAAGTACTAAATAAAATACATTTACAAACAAATAAGAAAACAAAAACAAAGACAAAGAGGGTAAAATAAATAAATAAAAGATTATTAAAAATTTGCACAACTAACAACAACAGGCCTGACTCTCAGAAAATCCCCAGTGGAGTCGCCAGCTGTCGCAACCGGGATCGTGACGGGACGACCGAAAAAAGATAAAATCAATGGAGTCGCCACCAATGTTTATTTAAATTAGGAAAACATTAGAAAAACCCTTTAATCAAGCAAACTGGTCTTTTGAAAATGAGTTTGGATTCAGGAGTCGATTACAGGTAGGGAAGGTATTAGCACCCTACACTGCCCGTTCCATGAACGGTACCTTAAGTTAGTTGTGCAAATTTTAATAATCTCAAATACATTTATTTTAACCCTTTTAAACAAAAGACTTTGTAATTATTTTTTTTATATTTTTTTTATTTTTTTGAAAAGAAATAAAAGAAACAACCAAATTATGAAAATTTATTTTTTTTTGCTTTGACAGAAATGGATTTCTGCTCCTACGTATCTCCTGGTGCAATGGAGAATTCAAAGTCACGTAGTTCTTTATAAAATAAGTATGGGTTGATTGATTTTAATTAAGAAAGAGATTTTTTTTGAAAAAGAGATTTTGTTTGAAAACAAATCCATTCTTGCACGGGGTTCAAGTTAGCACCAGGCTACTCAATAAACCCTTATGATTCAAATGACATTGAAGATAGCATCCGCTATTCAATCACCATCATTGATCATTGCATGGATTAAAAACTATTTTTTTTTATTTTTTTATTTTATTTTTGGGAGTATTCTAAGACAAATAAGTAAACATAATTTTTCATGATCCAAATACATAATAATAAAGGCAAGATTAAATATGAACATTTCAAATCAAACCACTTTAAACAAATTTATTTTATTTTATTTTATTTCTCTATTTTTTCATATTTTTTATATATTTTTTTATTTTTGCTTTTTATTAGTCACACAACACAATATAAAACATACCATTAAATAAAATAAACATCAAACAAAAAATTAATCCTAAATGACAAACAAATAAACTCAAAATACATTTTTTTTTATTTTTTTATTGGTATTTTATTATTATCTATTCCTATGCCTCTCATCCCTACATTTTTCATTAAGTCTCTAAAAAAAAAAATCTAATCTTAACCCAATAAAAAAGGAACTTAGCCCACTCAAAACACTACCCCACTACCCACTTTTATTTTTCGTTTTCAGTTTTTTTATTTTTATGGGCTTTCAATACTGACCTAAACTTAGAAGGAACTTGAATAATAAAAAAAAGGGAGGGGGTTATTTTGAAAAGTCTGAAACAGAAATGGGAAAGGGAAAGGGGAAGGATGCCCACCCCTGACAGCACGAACGGCGGCGTGGAGACGAGGGAGCCGGAGAGGAGCGCGACTCTAGCGCGCACGGGAAGCGCGATCGACGGCCGCTCGCTGCAGTTCGGCACTGGTCCGCGACGATCTGGTGTGAGTGAAGCGGCTTGCCGGATCTGGTGCGGGGCTTGGCTACGGCGGTGGAGGCGCTGCGACGCGGTGGGGCTCGGGCCTCACGGTGCGGCTCGCGCGGCTCTGCGATGAACGAGGGGAGCAGAGGGCGACGGTGCGGGCCGGATCTGGGTTGTCTCGGTGCCCGAGTTCGATGGCTAGGCATCACGGTGGTGGGTAGCGGCTCCGGTGACACGGTGAGGGCGCGGCGGTGCGGTGGGGGTCGCGGTGGAGTTGGCGGTTTTGAAGGGATGATAGTTTTTGGATAGTTGTGGGTGGTTTGTGGATGATGGAAGCTTGATGGTGAAGGGGTCACGATGGTCCGCTTGAGCTCACGGTGAGGGGGTGTGGCTAGCGATGTGATCTGTGGATGTTGAAGACGTAGTAGTGCGGTTTGGGGAGGTTGTGTGAACAGTGAGTTGAGTTATGTCTTTGAAGGCTATGGAGGCGATGGTGGGGTGACGTGGTGGTGTTGGTAAGGAAGGTTGAAGATGGAGATGGTGGGTCGTTGGGTGAAGAGGGTGAAGTTAGGTGGTTCTTTGGTGTGCAGGTGGGTATGTGTGCCTGGAGTGTCTAAGTGACGGTGTGAGTGGTCTGGCCGTTTTGGTGTAATGGAGGTGAGTGAGGGTGGCCGCAAGCTTGAAGCTGGGTTGTGAAGTTCTGGTAGAAGATGGTTCCAGGGGGGCGAGAGTGGTCTCTGCCTGTTGGAGAAATCTCAAAAAAATCTTCTCTACTTCCCTTCCCCTTTTCCTTTGTATCTGAAAAATAGAGGCCTCCCTGTCCGAGGTGGAGAGGTTGCTAGGGTTGACCCAGCTTGGGTCGCCATGGTATTCCCTCATTTGTGCTTACTGCTCTCTGCTCCAAGCTCCCCTTTCTCCAATGCCTGCTACCCTTCCCAAACCAAGATAGGCAGCTCCCCAAGGTTCGAGTAGCCGGTGACTTGACAACTAGGAGAAAGCTACTCGCTTACTTGCTTTTCTTTTTTTTTTTATTCATTTTTGTTGTAACAATGAGAAGGAATTCATTTTTTATATTTTTATATTTTTTATTATTTTTATTATTTGGTCTTTATTATTATATTTTTTTTTTTTTTTATTTTTTTATTTTTATTTGCACAAATAAGAAAAACTGACTAAGAAAAAAAGTGCTCACAACATCACAATTAAGCGTTAATCCTTGATTAAGTGATAATAATTTTATGGACAAAATTAGGTATCAACAAGCTTCAAAAGGGGACCTATGGATATAATCATATCAGGGTAAGCTCGAAAGGCTCAATCGGTCCAAACAATGCCCTAATCATTTCCTCAATAATACACAACTTAGGATTTCGCCTCAAGAGAGTTGAAAAACAATTTTAAGGATAATTGAATTTTCCACATGTATTGTCCATAAACTTTCTCTAGACAAAAATTCTTATCCTTTTCAAAGTTCAAGAAGCATGCAATAGGGAAACGCATCATACATAAAAAGAAACTAGAATGCTTCAGCATACGCCAAAGATTACATATGGATTCACAGATAAATGAAAGTCATTTTACATCCATATCTATCATTGAACAATCATACACACTAGTTTTTTGTTACACGATGTTTTTCAAAAGTTCTCAACATTATAATCATGAAACATTACGCTTTTCAAACATTGCAATGCATATTGTGAAAGGGAATGACAATTGTATCTTGAATGGGATTTTCAAAAACTTTTATCAAGATACTTGCTCCTATGATTATTATCTACACATACATATACAACAAAAAGTATAATACTACCATAAATATAACACTAAAACACATGCATATAAACATAACAGTATGAAAATATAATAAAATACTACTGCATATAAATCCAAAACATAAAGTCAAAGACACCCCCTAAACCTGAGGGAAATAGTGTCCTCACTGTACAATAGAAACATACATATATATCAAAAAGAAATACAATGAAAGAAAATGGCCTGAAATGCCATAAAGGCTAAATGAGTGCATCATCAGAATTGGTGGTCTCAGTAGCTATCTCCTCATCATCTTCATCCTCACCAGCATCATGATGTACTACTGATGGTCCAGGCTGGGAGGAGTTAGTGACAGCAGTTAGTGGGAAGTCTGGAATTAGGAAGTCCCTCATCGGCAGTCTTAGGCACTCTGCCATCCACCTTTGCACCTGAATAGTGAAAGACAACATAGCTGCCATCTGTGTGCTCTGAGTCTCCATATGGACTAGCCAAGCCTTCACATGAGCCCACCAATCTGCGTTAGCTGCAAGTGCTGCTGTTGGATGAGGTACAGCCGCCCTAGGCTCAATATAAGCCCGCCTCTACCTAGCTAGTACGGGAGCTGGAGCTGCTCCCACCCTCTCAATAAAAGTATCATTAAGAGGCTGCCAAACATTCATGAGCTCCTCATGTGGCCCCCAGCGTACCTGATGTCGACTACACAGGGTATGGATGAGAAAGGGGAAGAAGAGGCTCCTAGACTCCCTCACTGACCTCTTGATCTAATGAAAAATAAGGTCAGCAACATCTATGGACCAACGCTCCAAAATAGCATAAATTAGTATAGCTTGGTCTCATGTCACCTTAGAGAGGTTAACGGATGGTAGAATCTGGGTGCAAATGAAGTGCTACCAGGCTCGGGCCTCTAGTGTCAGGCAAGTGTGTGGGAAGTATTGATAACAATATATTTTATACATTTTATAATCCTCTCATTGGGCTTATTAAGGTTCAATTAGGCTTAATTATGTTGGTTTTGTCACATTCTATGATATTGAGCCTAATTAGATTATTAAATGAATTATTGCATGAATTAGCCTTAATTTATCTCTTTGATAGTGTTCAATAAACTGGCTATAATTTGAGTTTCAAATATTTGGTTGAAGTGATTCTAGTCTTTTAGGAAATCTAAGATGATTCCCTCAAACTTTCATGAAGACCTCAAAGGCCTAATCACACGATTAGATAACTCAAATTGGAGTTGAAGCAAGAACTAGAGTGTTGATCCTAACTTGACCTATGTATACTGTTCATGCTATAGCTCGGGCTATAGGATGTTAAATAGTTAAAATTTTATTGGTTGATAGTTAAGACCTAAATCTACAACTTTCATGAAGAACACTTTCTGAGATTCTGAGGTCTAATTGGTCATATTGGGCTTGGAAATCAGAACAGAGGAACTGAAACTAGGCCTAAATAGTGTGCAGTAATTGGGCCATATCTTGGGCTATAGTTGTTCTTTGGAGTTAAAATTTTACCAGAAAATAGTTAAGACCCGTATCTACAACTTTTATGTTGACCATTTTGTTCAATTCTAACGGTATCCATGACATATGCACCGAATCATTTGGTGTAAGTGGGGAGACAAGGATCAAAATAATTTCCCACTCATTTATCTTCATCAAACAACTCCTTTGACATTTTTCACTCATCATCAAACCACTCCATTGTCATTTTGTACTCCTCAAGCTCTATAAAAGGGGGCATTGACTATACATTTGGGGAGTCGTGGTCCTAGAGATTAAGATCATGTTATTTTGTTACATGTTTTTCTTGTAGTAATTTTCTTTTGTTCTAAATTGAAGTTGTCTTCTTCTTCTTCTTCTTCTTCTTCTTCTTCTTCTTCTTCTTCTTCTTCATTTCTTCTTGTCTATGAGTAACTAAGTTTCATTTTACTTGGATGAAAAGGCGAAGCTCTTGGTAATGAAATAAGGTTAGATTAATCTATTTCTTGTGCTTAAATGATATATTATCAAGTAGCCATTATATGTGTTGTATTTTGTTTCCAATCAATTTAGAAACCCTCCTTGTAAAGTGGAGCTCTTGATTTATTGTAGACAAGATATTGGCACAATGAATGCTTGAGCCCATTTATAAGTGGTGGTGTTAATAGATAATTAAAAGAATCATAATATGATTACGTATATAATTTTTAATGAACTTTGAATGTTGTATTTTTCGATTGGAACCTCTGTTATGTGTGGATTCTAATTGAGTTATAAAAGAATTAATCTTGTTCTTAATTTATTTACCAAGAGTGGATCTCCTAACCTAAGTAAGTTTTTTTTATTTGTGACTAAGTTTTATCACTTTTATTATTGTGACAAAATATTTACTTTACGTCAAAAAATTTGTCTTCATCAATTTCTTGTAGATCGACCTCGAACTCTTGAAAATTTATTACTTGAAACAACCTGCACTTCGGTTTGCAACTTCTAATCCGCATCAAGTCTTTAGTGCCGTTGTCGGGGACTTAATTTGAAGAACAAATTTATTGTGTAAATATTTTGTATATATATATTTGTATTTTTTCTGTGGATCTTGTATATATATATATATATATATATATTTCTACTCTTTTAATTTTTTTTTCTTTGTACATACTAATATACTAACTTAGTAGGGGAAACTCTCCCTTATCTCTTTGTCGTCTTTAATCATTAATGAAATAATCTTTCTTCTTCTCTTCTCTCTCGCCAGAGCAAAAAATCGGCTTGTCGATTCTCTGATTTTTATATTTTAAATTTATTTTCTGTACTTTATTTTTTACACTTTATTTTCTGTATTTTACTTTCTGTATTTTATTTCTAACCTTCTAACTTACTAACCTACTAACCTTTTAATTTTCTTACTTACTAACTTACTAACTACTAACTTTTTACTTTATCAGCTATCTAACATTTTAATTTACTTGTCTCTAACATTTTAATTTACGCACTTCTAACTTTTTAATTTACCTGCTTTTTATTATTTATTTGGTGGTTGGTTTATACCATACCTTTGTTAATATTTATTTGGTGGCTAGTTTATACAACATTTTTGTTAATATTTAATGGACGGTTTATACCGCCAGCTTGTACATTTTATTTTATATTTTAAGTTACTTATTTATGCTTAATTGGTATCATGATTTAAATTCTGGTCGTTTGGTTAAAGTTAATTTTGGTACTTTACATATTAATTTGTTTAAATCAGAATCACACACATCAAACACAATGACTGAAAATGAAAGTGTGCATGATGAACATGAAAATCAACCATTGCGAACCATGCGTGAGTATTTGTAACCATCTCAAAATTCTAGGCAATCATGTTTTATCTTTCCACTCAATGCTAACAATTTTATATTTAAGTCAGGTATGATTTCTTTACTTCATAATTTCCATGGTTTAGAATCTGAAAGCCCATATTTACGTCTAAAAGAATTTGAGGAAGTATGTATCACTTTCAATGATTAAAATTGCACTGAAGAGATTATTATGCTTAAATTGTTTCCTTTTTCTTTAAAAGATAGAACAAAAACTTAGCTTAATACTTTGAAACCAAGATCAATTGATACATGAAAAAAAATGTAAGGTGAGTTTTTAAAGAAATTTTTTCCAACACATAAAACCAATGCTTTGAAAAGACAAATCCAAATTTTTTTCCAAAATTCAAATGAAGCATATTTTCAAAGTTGGGAACATTTTAAAGATTTGTTAAATTCTTGCCCGCATCATGGTTTTGAAAAATGACGCACTATAAGCTTCTTTTATAAAGGGTTAACACCCAAAACTAAACAATTTGTAAAAATAATGTGCAATGGTGAGTTTCTTGATAAAGAACCTGATGAAGCGTTAGACTATTTAAACTAGTTAGCTGAAAATTCTTAATCTTGGCATGGTACTAATCCTTCTCAAAATTCAATTAGATTTAACCTTACAAATGTTAGTAAAGAAAAATATCACCTTAGTTAAGAAGAAGATCTAAATGCAAAGTTTCCTAGTTTGGCTAGAAAAATTGAAACTATGGAATCAGGGAAAGTAAAAAAAATCAAATCTGTGCAAAATGAAGAAATTTGTAGCATTTGTGATGAATTGGGACACTCAACAAATGAATGTCCAAAAATTTCTGTTTTCAAAAATTTGTACATGAGCAAGTAAATGCAATGAATAATTTTAAAAAGCCATTTACTTCTTCTTTTTCAGATTCATACAATCCGGGATGGAGAAATCACCCGAACTTCAGTTAGAGGAATAATAATCAAGCACAATTCATGCAGCTACTACATCCTCAAGCACAACCAGATTCTCAAAATTTTCAAGGATATCTACCATATGTCTTATCATATAGGAATAACCTTGAAGAAACATTGCATGCATTCATGGAAAAGCAAAAATCCATTAACAACCAAAACACTCAAGCCATGATTGACATAAAAGACACTTTTACTAAACTTTCTTTTGCACTCACCATTCACGAGAAAGAAAAATTTCCTTTTCAATTTCAACCAAATCCTAAAGGTCAATACAGTCTAAATGATGACAATTCAAAAAACCAATAAATAGATCAAGTCAAGTCAGTGATAACCCTTAGGAATAGAAAGGTTGTTGAAGAAAGTAAGGAGATAAAGAGCCAAGTGTCCAAAGTGATGAACTCTGTAACACCCTCCTTAGGGCATCACATTTCCAACTCCCGACTCATAATCTGAAAAGAAGTTCGCACAAAGTTTGAGTTATAAAATATGGGTTTCAAAATTTCTTCTTTACTGAAAATATTAGGTAATATTGAAAATTATATTTCAACTATTCATTATGCAATATTGACACCAATTAATATCACAATTTAAAGAGAAATATAAAATTAATAGACTTATTTTTTTAACAGTAGCAAACCCCATGACGGGTCCTACTTAATAGCACGGTACAACACTAACATTAAATCTTAACATACTCGTTCCATCTCTTGTATCAACTTGATGCATCAGAACTTTACTCAATGTCTACCCGGCACATCTTCGAACTTGAGACAGCCACTTTTCAATGTTTCCATCAATCTCTGAGTATCTACCACTCGTTATGTTTAAGACAACTCATTCCTTCTACTGTATAATTTTAACAATACAGATAAAGCAAAACAATATAACAAAGAGGTGAGATCACCTACACCAATACCAACATGGTAGCACAGAGATAACACAAACAACAATATCATACAGATAGATCATACCATAATCATACTATCAGCATTAATCAACTCTCGTCATCTAATCATTTATCAGTTCAATCATCATCCAAGTACTCAAAACAATTGTCATAGCCAACATTCCTCAATTAATATAATATACAGATATAAATGCTCAGATTTATGCATATGCACAAAGACTCAGTTTATCAAAAACAACTCCATGGAGGTTTTCACAAATTTCGAGAAGAATGCTCTGGTTAATTGTCAGCCTTAGCCCAAAGACAATCTCCCAGTCGTTGAAAAGAATCGTGTTCTGATCGGGTATCGTCAATGCGTTGCAACGGACTGCATCACCAAGTGGCACAAGGTACTCGCCAACTGTCCACTGGTCGACCGCCGCGCCTCGACGCCCCCAAGATCCATCATAGACCTCACTATCACATCTCGCTCCCTCTTCAACCACAAGGGCCATAATAGCTATTAGTTATATTTTATACAATGCACGAATATATCAGTGCAAGTCCAACCCCAAATGGTCAAATCTTTTCAATTTCATTTGTTCAATGTAATCATATGCTTCAACGCATATTTTTTCAATGCACGTATAATGCACCAAATCCAATCATAGACATATATTTCCAATGCATGTATAATGCACCAAATGCCAATCACAGGCAAAACAAGTCATTTTCTCACACAACATCCATATACTGGTTCTACAGTATTTATACTATATTTTCAATAGAAAAATCATTTTATCACATTTTCATAGTTATAAAACTCTTTCGTCGTGTTTTCACAAAATTGCGCAACATTTCCATTTCATTTTCACAATTCAAAAACATTTCTGTTACGTTTTCTCAATACTGCAACTCTTCTGCTGCACCTTTAAATCACGTATTAAATTGTTTAACATTTTCCTCAATCGCATAAAAATATACGTTTCTCAAATTGCATAAAAATATTTTACTGTATTTCCAAACACTTAGAAATATTTTACTGTATTTCAAACCACATACTTTAAAAATTATGTTTTTAAGATATGTAAATAATTTTTTTCACCACAATTCCATTACAGAAAATATTTCTCATTTCTTCAAAAATTCAATTTCCACTTTTCTCAAAATAATATGACTTTATACTTTATTTAACACATTTTCTTTACTCAAGAAAATCTTTTTTCACATTTCTTTACTCAAGAAATCCTTTTCCAAAATATAATTCACAAAATCACTTTTCCATTGATATAAATCAACGTTTCAAAAACTTAACATTTTCTAACTCACTTCAAAACTCGAAAATAAGTTATACGTTAGTAAATTTTCAAAATACCATTATATTCTCCATTTTTCCCAAATCATTTCCAAATCAACCTTCCTCAAAATAACATAACTTTCCACTTCATTTAATATATCTTCTTACTCAAGAAAATCCTTTTTCAAGTATATTCCACAAATTCACAATTCCATTGAATTAAATCAATGTTTCTAACTTTAAAAAAATTGTGTAGAAATATTTTAACATTTTTTAAATCGCGTAACTCAAAATTTACATTTTTGAGTTCCATAAATCGTTTTTCATCGTTTTTACCCTTCATAAAATATTTCTTAACTTTAAAAATATTATTTCAGACTTTTCTTATAATAATATAATTTCTTACTTTATTCCCTTCTTATTCTTAGTCAAAAATCTTTTCCTTAATATATTTTCTCAAAATCACTTTTTATTGATCTAGTCTTACAAAATCATATTTAGTTGATTTAATTATTGTTTCTAACTTTAAATTTCCTAACGTTTTCCAAAACTCAATAAATAAAGTCTACGTTAGTAAATTTAAGTTACAAACATTTTCTTTTATATTTCTAAATCACTTCTAAAAATTGATTCTCTTTAAAATAATTTGAAGTTCAACACTTTCAATCTTCTTTTTCTTTTATTTATAAAAATTTCACTTCACTTAATTGATAACACTTTAATTCCCTTTCCAAAATCCTTATTTGAAAATTCTTGTATTTTATAACATCAAAACATTTTTCTAAATTATCAAAACCTTATAAATGGCCATTGAAACCATGAAATATTTTTTTCTTTCTAACTTAAATAAATTCCATTCTTGTTTCTATAAAAAAAATAAATTCATGAAAACATAACTCAAAACCGTGTGCATTCTTTTTGCAAAACAAACCCTTTTGTTTATTTTCTTTACTTCTCAAATCATTCAATTTTATCATTCATGAAAATATAATTTTGTGAACACCAAATTGGTTGGTGTCTTGGCCGAAATTCACTAAGTTCTAGGGACCAAAAATTAATTCCCTTATTCCTGAAAAATTTCAATATGAACTCTAATTTTTGGGAGCTCAAAACCGTAGCCTCCCCCTTGGCCTTTGGAGCCAAAAATCAATTTTCTTTCCGCCATCAAATCATAGCATACATATACATATTTAAATATGTATCACAAACATGCCATAATCAAAGCAATAAATCATGCAAATCATACCAAACATAGGTAAATAATCAAAACACATAAACACCCACAAATAATTACATGACCATGGATATGAATCCTCACATGGATTCACCATCCATCAAATATAAAACCATCTCTCACCCCCAAACTTGGTTGGTGAGATGGATCTCCCTCTTACCTCTTGAAGACAAGCTTTTCAAGCTCTCCTCCTTCTCCTTAATTTTTGTGTGACTCACAACAATTCCTAACAATTCTAAAATAATTAGTAAAATCACAAACAAAGGTTAACAATGACAAACCATGGAACAAACATGGTTTAGAAAATCACAAACTAAATTTTAAACCATAAAAACCAAAGTTTACCTTTAGGGAAGTAAACCAAACTTGGATTTTGAAGCACTTAGGGTAGGATTTTGATGAAACTTCCTAAATGAAAAGTGTTTAGGAGGTAGTTTAGCTTTAGGAAATGATGAAAACAAAAATTATAGGAGATGGATAGTGGTTCAAGAGGTGTGGGCTGAATTCTAGAGAGAAAAAGGGAAGGAAAATGTTCTATGTGTTCTTGGGAAATTTGAGAGGAAATAGTGTAAACTTTTTGGTGAGAGAAAAGAAATGAATATTGATAGTAAATTGAATGGTGCAGCCGTGTAGTAGTTTGTAGGTAATATTAGGAGATAAGTTTGAACCCAAAATATCACCAATTATGTTCACATTGAAAACACATGGCTTATGTCATCTTTGAATTATTAAATTGCCATGCTAGATAATTCAAGAATCTTGGAGAAGCTCTCCAAGCTGCATGGCCGTGTGGCTCTTCATAGGATTAGGGACTTAATTGTTTTCAATTAAAACCTAATTGTATGCTAATTAATTAGGTCTAGTTTCCTAATTTCACTTAATTAACATTCTAACTATATAACTAATTAATTAAACATATTATGGCATATATCATAGTCTTTAAATAAAATTAGGACATTTAATTAGTAATTAGATTATCACTAATTAATAATTAGATTAGTTCACTTAGCTTGTTAATTAGGTCATTAGATTAACTAAATTAGGATTAATTAGTTACTAATCAAATTCAAGCTACTATTGTTGACTTCATCTTTTTCTTTGGCCTAAAAAGCCTATTCAAAGTTGTCTCCCCTCTCCCTTGCATCTCCAAACCGTCCCCTCCCCTTCCATGCTTCATAAAATGTGACAAATTTCATAGCCATCATCCTAAGTCATCCTAACCCTTGATTAAAAGAATGGTTTGGATTAAAATAGCTATCAGGTTTAGGTTATAGATGGAAGACTTTATTTGAGCCATTGGATCATTTTTGGCTTGCAATCCTAACCATTGAATGTGTCTCCAAAATGAAAGGTCAATATTACACTTTCAAACTTTACATCCAAGGGTCCAAAATGGTTGTAGTCATTTTTGATGACCAATTCTCCACCATTGATCTAAATCCAAATCCAATGGTCATTAACGATCCATCTCCACCATTGATTAAATCTACATCCAAGGGTTGATAATTGTCATAGCCATTTATAAGACTAAATCTCTACCCTTGATTTAATTTCCACCCAACGGTTATAATTGATCCTATTCACTTTTAAGATCAAATCTCCACCATTGATTAAATCAAGATTAAATCTCCAACAGTGATTAAATCGATGGTGGATATCCAAACCACCAATGTTGACTTAACAGTATAGAATTTTATTTTTATCTGTTATAACCCCATGAAAAAATATATTTACTGTATTTTTATCTTCCGATAATTAAATATGGAACAAAATACAGTAAAGGAAATTTTCTAAAACTATTTTTGAATTCAGGTTTAGTAAGATCCCCTGACTCCGTCTAAACAGTACAAATTTTTCTATGCGTAGAAAAATTTTTCACTTTGCGGGACCTACTTGGGCCCACATATGGCCACCTGGACCCATATAGGACCACCTGGGCCCATATATAGTAAAAAAAAATTCATAATTATCTACAAAAATCACAAATATTAGAAAATACACAAATATCAAATTAGAGCACGTAAAATAATTAAAACATAATGGTAAAAATTAAATTACGTAAAGTTTTTCCCTGCTCGAAAATTTTTATTTTCCTGACACGGAGTAAATCACTTAAAATGATCAAATACGCTGACGGAATAATCAAAATAATTTTACAGTATCCAGAAATTACTAAATAGTAAAATTCTGTTAACTGTCAAAATTACTGTATAAGAGATAGAAAATTTTGGGGTGTTACATTACTCCCCCTCTAAAAAGAAATTTGGTCCTCGAAATTTAATAACCATGATTTCATACCCTCAGAATAAATATGAACATTACTCTTTTATCTTATTTTTTAATCCTCATGAAGCTTCCTCTCTTACATCTTGCTATACTATTCTAACCAACAAATCTCTTTGCTGATGTCCAACTTCTCCTGATCAAACAGATATCTCAGACTTCTATAATTACTGAAGATATTGAATGTTACTCCAGAAAGAAAGAATTTCCATATCTCTGATACCAACTAATGTACCAACTAATGTAATGTATTACTTAAAATTTTCTTATTCTCGTACCACTACATATTCTAGATTTTTGCTTTTAACAGGAAATGTCTCACTAACCAAGTTCTCCTTTCCACAGCATTATACCAAATACTATGACATAGAGTTAAATAGGAATATCATTTCTTGTTCGTTCAATTGCAGGAGAAGAAAGAAAACATCATGGAAGATAACAAAACGAATCGAACCTGTTATCGAACATATCCAGCAAAGAATTGGATGTAACCCGATTTTCAAAAATGAATTTTCTCTGGATTACTTACACTCCGTTGAAATAATCTCATTGGATATGGTTGGAAAATAACCAATCCATTTTCAAAGACCACGTCTGTTTATGAAACAGATCAAACTAACACAAAAATTTTGAACAACAGATCAAACTAATACAAAGATTTGATCCGCAACAACAATTTGAATAACTTGAATAGCTCGATCAGCTAAGAATAGAAACAGAAGTAAACAAATCAGAGGATAACGAATAACTCTAACATATAATTGATCTACTCAATCATATGTCATAAGGAATAGGTTATTCACAGAAATATTCAGTATGGTTTATAGGATTAGCTCCAATGACGCAATCTCCATTGATTAAATCTTCCACTCAGAACACTCCCGTTCCATTCAGAGTAACAACTTCCCTTACTATCAAAAATTTTACTAATAGAAAACTTTATTTTCAAAAAGCATAATCTCTGGGAAAATGTGTCCAACTTTTCCGCAAATTGTTTTCTTGACGTACATTCCTTCATTTAAGTACTTTCTTTCACATCCTTTACTGTTTTTGGTTTCCTCAATGGTTATAAATACATCTTTCGTCGAAATCAATTACTTTCTCAATATCCTAAAAAGAAATTTCAGGTTCCAAAATTACGAAATATTATATTCCAAGACTAATTCTCTTCCATCAGATTCTGAACTTCAAATTCCAGTTCCCACTAAACAGCGGTCCTTTGTTTGTGTAGTCATCTTTCCACATTGCTCCTGTTGCTCCCGTAGCTGCAACTGCATTACTAGTAACATGTTCCACTTCCACACAAGTATAACTATCCCGAGCCATTCCTTTTTTATGAATCCCTAATTAGTTTCTAGTCATCCAATTATTTACGATTAATATGCTTATATTAGTCCAAAAGCCTTGAGTCCAAAAAGACACACGGCCGGAATCACCAGCAAAACCTTTAATTTAATAACTAGGGATTAGGTGATAAATTATACTATTGAATTCGACGGAGATAATGTATCTAGTAAAAAAAATTGAGGCTGGCTTTCGACGAAAAAAATAACATGGCAGAATGATGAAAGGGGTCAGTCATTGTTAGTCATGGCAACCATTACCCAAGAGGGGGGTGAATTGGGTATTAAAAATTTTGGCAAAACCTCTTTTAATTAAAATACAAATATTAAAACTAATTAAATAAAAGCAGAGAAAGAATGAGATAAAAGAAAAGCTTTAACAACAGCAAATAAATAAATGTGCAATAATATAAAATTACATAAAATAAAGATTGCATAAAATAAAGAGATAAAGAGAAGAAGAGCAGGCACGATATTTATCCTGGTTCGACCACCAATCACTTGTGGTCTACGTCCAGTCCCCGAAACACAGTTCGAGATTTTTTACTATGTATACAAGTTTCAATAGGTGCTTGCAACCATTACATAAAAGAGCACTTTTCACACACAGGGACACTCTACCCTTGTGCTAAAGTCTCAGCCTGCAGGGATACCTCACCCTTATACAAACCTTAGAGGGATACCTCACCCCCTTTACAAATCTTGAAGTAACCTCACCCTCAATGTAGAAGAACAAAAATATAGATGAAGAGAAACTCTCACTCAGAGCAAATAATACAAATTGAAGTGCTAAGAGGCTTTCAAGGATATCTCAAAGTTTTAGCAAAAAGAGCACAAAAAATAAGCGTAAAATATAAATCACATTTTTCAGAGCAAGCGCAAATTAAACAAATAGCTGGGATACTTGCAGATGAGACCCACGGTCTCTATTTATAGAGTCAGAAAGAAAATAGTTGTTAGGTGTAATTAAAACCGTGATTATTACGAGAATATGGCCGTTTGTTTCATATTTTAATTCGTAAAAGACGTGTTTATTCGAATACCATAAATCAGTATTCGAATACCACTATTTATAAACCATCGTGAAAAGCAAATTTATATGAGTTATTCGAATACCAACATGGGGTATTCGAATACCACTATTTAAAACACGTTAGAAAGACTTTTCTGAAGTTTGTTATTCGAATACCAAAAGAGGTATTCGAATACCTCTATTTAAAACACATTTTGGAACGTTTTCTAAGCCATGGTATTCGAATACCACATATTGTATTCGAATACCCCTTTAAAAAACTCGTTCAGGAACGTTTTCTGGGCTGTGGTATTCGATTACCACATGCTGTATTCGAATACACCTTCCTGATTTCAACAACTGACTTTAAATGGTCATAACTTCTTCATTTCTTATCCGTTTAAAGCAAATGACCAGTCATTGGAAAGATGTTTGAGTCTATTTTCAAATGAAAGAAGTTTCAAAATAAAACTCAAAGTATTTGGAAAGATATGATCAAAAGAGTGACCAAAGGTTAGTTTTGCAAAACTCAAACTTTGCTATTTTTCATAGATTTGAACTATTACCAAAACTAGCTTTTCAAAACTTGTTTGATGGACATTTTAACATAGGAAAATCATTTGTAAAAACATATTTGAAAAACATATTTGAGTTATCCATAAGGCTTCTTACATAAAGACCCTAAGTCCTAAAAGCTATACCATTTAATTTTCCTTTCGACTTGGTCTTTGACATGACTTTGATGTTATCAATACCTTCATGAAGTAGGCATTCACATTCTCCTTGTGTTGAGCTTAATATATATCTTTTGCTTTCTTGTTTGCAAGCTCATTCTTGGTACTTGAACTATCCTACAAAGTATTGCTCACATAAACAAGCATAGTTAGTCCAAATTCACAATTTAATATCTTCATATGCATGAATCATAAATGTATAACTCTAATTAGTTTAACATGCATATAAAACTTTCATAGACACATCCAAAAAAGATATTTATCAATTACTAATGGATATGCTCTATATAGGATGCAACAAAGATCATAAGCAGAGTATTCTTTTTGTCTTGTATTTGTCATCATCAAAACTTAACATATAAAACCATTTAGGGCAAACTTATTTTCACAATCTCCCCCTTTTTGATGATGACAAATCACCAAAGAAAAATATGTTGAGCAATATATAAGAAAGGATATTCATGTAAGCATATCAAACAATAAGCATAAGAACATATTTTTATTTCTAATTTTCATTCCCCCTATTTGACATCAACAAAAAGGCGTAGAAAGAAAAGATTTTCTCCCTCTTAGAGATTTTACATATGAGTCAAGAATAGAGAGATGAAACAAATATGCTTGCAAGATATAGAGGATTATTCATGCAATGCTTGTCATATTTTTGTATGTCAACATTTAGCATATGATAGTAATAAAACACTTTATATAATCAAACAAAGATATAAGCCAAAAGATATAAACAGCTTAAGAGCTAGGCTCTCCCTCAAAATATACATATAATAGATAAAGGAAATATGTATGCGAAGACCATGTAAGCACGTCACCTTAAAGAAAAGTAGGCAAAAGATTTTTATTTTTAATCTATCAATCAAAAAACATTTTAAAAACTTTTTTCCTTTTCAAAAAGAATTTTACAAGAGCATATTATATTTTTAAAAGCATTTTAGAAGGGTAGAGATATTTTATATGAAAAGCGTATATTCATTGAGATAGATTAAACTAAGTTAAAAGAACATAAGTACATCTCCTTGATGAAATATGCTATAGGGATCAAAGCATGTATAGAACTAATATCATTCATCCTAAATGCAATGACAAAAATAGCAAGTTAATATCCAATTAGGCACTTTGTCAATGCTAAGCATACTTCTCATGTAAGGAAAGCATCTAATCATTTTAAGATCAATTTATCAATAAGTATCATACAATCCATATCGTATAAAGTACCACAATAGCTTAGGGATAGAGATACTTATTGAGATAAATAAAGATTGATGATCCTTCTTTATTGGTCCTTTTAACTTTGAGCTTTCTTCCTTTGAATATTCCATTCCATTACACTTGAAGAAATGCTTCTTTATCTTTCTCTTCATTTGAATTCCATTAAGCTTTTCTCATTTATCCATATATGCTTGTATGTACAAAAACTGATAGCTATATTTGAAATACATAGAGAGACTTACAAAGCTAACTTTAAAAGTCCTCTAAAACATAGGTTAGCATCAAATATCATATAAGCCCATTTATAAGCATAATTCAGGTTGATAAATAATTTAAAGCATGTATCACATTATCAACCATGCAATGTTAGCTCTAATAAGAATGCATGAAGCACATATGCACTTGAATCCAAAAAAAAAAAAAAATAGTTTGAGCATTTTAAGGCATGATTCAAGTTTATCAAAAAGCATATGATCATCATCAAAACTTATTTAGACATTTTTCGCCAAATAATTATCATGTAAGGCATGTAAAGGTATAACACAATTCTCTACTTCTCCATATATCATATGATATCAAATTTAAAGCATAAGAAAAATAATAGTTTGATATCACCAAAAATGTACTCTTTGAATTTTCGTAGATGACTCTCACTTCCACCAACTTCCAAGCTTCAAGCTTTCATGAAGGAATAGAAATTATTTGCACCCCTTTAAAAGTTGAGTCCTTTTAAACTTCACTATCCTCAAGTTGAGTGAACTTATTCCATTTAAATGCTTGCTTGAGGTAGTTGACACCCTACAAAATAATTCAAAGTACTTTCTTTGGTATCCATCAATTTTGGATCCATAGAGGTTAGTCATTATGCCAAACTCATAAGCAAATAAGCATTCAAAATAATAAAATAACAAATGAGTTCACAAGGGCAAAAGATATTTCATTTCATTGATCAATTTAGCTAAGTACATATAATCATCAAAAGAATAGCCAATTACATTTAGTTAAACATTTGCATTTTTCATATATATCATTAAGTGCATATTTTCAGATAAAACAAACAAAGAATTTAGCATATATTGATTATTAATACTATACAACATATACAGCAACAAATGTAGCAGAACCTTTCAAATAAAACAGGGGCAGGAATATCAGCAGCAGCAACAAGTTAAAACCAGTAAGTGCAAAGATTAAAAATAACCAAGCAATTTAGCACTCATTTTAACTTGCATTCATGACAATCAAACCAAATTCTTGATTCTTACAAAAGCATTTTGAAACAACCAAGGATTATGTTAGAAAGGGATAAAACAAGATAAAACCATCTAACACAAAAACTCATTTTAAGTCATAATTAAACAAAAAAAAACTCTTGCTCAAGGATATTATCATCAATCATGTCATTTCAAACAAGGAGCATACTTTATCTAGCATATTAATATGTAGAAATATTTTCAGGACATAAAGCTAGAAAAGCATAATTCAAGTTTTCACTTATCTAAGAATTGCAAGTCCAAGCTTCATGAAGACAAGGAAAAGAGCTTGAAGTTATTAATGATATTTGTATTTGGAGCAGCCACTTTCAAGATGCCAAAGTCACTTCTTGGCCTTCAAGCACACCTACAACACACTTCAATTTTTGACTTTTGGTACCCACATTTTCTTGGGTCATTGTGTGTTAGTTTTTGAAAATTAATCTATTATGCTCTTATAAAGATTAATTTTTTTTTCATAATATGTAAATTGAGCACAATAAATTAAATAATTAAATACCATTAAGCACATAGTTGATAGCATGCTTACTTTCATAATATATAGACAATTTTAAAGCATATAAAGCATACATAAGCATTATAAACCCTTATGTACTAAGATATATAACAAATTAATGAATTATGATATAACAAGAATGAATATAATCATGTGTTAAACATAATATTCAAATTTTATCAAGTACACATGATTCTATTAATCACTTAAGGCTTACAAGGAATATACCTCAAATTTATTGACTTTGCATATGAGTGTGCACAAGAGGTAAAAGCTTTTGATACCTTGGCCTTGGTAACCAAGGAAATACTTTTTCTTATCCATTGCTTCTCTTTTGGAGTCTTGAACTTTGCAAGTTCTACATTTTGTACTTGAGAAGTTTTGGTTGAAGCCATCTTCTTTCTTTGACCAAAGTTTCTACCATTAGGCTTTGGAAGCATTATCCTTGATGATTCCTCTTTATTTTAACCAATTTGTCCATCCTTTTGAGAAATATTCTGCATAATTAAAACACTAGGAGGACACTTTGGTACCCACTTCATTTTGGGTCCTTGAATGTTAGTATTAGGGCCTTTAGGATTTTTAGGAACCCATACCATATAATTTCTCATAAGGATTTCTTCTATAATTGCATAAATGAGAAATATGTCCTAAATGACCACAAAAATTACAAACAATTGAATTTAATAATGGCTTAATCATTTGAATATCATTTTTGAAAAACTTAAGCATTTTATTGTTATTATATTCTAAATTAATTTTACCATAAACCTTGCTTGAATTTTCACATGTAATAACATTAATTTTATTTTTATTAACAAGCATAGAATTTAAGCAATTACAATCATTATCTTTGACAAATTCAGAATATAAATCCTCAACTTGATTTTCTAAATTAATACACTTTTCACAAGAAGATGAGGTTTCACATTTCAAAGGTATTTCCTCATTAAAAAAAGCATATTCATTTTTAAAGTCTCGATTTCATTTTCAATCGAGGAAATGTTTTCCAAACACAATAAATTTTTCTTTTCTAAATTCAACAAACCAACATACAATTCATTATATGTACATTGTAACTCATCATAGGAAGGACTATAATATAGTTTAGAATTATTTACCTCAAAGTCCTTTTTATCCATATAGGAAGTAGTTTCAATTTCTATGGTACTTGCCTCTTTAAGAGAATCACATTCTTCCTCATCAATTTTGTTTTGCTTTGCCTCTTCTTCAAATTGAGCATCATTGTCACCAAGTGGCATTTGGCTCCCTTCAATAGTTTGAGCGTCTCTTTGAGGATATTTTTCATGACAAGCTTCCTTCAATGGCATTTGCTCTTCTTGCTTTCTATATACAACTTTATACATAAAATCATTGTTAGCAAGATAAATAGCATCAAGAGCATCCCATATATCTTTAGCACTAGAGCAATTTTTAATTTTAGCATAAGTATCATCATTCAAACAACTTCTCAAAATTTGCATAGCTCTAATGTTTAAAGAAAAACATTTCTTGTCATAGGCATTCCAAGTTTGTTTTGGTTTACAAATAAATCCATTTAGCACAACATCCCATAAATCCAAATTAATAGATTGCATATAAAACTCTATTCTAGCTTTCCAATAAACAAAAAGCACACCATCGAAGAATGGTGGTTTATCAATTTCAAAACCTTCCATTTTGAAAAACTTTTAAGGTTGCCAATAGACAAGGATCTTTAACTCTAAGCGGTTAAGCTTTCACCAGAGCACGAAGCTCTGATACCACTTGTTAGTCATGGCAACCATTACCCAAGAGGGGGGTGAATTGGGTATTGAAAATTTTGGCAAAACCTCTTTTAATTAAAATACAAATATTAAAACTAATTAAATAAAAGCACAGAAGGAATGAGATAAAAGAAAAGCTTTAACAACAGCAAATAAATAAATGAGCAATAATATAAAATTGTGTAAAATAAAGATTGCATAAAATAAAGAGATAAAGAGAAGAAGAGCAGGCACGATATTTATCCTGGTTCGACCACCAACCACTTGTGGTCTACGTCCAATCCCCGAAACACAGTTCTAGATTTTTCACTATGTATACAAGTTTTAATAGGTGCTTGCAACCATTACATAAAAGAGCACTTTTTACACACAGGGACACTCTACCCTTGTGCTAAAGTCTCAGCCTGCAGGGATACCTCACCCTTATACAAACCTTAGAGGGATACCTCACCCCCTTTACAAATCTTGAAGGATACCTCACCCTCAATGTAGAAGAACAAAAATATAGATGAAGAGAAACTCTCACTCAGAGCAAATAATACAAATTGAAGTTCTAAGAGGCTCTCAAGGATATCTCAAAGTTTTAGCAAAAAGAGCACAAAAAATAAGCGTAAAATATAAATCACATTTTTCAGAGCAAGCGCAAATTAAACAAATAGCTGGGATACTTGTAGATGAGACCCACGGTCTCTATTTATAGAGTCAGAAAGAAAATAGCTGTTGGGTGTAATTAAAACCGTGATTATTACAAGAATATGGCCGTTTGTTTCCATATTTTAATTCGTAAAAGACGTGTTTATTCGAATACCATAAATCAGTATTCGAATACCACTGTTTCTAAACCATCGTGAAAAGCAAATTTATATGGGTTATTTGAATACCAACATAGGGTATTCGAATACCACTATTTAAAACACGTTAGAAAGGCTGTTCTGAAGTTTGTTATTCGAATACCAAAAGAGGTATTCGAATACCTCTATTTAAAACACATTTTGGAACGTTTTCTAAGCCATGGTATTTGAATACCACATATTGTATTCGAATACCCCTTTAAAAAATTCGTTCAGGAACTTTTTCTGGGTTGTGGTATTCGAATACCACATGCTGTATTCGAATACACCTTCCTGATTTCAACAACTAAATTTAAATGGTCATAACTTCTTCATTTCTTATCCGTTTAAAGCAAATGACCAGTCATTGGAAAGATATTTGAGTCTATTTTCAAATGAAAGAAGTTTCAAAGCAAAACTCAAAGTATTTGGAAAGATATGATCAAAAGAGTGACCAAAGGTCAGTTTTGAAAAACTCAAACTTTGCTATTTTTCATAGATTTGAACTATTACCAAAACTAGCTTTTCAAAACTTGTTTGTTGGATATTTTAACATAGGAAAATCATTTGTAAAAACATATTTGAAAAACATATTTGAGATATCCATAAGGCTTCTTACATAAAGACCCTAAGTCCTAAAGGTTATACCATTTAATCTTCCTTCGGACTTGGTCTTTGACATGACTTTGATGTTATCAATACCTTCATGAAGTAGGCATTCACATTCTCCTTGTGTTGAGCTTAATATATATCTTTTGCTTTCTTGTTTGCAAGCTCATTCTTGGTACTTGAACTATCCTACAAAGTATTGCTCACTTAAACAAGCATAGTTAGTCCAAATTCACAATTCAATATCTTCATTTGCATGAATCATAAATGTATAACTCTAGTTAGTTTAACATGCATATAAAACTTTCATAGACACATCCAAAAAAGATATTTATCAATTACTAATGGATATGCTCTATATAGGATGCAACAAAGATCATAAGCAGAGTATTCTTTTTGTCTTGTATTTGTCATCATCAAAACTTAACATATAAAACCATTTAGGGCAAACTTATTTTCATAGTCATAAGGTGATTTGGTGATGGAAAGAGCTGAGTCACAATTTTGACAAAAGTGGTTAAAAATCAATTTCTGTCGAATGAAGGTTCTGTTGAATGAAGATCAAAAACTATTGAATATGCTAGAAGATTAGCAAAAATCCTAATTTGACGGATGGGTGTTGACGTTGGAGAAATCTTCCAGCGTTCAACCGATGAAAACACAAAATGGTCAGAAATTCTGATTCGATGGATATGTCACTCGACGGATATTGACATTCAAACTTGACGAATGTTGACATTGGGGAAGTTTTTCTATTAAACGGTCAGAAATTCTACTCGACGGGTTTGGCATTCTAACTCGACTGATTTTGCATTCTAACTCGATGGATTTGGCATTGGAGAAGTTTCTCTCCTAAGTGGTCAGAAACTCTACTCGACGGATTTGGAGAAGTTTCTCTACTAAATGGTCAGTAACTCTACTCAACGGATTTGGAGAAGTTTCTCTACTAAATGGTCAGAAACTCTACTCGACGGGTTTGGCATTCTAACTCGATGGATTTGGCATTGGAGAAGTTTCTCTACCTTTATTACATAATGTACAGTTGATTCTATTTTGAAATTCTAATTGTTACAATTGTTCACAAGGGACCCCAAAGTTTGGGCTCAAAACAGTGGCCATCCAAGAACCAATCCGACCTCATTTCTTCATTTCAGGCATTCTAATCCAATCCAATATATCAATATACACAGACAGACATTCTAATAGCATAAACACCTAACAAGCAAAATGCAAACAAAGGGTGACCCTTAATAGGGTTCCCTCACTATCAATCACAGAGAACACAACACAAGCAAAATAGACCTAGCCATAAACCCTAAAAGACTCAAACCGTGCTCTGATACAAACTAATGTAACACCCTCCTTAGGGCATCACATTTCTGACTCCCGACTCATAATCTGAAAAGAAGTTCGCACAAAGTTTGAGTTATAAAAGATGGGTTTCAAAATTTTTTCTTTACTGAAACGTAAATTTACTGAAAATATTAGGTAATATTGAAAATCATATTTTAACTATTGATTATGCAATATTGACACCAATTAATATCACAATTTAAAGAGAAATATAAAATTAACAAACTTATTTTTTTAACAGTAGCAAATCCCATGACGGGTCCTACTTAATAGCACGGTACAACACTAACATTAAATCTTAACATACTCGTTCCTTCTCTTGCGTCAACTTGATGCATCAGAACTTTACTCCATGTCTACCCGGCACATCTTCGAACTTGAGACAACCACTTTTTAATGTTTCCATCAATCTCTGAGTATCTACCACTCGTTATGTCTAAGACAACTCATTCCTTCTACTGTATAATTTTAACAATACAGATAAAGCAAAACAATATAACAAAGAGGTGAGATCACCTAGACCAATACCAACATGGCAGCACAGAGATAACACAAACAGCAATATCATACAGATAGATCATACCATAATCATGCTATCAGCATTAATCAATTCTCATCATCTAATCATTTATCAGTTCAATCATCATCCAAGTACTCAAAACAATTGTCATAGCCAACATTCCTCAATTAATATATCATACAGATATAAATGCTCAGATTTATGCATATGCACAAAGACTCAATTTATCAAAAATAACTCCATGGAGGTTTTCACAAATTTCGAGAAGAATGCTCTGGTTAATTGTCAGCCTTAGCCCAAAGACAATCTCCCAGTCGTTGAAAAGAATCGTGTTCTTGTCGGGTATCGTCAATGCGTTGCAACGGACTGCATCGCCAAGTGGCACAGGGTACTCGCCAACTATCCACTGGTCGACCGCCACGCCTCGACGCCCCCAAGATCCATCATAGACCTCACTATCAATTCTCATTCCTTCTTCAACCACAAGGGCCATAATAGCTATTAGTTATACTTTATACAATGCACAAATATATCAGTGCAAGTCCAACCCCAAAGGGCCAAATTTTTTCAATTTCATTTGTTCAATGTAATCATATGCTTCAACGCATATTTTTTCAATGCACGTATAATGCACCAAATCCAATCACAGACATATCTTTCCAATGCATGTATAATGCACCAAATGCCAATCACAGGCAAAACATGTCATTTTCTCACACAGCATCCATATACTGGTTCTACAGTATTTATACTGTATTTTTAATAGGAAAATCATATTATCACATTTTCATAGTTATAAAACTCTTTTATCGTGTTTTCACAAAATTGCGCAACATTTTCATTTCATTTTCACAATTTCAAAACGTTTCTGTTATGTTTTCACAATACTGCAACTCTTCTGTTGCACCTATAAATCACGTATTAAATTTTTCAACATTTTTCTCAATCGCATAAAAATATACGTTTCTCAAATCGCATAAAAATATTTTACTGTATTTCCAAACACTTAGAAATATTTTACTGTATTTCAAACCACATACTTTAAAAATTACATTTTTAAGATACGTAAATAATTTTTTTCACCACAATTCCATTACAGAAAATATTTCTCATTTCTTCAAAAATTCCATTTCCACTTTTCTCAAAATAATATGACTTTATACTTTATTTAACACATTTTCTTTACTCAAGAAAATCTTTTTCCACATTTCTTTACTCAAGAAATCCTTTTCCAAAATATAATTCACAAAATCACTTTTTCATTGATATAAATCAACGTTTCAAAAATTTAACATTTTCTAACGCACTTCAAAATTCAAAAATAAGTTATACATTAGTAAATTTTCAAAATAGCATTATATTCTCCATTTTTTCCAAATCATTTCCAAATCAACCTTCTTCAAAATAATATAACTTTCCACTTCATTTAATATATCTTCTTACTCAAGAAAATCCTTTTTCAAGTATATTCCACAAATTCACAATTCCATTGAATTAAATCAATGTTTCTAACTTTAAAAAAATTGTGTAGAAATATTTTAATGTTTTTCAAATTGCGTAACTCAAAATTTACGTTTTTGAGTTCCGTAAATCATTTTTCACCGTTTTTACCCTTCGTAAAATATTTCTTAACTTTAAAAATATTACTTCAGACTTTTCTTATAATAATATAATTTCTTACTTTATTCCCTTCTTATTCTTAGTCAAAAATCTTTTCCTTAATATATTTTCTCAAAATCACTTTTTATTGATCTAGTCTTACAAAATCACATTTAGTTGATTTAATTATTGTTTCTAACTTTAAATTTCCTAACGTTTTCCAAAACCCAATAAATAAAGTCTACGTTAGTAAATTTAAGTTACAAACATTTTCTTTTATATTTCTAAATCACTTCTAAAAATTGATTCTCTTTAAAATAATTTGAAGTTCAACACTTTCAATCTTCTTTTTCTTTTATTTATGATTTCACTTCACTTAATTGATAACACTTTAATTCCCTTTCCAAAATCCTTATTTGAAAATTCTTGTATTTTATAACATCAAAACATTTTTCTAAAATATCAAAACCTTATAGATGGCCATTGAAACCATGAAATATTTTTTTCTTTCTAACTTAAATAAATTCCATTCTTGTTTCTACAAAAAAAATAAATTCATGAAAACATAACTCAAAACCGTGTGCATTCTTTTTGCAAAACAAACCCTTTTGTTTATTTTCTTTACTTCTCAAATCATTCAATTTTATCATTCATGAAAATATAATTTTGTGAACACCAAATTGGTTGGTGTCTTGGCCGAAATTCACTAAGTTCTAGGCACCAAAAATTAATTCCCTTATTCTTGAAAATTTTCAACATGAACTCTAATTTTTGGGAGCTCAAAACCGTAGCCTCCCCCTTGGCCTTTGGAGCCAAAAATTAATTTTCTTTCCACCATCAAATCATAGCATACATATACATATTTAAATATATATCACAAACATGTCATAATCAAAGCAATAAATCATGCAAATCATACCAAACATAGGCATATAATCAAAGCACATAAATATCCATAAATAATTACATGACCATGGATATGAATCCTCACATGGATTCACCATCCATCAAATATAAAATCATCTCTCACCGCCATACTTGGTTGGTGAGATGGATCTCCCTCTTACCTCTTAAAGACAAGCTTTTCAAGTTCTCCTCCTTCTCCTTAATTTTCATGTGACTCACAACAATTCCTAACAATTCTAAAATATTTAGTAAAATCACAAACAAAGGTTAATAATGACAAACCATGGAACAAACATGGTTTAGAAAATCACAAACTAAATTTTAAACCATAAAAACCAAAGTTTACCTTTAGGGAAGTAAACCAAACTTGGATTTTGAAGCACTTAGGGTAGGATTTTGATGAAACTTCCTAAATGAAAAGTGTTTAGGAGGTAGTTTAGCTTTAGGAAATGATGAAAACAAAAATTATAGGAGATGGATAGTGGTTCAAGAGGTGTGGGCTGAATTCTAGAGAGAAAAAGGGAAGGAAAATGTTCTGTGTTCTTGGGAAATTTGAGACGAAATAGTGTAAACTTTTTGGTGAGAGAAAAGAAATGAATATTGATAGTAAATTGAATGGTGCAGCCGTGTAGTAGTTTGTAGGTAATATTAGGAGATAAGTTTGAACCCAAAATATCACCAATTATGTTCACATTGAAAACACATGGCTTATGTCATCTTTGAATTATTAAATTGCCATGCTAGATAATTCAAGAACCTTGGAGAAGCTCTCCAAGCTGCATGACCGTGTGGCTCTTCATAGGATTAGGGACTTAATTGTTTTCAATTAAAACCTAATTGTATGCTAATTAATTAGTTAATTAATTAGGTCTAGTTTCCTAATTTCACTTAATTAACATTCTAACTATATAACTAATTAATTAAACATATTATGGCATATATCATAGTCTCTAAATAAAATTAGGACATTTAATTAGTAATTAGATTATCACTAATTAATAATTAGATTAGTTCACTTAGCTTGTTAATTAGGCCATTAGATTAACCAAATTAGGATTAATTAGTTACTAATCAAATTCAAGCTACTATTGTTGACTTCATCTTTTTCTTTGGCCTAAAAAGCCTATTCAAAGTTGTCTCCCCTCTCCCTTGCATCTCCAAACCGTCCCCCCTTCCATGCTTCATAAAATGTGACAAATTTCATAGCCATCATCCTAAGCCATCCTAACCCTTGATTAAAAGAATGGTTTGGATTAAAATAGCTATTAGGTTTAGGTTATAGATGGAAGACTTTATTTGAGCCATTGGATCATTTTTGGCTTGCAATCCTAACCATTGAATGTGTCTCCAAAATGAAGGGTCAAGATTACACCTTCAAACTTTACATCCAATGGTCCAAAATGGTTGTAGTCATTTTTGATGACCAATTCTCCACCATTGATCTAAATCCAAATCCAATGGTCATTAATGATCCATCTCCACCATTGATTAAATCTACATCCAAGGGTTGATAATGGTCATAGCCATTTATAAGACTAAATCTCTACCCTTGATTTAATTTCCATCCAACGGTTATAATTGATCCTATTCACTTTTAAGATCAAATCTCCACCGTTGATTAAATCAAGATTAAATCTCCAATGGTGATTAAATCGATGGTGGATATCCAAACCACCAATGTTGACTTAACAGTATAGAATTTTATTTTCATCTGTTATAACCCCACGAAAGAATATATTTACTGTATTTTTATCTTTCAATAATTAAATATGGTACAAAATATAGTAAAAGAAATTTTCTAAAACGGTTTCCGGATTCAAGTTTAGTAAGATCCCCTGACTCCGTCAAAACAGTACAAATTTTTCTATGCGTAGAAATTTTTTTCACTTTATGGGACCCACCTGGGCCCACATATAGTAAAAAAAATTCATAATCATCCGCAAAAATCACAAATATTAGAAAACACACAAATATTAAATCAGAGCACGTAATATAATTAAAACCTAACAGTAAAAATTAAATTACGTAAAGTTTTTCCCGGCCCAAAAATTTTTATTTTTCTGACACGGAGTAAATCACTCAAAACGATCAAATACGCTGATGGAATAATCAAAATAATTTTACAGTATTCAGAAATTACTAAATAGTAAAATTCTGTTAACTGTCAAAATTTCTGTATAAGAGATAAAAAAATTTGGGGTGTTACAAACTCCTTGAGTGTGAATGAGCTAGAAGATGTGGAAAAGAATCAAGATAGTAGTGATGTTGAGCTACCCAAAGAACCTAAGGTGACAAAAAGTCTTGTTAAGCTAGAAAATGATGACGATGGCCACCGGACATACATGATTGACTTAATCTTGGATAGGGGAGTTTCTACAACCCATGATTTTGATCCCCTTGAGAATTTTCTTATCAATTCTGAGTTTGATTCTATCATTAATCCCTCTGATGTAGTTGATATTTCTAATATTTTTTATAGAACTCAGGATCATGACACTCAGGCTTGGCAACCAAAGTTTAAGGAGTTGCCTAAGAAAGGTTGGAGTACTGCTGATCAAAAAGGTGTTCGTCCCTTGATTTGTTCTTATAAAATTAATTTGGAAGAAGGTAAATGGTCAGCGGTTGAAGCTATAACTTAAGTTGAAGGATCCAGATATAGTAGAGATTTTGGTAGACGATCCTTCTACCAAAGCTAAGGTAAGTTTTTCGTATTTCATGTTTTTATTGAGTCGGCTTAAGTGCCTCCCAAATTTCAAAGCCTTTGTATAGGGATGTAAATAGTGTCGGCCAACAAAAAAAAAATAAAACAAAAGAACTAAAAAAATTGATTGCATGCTTGTTTATTTCATTTTACTTTATTTTGTTTTTTTTTATTTTTGTCATTGCTAAACATTGTCAAGATATAGTTATTCTCTTTTCGTCTAAGCATTTCGGGTATGTGACTTCTCCTCATTACTTTGTTTAATTTTGTCCTAATAATTTCTTTGATGTATATTGATGATTATTTCTTCAGTCGGGATTTAATTTTTAACATTGAGGGCAATGTTGTGATCTGTTTGGGGGGAAGGATAGTTGACCAAAAAAAATGTGGGCAAGTATGATATGATTGTTAGCAACTTACTAAACCAAGGAAGTATGGTAGAATAAGGAGTGATTTTACTCTTAAGACGCATCTAAATTGGAAAGTATGTTTATTGATATGATTGTCAGAAACCTATAGCAAAACTAATTAGGGATGACAGAGTAAGAAGTAATTTTACTCTTGAGACGCATCTAGATTGGGGTAGTAACTATTTTGTGTAGAAGTAGCAAATGGATTCAGGGATCGTGGCATGGTTGAATAAATTGTCTTCTTTCTTAAATTTCACATACTTGGTTATTGATGTTGAATTGATAGATTGAGAATGATGGATATATGCCTTGTGAGATTTTGAGCCTATCGATGAATGGATTGAATATTTGTACCATTCTTTTCTTTCTTTTGTGATTTTTTTCACTCTTAGAATTGTTACTCTAGAACTTGCTTTTGATTCTTTTTTAGGCTATATTTTCACATGTATACATAAATATGATTGAGACATTTTTCTTGAAATAGTTACTTTGACCAAATAGCCAACTCTGCATATTTTTCCTTGTGTACCCCCTTTGAACTTATTTGACCATTCTTTATTTCTAGCTCATAACGTGCCTTAAAAAAATCATATTCTTACCTAACCTTAGAGAATAAGAGAGCATTAACTTTGTTATTAGTTGAGTTTTTTAATAAGTGTAGGGATATGTGTGCAAAATGTTCCTAAAAAAAAGAAAAAAAAAGTTGACCACCTCTGCAATTAAAGAATGCACCTTGTGACATATTCATACCTAGAATGAGAGCAGATGCTTGGAAACAATAGGAAGAGAAAGAGAATGTTCAAGCCTAACAATGAATTCAACCTACCAATTTGGCATTGATCTTTAACAAAACATTAGTCAAATATTGGTCATTGTCCTTTATGAGAAGGAAACAAACAGAGAAGGAACTAAGAAACCCTTGAGAAATCTAAACTGAATGTTCTCAACCATCTTCTCCACTCTAACTGTATCATAATGCTTTTCTATTCTCTTTAGTATTTAACTTGTCATATCCATATTACCCCACTCCTTTACCATAGCTCCATTACAATCTTGAATAAAACTCTCTTGATTTTTATGTACATGTTATTTTTGAGTAGCGGAGAAGTAGAAGATAAGCAAGCTTATGGTAATACAATTATTCATGAGTTGAATAGAGTGAAATACTTATCTTTTTAAACACTTGAGAGATTGAGAGTGAATTCTGTGAGGATCTATCATTCTTGATTCATTCTTTTCAACTGAAGTTTCCTTGCTTGTTGGTTTGAGATGCGAAGAAATGTTACCCCATGAATGTTTTGATCCCTTGAATGTCTGGTTGCTCTTCTTGATTCATTGAATCCCTTAGAGTTTTTAGCTTTTGAGTCTGTGTCATTTTTTCTTTGTTCCTTAGTTTTTTTTTTTTTTTGTGTTTTACACAGCAGTGCAAAAGTTAAGTGTGGAAAAATTTAATAACAATATATTGTATACATTTTATAATCCTCTCATTAGCTTCTTAAGGTTCAATTAGGCTTAATTATGTTAGTTTTGTCACATTCTATGATATTGAGCCTAATTGGATCATTAAAGGAATTATTGCATGAATTAACCTTAATTTATCTCTTTGACAGTGTTCCGTAAACTGGCTATAATTTAAGTTTCAAATATCTAGTTGATGTGATTCTAATCTTGTAGGAAAGCTAAGATAATTTCCTACAACTTTCATGAAGACCTCAAAGGCCTAATCATACGATTGGATAACTCAAATTGGAGTTGAAACAAGAATTAGAGTGTTGATCCTAACAGCTTGACCTATGTATACTATTCATGCCATAACTCGAATGGCACTAGTTAGTCTTTGGAGCTAAAATTTTACAAGAAGATATTTAAGACCTATATCTACAACTTTCATGTTAACCATTTTGTTCAATTCTGACGGTATCCATGACATATGCACCGAATCATTTGGTGCTAGTGGGGAGACAAGGATCAAAATAATTTCCCACTCACTTATCTTCATCAAACAACTACTTTGACATTTTTCACTCATCATAAAACCACTCCATTGTCATTTTGTACTCCTCGAGCTCTATAAAAGGGGGCATTGGCTGCACATTTGGGGATTCTTGGTCCTAGAGATCAAGATCATGTTATTTTGTTACATGTTTTTCTCGTAGTAATTTTCTTTTGTTCTAAATTGAAGTTATATTCTTCTTCTTCTTCTTCTCTCTTCATTTCTTCTTGTCTATGAGTAACTAAATTTTATTTTACTTAGGTGAAAGGGTGAAGCTCTTAGTAATAAAATAAGGTTAGATTAATTTCTTTCTTGTGCTTAAATGATATATTATCAAGTAGCCATTATATGTGTTGTATTCTGTTTCCAATCAATTTAGAAACCCTTCTTGTAAAGTGGAGCTCTTGATTTGTTGTAGACAAGATATTGGCACAATGAATGCTTGAGCCCATTTATAAGTGGTGGTGCTAATAGATGATTAAAGGAATCATAATATAATGACGTATATAATTTTTAATGAACTTTGAATGTTGTATTTTCCAATTGGAACCTCCGTTATGTGTTGATTCTAATTGAGTTATAAAAGAATTAATCTTATCCTTAATTTAATTACTAAGAGTGGATCTCCTAACCTAAGTAAGTTTTTTTTATTTGTGACTAAGTTTTATCACTTTTATTATTGTGACAAAATATTTACTTTACATCAAAGAATTTATCTTCATCAATTCCCTGTGGATCGACATCGGACGCCCGATAATTTATTACTTGAAATAACCTACACTTGAGTTTGAAACTTTTAATCTGCATCAAGTATCTCAACTTATTGGTCTGGACACTCATAGTCGAAACTACAGGCTGAGAGTCAGCCGTGTATATCCTGGCCGTGGCTACATTCACATTGATGCCCTCCTCCGGCTCCCAGCGGCAGAGCTTAGTAAACTCACAAATCTCAGGGGTCTCAAGCAGGCTCAAAGCTGCGCGAATAGAAGCAGTAGAGAATGAGACCGTGCGCCCTATGTGCGATCACACCTTTGCATAAAGAAATGCTCATCTTTGAAGAGCGATGGCCAATAAAAGCCAGACTGGAGTACTTTTGCAGCCGTGCTCTCACCACTGTAATGTCCACCATACGGAGAATCATGACATTGGATTAAAATCTATCTCACTTCCTCCACAGGTACACACCTCCTCAACATATGGTCCGAGTACTGTTTAAACAGAAATGGCTCATCCCAGATATGGTACCTGACATTATACAAGAATTTCTTCTTTTGGTGAGAGGTTAGATCAGGTGGCAGCACACTACCCACAATGTAGTTCACCATGTCAGCATACCATGGACATGATTGAGTGGTGGTTGCAAATAGCTACTCATCAGGAAATGTTTCCCTGATTGTGATCGGTTCAGCTTAGAAATCTTCATTTTCAAGTCTTGAAAGGTGGTCTGGTACTTGATTTTCTACACCTTTCTTATCTCTGATCTCCAGATCAAACTCTTGTAAAAGCAAAACCCACCTAATCAATCATGGTTTCATGTCCTTCTTGCTCACTAAGTACTTTATGGCAGAGTGATCTGTGTACACTATCATATTCATGCCCACCAAATATGCTTTGAACTTATCAAATGCGAACACAATGGCCAACAGCTCTTTTTTGTTGTTGTGTAGTTAAGCTGGGCATTGTTAAGTGTTTTGCTCGCATAATAAATGGAGCGAAACACTTTGTCTTTTCTTTGTCCCAACACTGCACCCACAGCATAGTGGCTAGCATCGAACATGAGTTTGAACGACAAATCCCAATCTGGAGTGATTATAACTAGAGCTGAAACCAGTCTCTTTTTCAATTCCTCAAATGTAACCTAACATGAAGCGTCAAAGGTAAACTGGATATCTTTCTCCAGAAGGTTGCAAAGAGGCTTGGCTATCTTTGGAAAGTCTTTAATAAACCTCCTGTAGAAACCCGCATAACCAAGAAAACTATAGATTCATTTTACTGAGTTTGGCGGAGGAAGCTTGTCAATCACTTCTATCTTTGCCTTGTCCACCTCCATTCTTTTTATAAAAACCTTATGGCAAAGAACTATACCTTCTTGGACCATAAAATGGCACTTTTCCTAATTCAGGATGAGGTTAGTTTCCTCACACCTTTTTAGCATGGATGATAAGGCCTGCAAACAGCTATTATAATCATCCCCAAATACTGAAAAGTCATCCATAAATACCTCTAGGCCATGTTCAATCATATCAGCAAAGATGGTCATCATGCAATGTTGAAAGGTTGCAGGAGCATTGCATAGCCCAAAGGGCATCCTTCTGAAAGCAAATGTACCATATGGATAAGTAAATGTTGTCTTTTCTTAGTCCTCTGGTGCTATGGCAATTTGGTTATATCTAGAATAACCATCCAAGAAGCAATAATAGGCCTTCCCTGCCAGTCTATCCAACATCTGATCTATGAAAGGAAGTGGGAAATGGTCTTTCTGGGTGGCCTTGTTTAATTTGTGGTAGTCCATGCACACCATCCATCCAGTGACCTTTCGGGAGGGAATAAGCTCATTATTTTCATTAGTGACCACCATCATGCCACCTTTCTTCTGCACACATTAGATTGGCAATACTCAAGGGTTGTCAGAAATAGGATAAATAATGTCTGCATCCAGCCACTTGATTATCTCTTTCCTCACCACCTCTTTCATAATTAGATTCAGCCTCCTTTGGTGTTCCATAACTCCACTATGATTGTCCTCTAACAAGATCTTGTGCATACAGATGGAAGGGCTAATGCCTTGATTATCGACAATAGTCCAACCTAGAACATGCTTGTATTTCCTAAGCACACGGAGAAGCTTATCCTCTTGATCATCTGAGAGGGATGATGATATGATTACTAGAAGGGTGGATGTTGCTCCCAAATAAGCATACTACAAATGGTTTAGCAGAGGCTTTAACTCAAGCTTTGGAGGTTCCTCAATGGAAGGCTTAGATATCACTTTTGTTACATTGGACTCCAAGGTTTCAAACTTAGGCGAACGATATTGCCTAGGAACTGCATCAAGGTGTTTGATGCAATCAGATACATCATTTCTAGAATCTTCATAATCCTCAGTTAATAAAGTCAATGCTAAGGCAAGGGGATCTTTAGAATTGTTGGCTTGAAATGCATCATTAATGATATTATCCAACAGACCAACATAAGAAAACTCTTCCTGATCTTAAGGAAACTTAATTGCTTTAAAGATGTTAAAAGTCACCTCTTGATCTTGAACTCTCATAGTCAGTTCACCTTTTTGGACATCTATAAGTGTTCTTCCCGTGGCTAGAAATAGTCTGCCTAGGATTAGTGGCACCCTTTGATCCTCTTCCATATCCAGAATAACAAAATCTGCAGGGAATATGAACTTATCCACTTTCACTAGGACATCTTCCACAATTCCCTTCAGATATGTATATGATCGATCAGCCAGTTAGAGGGTTATGAATGTGGATTTGCATTTCCCCAAACCTAGCCTCTGAAATATGAATAGGGGCATAAGATTGATGCAGCCCCCATATCACACAATGCTTGTCCTAAGAATTTGTCGCCGATGGCACAAGGAATTGTAAAGCTTCCTAGATCCTTCAACTTTGGGGAAAGCTTTTGCTACAATATAGCACTGCATTCTTCAATCAATGTTACAGTTTCAAACTCACCCAACTTACATTTCTTGGATAATATATCCTTCATAAACTTAACATAGCTGGGCTTCTGGTCCAATGCTTCTGCAAAAGGGATGTTGATATGAAGTTTCTTAAAAACTTCTAAAATTTTCTTAAACTGCTCATCCATCTTGTGCTTGATTTTCCTACTTGGGAAAGGCAAAGGATGTATATATGGCTTATTCACCACCTTCTTGTCTTTAGCCTTCTTGTGGTTAGTTTCCTTATTCATTTCATTGTCTTCGACCTTCTTGTGGACCTCTTCTTCCTATTTCTAGATCTTTCCTACCTCATCCTCCATCAACTTTGTCTTAGGGTTTCCCTCAATGTCTTTCCCACTCCTCAGTGAGATAACCTTACAATGCTCATTAGAGGCACCCTTAAGATTGTTAACTATGTCAGTTGGGAAGGTGCCAAGAGGCCTGTTATTGATTGCATTAGCTAACTGCCCCACCTGAGTTTCTAAAGCCCTCATAGAAGCTGACTAGCTCTGTATCATTGAGTCGTTCTTAGCCAAATGAGCGTCTTTCTTCGTCATGAAGGAATCAACCATTAACTGCATGAACATCTCTTCAAGAGATGGTTATTTTTCTTGAACTAGTTGCCTAGACTGGGAGGAGAATCTAGGAGAATTGTAAGGTCACTTAGCTCTAAGTGCTGAGGAGGAGGCCCATTGATTATCCCTCCACGAGAAGTTTGGATGGTTCCTCTATCCAGGATTATACTAGTTTGCGTATGGGTTATTCTGTTGTGATCGGTAGTTCCCCAGATAATGTGTACTTTCAAAGGTGAATGGGCACCTGTCACTTGGATGATTGTCACCATATTTGTCACACAACACAAATGGGCTTTGGTGAGCTTGTTGTCCCATATTGTCCATTTTACTTGCCAATGCTGCAACCTGAGCTAACAACGAGGTTATAGCATCTACTTCATGCACTCTAGCTACCCTTCATGGAGTGTTTCTTACTGATGGCCATTGATAGCTATTAGCAGCTAATTTCTCCAATAGCTAGAAGGCATCATCAAAGGATTTGCTTAACAAGGAGCCTCCAGCAGCAGTATCTACTATTGGGCGGTGATGCAGTAGCAAGCCCTTGTGAAATGAGTAGATTTGGTGCCAAGGTGATATCTCATGATGTGGGCACCTTCTCAAAAGATCCGTGTACTGTTGCCATGCTTCATGAAAGGATTCTAATTCAGTTTGAGTGAATGATGTAATATCATTCACCATTTCTACAGTCTTGGAAGGAGGGAAGTATTTGTTCAAAAACTTAGTACATACGTCTGCCCAAGTTATAATTGATCCCGCTAGAAGAGAATCTAACCAGCTTTTGGCTCTATCTCTTAAAGAAAAAAGGAAGAGCCTCAGGTGAATAGTATCCTCAGATACTCAGTTGTGCCTAAATATGTCACAAATCTCCAAGAAGTTTGAGAGATGCGCATTGGGATCCTTATTGGATAAGCCACCAAACTGTACAGAAGTTTAAATTATTTGGATAATGGCCAGCTTTATCTCAAAGTTGTTTGCCTGGATGGCAGGACGTCTAATGCTGGATTACAGATTATCCATTTGAGGAGTAGCAAACTCCCTCCATGGTATAGTGCAACTATCGTCCTCCACCTCGTGCGTATCGTGTTCTTCTGCCATTATATAATCAATCACCTGAAATAATTAAAGAATTAAGATTTAAATTAATATGCACAAAAAAAGAAAACTTGAACTAGAGTTACTTAAACTGATTATTAATATTAGCTCTATTAAAATTAAACCGTAGTCCCCGGTAATAGCGCCAAAAACTTGTTCGCTCTTTTACTTACTGCAAGTGCACAAATCGCACTTATAATATAGCTAAGAATCAGATATCGTTCCCACAAGGACTAAGGTTAAAATCAGTGCTAAATATAAACCAAAAGTTTAAGAGTTTCTATCCAAGGGCATATAAATTGAGAAATAAGTGTCTAAACTAATTAAAAGAATTTAAAAAATTTTAAGATTAAGTTGAGGTTGAGAATTAGAGAATAAGGAATCCTTTTTCACCTCCTACTTCAATTGATAACTGGTGTGTGAAATTCGCAAGTGTACGATTTCGTCGTCAAGTAATAAAAGATCGAATCCATAGGGACTGTGTCTATGAATATCAATTAATTAATTAATTCAATTCAATTAAACAAAGGGAATAAAATTGTTAAGAGATAAGAATGTAGTAACCAAACAATTAAATAAATAATATTAGAGTGCAAAATTGAGAACAAAAACAGTAAGTTGTTAAGAAAGGTATTCAAATTTAAGAAAGCTTCCAAGATTGGGGGTAACCACAATGATATAAGACAAATCCTAATTGACAACCATTTTATTAAAATTGAAATTCAATTGAAGGTGAATTACTCAAAATTAATTAATGTTCTTTCTCATGAGACAAGAACCGTGCCTAATTAAACCAATTCCTACTCTCGTGATAATTGAATTTAAATTGAACTCATTACGCTTTATGGTAATTCATTAAATCCTTGAAAGGTTAAACCTACTCTCGTGATTTAGACCTTAAGTTCAATCTTTATGGTTCCAACACCTAGGTTCACCTCTCAGTACGTCCCTAGATATCTATGAGATGCAAATATGTGGCCAGCAAATTCACATGAATAAGCGCAATAAGGATTGAATCAAAGAACCTTCAAGATTAATAAAAGGGGTAACCAAATCAATTAATCATCATCAATGTATCAAAGGGCATTGCCCAATCCAAAAAACAAAGAAACTACTCAGACATGGAGAAGAAGGAACAAGAAAATATATTCAAGAACATCCAAACCCGTAGCGATGAAAGAAGAGAAGAGGAAGATGAAGATCAAGAGCCTCCAAACGTGCCTCCCTAAAACCAAATTTGTCACCACGATATTACATTCAGAGCATCTATTTAAACCCCTAGGGTTTCAACTGGTCCCAACCCATCAAAAGAAATAAAAACAAAATTTAAAAACTGACTCGGTCTGCGATCCACGGCCGTGGAAAATTCCACGACCAGGATGTGGAATTCTCTGAAAAATCACTTTTGGTTCTTCACGCAGCTGCTCGATCCATGGCCATGGGAAATTCCACGAACAGGCCGTGGAACTCTCTGAAATGAGTCTTTTTCCTTAATTTGCTATCCGTAAAGCTCTAACTTCAATCATGCAAGTTTTCCATCCATTTCAAGGCCAATTGAGCACCAATCCTACACAACAACACTAAAAACACCGCAATTATCCGAACTAAAAGAAAAATAAATAAAAAGAGAAACTAAAATGCGTAAAATGCCTAAAAATGCATGCAAAACAAGAACAAGATATGATGTTGTTTCACACATATCAAATCCCCCTAAGCTTAAGATTTTTCTTGTCCCCAAGCAATAACTAAGGCCAAACTACGAAATGAGATCAAGAAACAATAATGAATGAGGAACCCGAGAAAACATCCAACTAAGCAATAGGCAAAGGCAAACCAAGAATTACAGAGGTAATCAAAATCAAGTCCAATTAGAGGCTAAAGTTCTCAGAAATCATGCTCCTCACTAAATTGGGTTCACTCTACTAACCATACTCAAAGTGTTTAAGGGTGAAGATAATGCGCTCAAGATTCCTCAAAGAAAAAGTACTTCTATAAGCTTGATAAGAAACCAAATTTCCACTAACAATTTGCATGCATGCAAGAATCAAAAGGTCTTTCAAGGGTTGTAATGGGGCCATTGGAATAATCTTAGGTAGGGTAAAGAAAGGAAGGTATACACAAAGGGCTAACAAAATTTTCAATAAGCATAAGAAATCCACTAGAACATAAATGGAGCAAAAAAAATTTTCAATCAAAAGAATAACTCCACATTTCCAAGCATTTTTTTCCTTACTTTTCGTTCTTCTCCTTCTCTTCTTTTTCAAGCTTTCATCTCATGATTTTCTTTTATTTGCTTTTTTCCTTTCCCTTTATATTTTTTTTCTTTTCTTTTTTCATTTGAGAAAGAGAATGGTCAAAACATATGATTCTCAGCACAACTTTACATAACTTTCAAACCCAATTTGCTCCATTTAATATTCTAAATGATTACCGACAATATATCATCATAGGCATCAAGAAAAATAATTATACAATAGGCTCAAAATGGGCAACTAGTGGATGAAAGTGTGACAATTATTTTCGAAGGCCAGAAAAATACCTAAGATGCCTTAATCACATTCAAGCATGCAAACAAAAATTTTGCCTCAAAATGATTTCAAATCAAGTTCTAGAGCACAAAATCAATGAGGAATTATCACTCAACACAAAGAATGGGAGCAAAAATCATATAGTGCATAAATCCCATATAGGCTCAAAAATCATATTTAGAGGTCAAAAATCAATGAAAAGCATAAATTCAGAGAATATATGCTAATTATCAACTATCAAGAGATCACCTCCACTATCAATTAAAACAAAACATGTTGCCTACCACAAGAATCAACAAATTGGGTTCCAAATCAATACCATCTCAAAATCCTCAAAAGAGAGGGGCACAAAGTTCAACCAAAAAGTCGAGAGATATAATGGTATGAAAATGCAATAAGAATATGCAATGTAATATGAGATATGAGAATGCATGAAACTAATGATCTAAACTAATGATCTACAATGAATATAAAAATGAAAATGAAAATACTCCCTCCAAGCTTAGAACTTACATTGTCCCCAATGTAAAAATCTATAACTAGAGAAAGGATAAAAGAAAAGAACTCACTGCGGTGGTGGAAAATCTTCTGGTGCTCAATCCATGGCCATGGAATTTTCCATGGGCTGGGTGTGGAACTTTCTGACTTCACTCTCCTTCTAATTTGAGCTTCAAAAAGGGTCAAACTAAACAAGATCCATGAGATAAAGATCAAACCATCAATCCAACACAAAATCAAAAGAAAAAAATAAATTAAAAGGAAAAAATAAAGAAACTTGGGTTGCCTCCCAAGAAGTGCTTGTTTAAAGTCATTAGCTTGACTTTGATCTAGTTTTTGTGCTCAGGTGATGTCAACGGAGTAGTGCTCAGTCCCCACTCCTTGAAAGTGTTTCACTCTTTGGCCATTTATCATAAAAGGCTTATGGCCTTTTTTCTTCACCTCAAGCACACCATAGGAGAACACTTGAACAATCTCATATGATCCTGACCATTTCGACCATAACTTACTAGGATAGAAACGTAGAAGCGAGTTATTGACAAGAACTTTATCCCCAAGTTAAATTCGCGCTTCTCGACACACTTGTCATTCTGCTTATTAGGTCTTTTCTTGCAGGGCTTGGACTTCTCAAATTTTGTGGTACCCTTGGGCAAGGTCTTTTCTAGCATAACATCAGTCACTAATTTCTGCGCGCTTGAAAGCACAACATTATCCACAACATTAGTAGCATCTATACGATTATATAAATTTAAGGAATTAGAATTGTGTTTAAAATTAAAAACATCAAAAACTACTTCCTCATCATTCAATCGCAAAGTCAATTTCCCTTCGTGAACATCAATGATCGCCCTTCTAGTGGCAAGGAATGGACGCCCACGTATGATCGATATTTTAGCATCAGCTTCTATGTCAAGCACAATAAAATCCATCGGAATGTAAAACTTACCCACTCTAATAAGAACATCCTTCAAGATGCCTACGGGGTATTTGACAGACCAATCCGCCAATATAATAGAGATAGTTGTGGGTTTTAGTTCACTCACTTCTAACTTCTTACACACAGAAAGGGGCATAAGACTAACGTTAGCCCCCAAATCACACAAATCTTTATCAAAATTTATGTTACTAATCAAACAAGGAATAGAGAAGCTACTTGGATCTTTTAGCTTAAGAGGCAATTTATTTTGAATTAAAGCACTACACTCCTCAATTAAAGCTACTGTCTCATATTCCTCTAGCTTTCTCTTATTAGACAAAATGTCCTTAAGAAATTTAGCATAACTAGGTACTTGTTTCAACGCCTCAGTGAATGGTACATTAATGTACAATTTCTTAAGGACCTCTAGGATCTTCCCAAATTGCCTATCTAACTTGGACTTAGCCAATCTTTGAGGGAAAAGAACTGGGGGTTGGTATGGTTCAGGGGGTACATACTTAGACACCTTCTCAGTAGTTTCCTCCTCCTCTAAGGGTTGTGTCTTAGTCTCATTTTCCTCAATTCCCTTATCTTTTTCACTCTCCCCCTTACCCGTGGGATCCTCTAATTTCTTTGCACTTCTCAAATTCACAGCCTTACAGTGCTCATTACCTGGATTTATTTCAAGTTGACCAGGAAACTTACCCTGTTGCCTATGGGAAGTGCCCGCTTATTGGGCAATCTGGGTTTCCAACATCTTATTATGAATAGCCAAATTGTCAACCTTAGCTGATAACTCTCTAATGGCCTCAGTCATAACTTGCCCATGTTGCCTAAACTACTCATTTTGCTTAGATTGACTTTAAACAAAATTCTCCAGAAAAGACTCAAGTCTAGATTTTTGTACCTATTGGAGTCCAGAAGAGGGTTTAGCATTACCTTGCCCGGCTTGGTACTGACTATTCCGGTAAGAGAAGTTAGGATGTGACCTCCAACTAGGGTTGTAAGTTTGAGAATGTGGATCATTCCTCCCATTTTGGTTGAAGTCATAGAAATCGTGGCATGATTCCACTTGCTCCACCGGTGCACCTTGTGAGGAGCCAATTTCAACTTAGCATTCGGCACCTATGTGTCCTTGTACTCCACAAATCTCACAAAAATTGTTAGAAGCACTTATGACATTAACATCAGCTTTTTCAAGCATGTCAAAACGTTTATTCAAAGAATCAAATTTTGACAAAATTAAATCAGCACCGTCTACCTCAAACTTACCTCCCGAGAGTTTTCTCGGGTTATGACCTCTTTCATTTGCCCATTGGTGATGATTTACAGCAACACTCTCAATGATCTCGTAAGCTTCTGTTAGCCTTCTATTCATCAAAGCTCCACCAGCTGTAGAGTCAAGAGACACCTTCGAAGAATATTTTGGACCATTATAGAAGGTGTGGACAATTAACCATTTCTTTAACTCGTGGTGTGGGCAGGCTTCCAGCAAAGCCTTATATCTGTCCCAAGCTTTTGACAATGACTCTCCATCTTTCTGAACAAAGCTTGTGATTTGGGTCCTTAGATGAGCAGTCTTAGAAGATGGGAAGAATTTGTCTAAGAAAGCTTGCTCCAATTGGTCCCAAGTAATGATTGTCTCAGCAAGAACAGACTTCAACCAAGCTGTAGATCTATCTCTCAATGATAATGGAAATAGGCAGAGACGAATAGCATCAACAGAGGCTCCTTTAATCTTGAGGGTCTCACAGAACTCCAAGAACATATCCACGTGATCATTCAGGTCCTCTAATAGAAATCCTCCAAACTGGTTCTACCTTATCATAGAAAGTAAGGCAGGAGGTATGGTGAAGTGCCTAGCTTCAATGTTTGGTCAAGCAATTCCAGATTGCAAACCCCGAGCATTAGGGGCTGCATACTCTTTTAGCGATCTATTATCCTCAAGTTCAGCCATGACAAGTGTTAGTTCAAGTATTTCTCTCGCTCTTTGCCCTTGTTGTCTTCTCCTTCTATGTTCTTTCAATTTCAGGATCTGCTTCAATAAGAGTCCTAGAATGTCTAGTACTTTGCATAAACAAGAGAAATTACCTGCAGAGAGTCAAAGAGAAAAATAAGAACGTAAGAATATGATAAAAAAAATGGTTTAGAATAATTAAATTAAAAATTAAACTGATATTCAAGAAAAATACAGTCCCCGGCAACAGCGCCAAAAACTTGATGTGTGAAATTTGCAAGTGTACAGTTTTGTCATCAAGTAATAAAAGATCAAATTCACAGGGACTGTGTCTATGAATACCAATTAATTAATTAATTCAATTCAATTAAACAAAGGGGATAAAATTATTGAGAGATAAGAATGAAGTAACCAATCAATTAAATAAATAATATTAGAGTGCAAAATTGAGAACAAAATAGTAAGTTGTTAAGAAATGTATTCAAATTTAAGAAAGCTTCCAGGATTGGGGGTAACCATAATGATACAAGACAAATCCTAATTGACAACCCTTTTATTAAAATTAAAATTCAATTGAATGTGAATTACCCTAAATTAGTTAATGTTCTTTCTCAAGAGACAAGAACCGTGCCTAATTAAACCAATTCCTACTCTCGAGATAATTGAATTTAAATTGAACCTATTACGCTTTATGGTAATTCATTAAATCCTCGAAAGGTTAAACCTACTCTCCTGATTTAGACCTTAAGTTCAATTCTTATGGTTCTAACACCTAGGTTCACTTCTCAGTAAGTCCCTAGATATCTATGAGATACAAATATATGGCCAGCAAATTCACATGAATAAACGCAATAATGATTGAATCAAAGAACATTCAAGATTAATAAAAGGGGTAACCAAATCAATTAATCATCATCAATGTATCAAAGGGCATTGCCCAATCCTAGACACAAAGAAACTACTCAGACATAGAGAAAAAGAAACAAGAAAACATATTCAAGAACATCCAAACCCATAGCGATGGAAGAAGAGAAAAGGAAGATGAAGATCAATAGCCTCCAAACATGCCTCCTTAAAACCAAATTCGTCACCACGATATTACATTCAGAGCATCTATTTATATCCCTAGGGTTTCAACTGGTCCCAGGCCATCAAAAGAAATAAAAATGAAACTTAAAAATTGACTCGGACTACGATCCACAGCCGTGGGAAATTCCATGGCCAGGCCGTGGATCTTGCTTGCTAAATTCCACGGTCATGCTGTGGAACTCTCTAGAATGAGTCTTTTCCCCCAATTTGCTATCCATAAAGCTCCAACTTCAATCATGCAAGCTTTCCATCCATTTCAAGGCCAATTGAGCACCAATCCTGCACAACACCACCAAAAACACCGCAGTTATCCGAACTAAAAAAATAAAATAAAAAGAGAAACTAAAATACCTAAAATGCCTAAAAATGCATGCAAAACAAGAACAAGATATGATGTTATTTCACACACATCAATAACAAGTAATCCTTATGAGCAATATAAACGAAATGATTAGGTTAGCTTGAGAATCTAAATTAGTTAAAAGCTTATGTCTAGGTCAATCAACCATGCTTCAGTTACGTAATTCACTATGTTTCCATGAGAACTAGTATAAACCTACTCATTAAGATATATTCCCAATTGTTACTATGCATGGTTAATAGGTATATGTCTATCCTATTAACGAATCATCTCACCCAAACCAATTGAATGAAATAAAATATGCATCAATCATATATATGATCTCAAATCCAAATTCTTATGCCTAGGTTCATTAGATTTCAACAAATCAATCAAAAGCTGCTTAAACAATCAAAAGTATTAAGCACTATATGATTGAACAAAACCATTTCATGTATATGAACTCAAAGGATTACAATATTATTCAATATTCATAGGAGGATCCAAAGTAAACCCTACACGCAGCTTAGCCAGCCATTAAGCACGAAAATATAGCAAAATACATCAATGTCATGAAAAGAAAATGAGAAAGTAAAAGATAGAGAAGAGGAAGCTCAAGGTTAATGATCCTCCAAGCTCCAATCTTCCTCCAAGGTGAAAAAAGCCCTCAATCTTGGTTACTTCTGCTTCCTTTATATCTAAAACACAAAACCCTAGCAGTTGTTATCTAAAAACATCAAAATCTCCTCTGTAAAATGGATACAACAGTATTTATAGGCTGAATAAAATAGAGTCACGTCAGGGCATTAAATATATCACGCCGCAGCGCGCGTACAACTAGGTCACAGACGTCGCAACGTCCATTGTGTTACGTTGCAATGCTTCAGTCACGAGTTCTAGTACTGATGTAGGAGAATCACCACACGCCACGGCATTAACATTCCTGCACCGCAGTGTTGCTTAATGATCTTCAATTTTGGCTTTCTCTTGGGCTTCCTGGTCCAAAGTTATTCCAGATTCTTCATTTTTCTGCTTTATTGAAGCCCTGTATGTAATGGAGAAATTACCATTCTAATATCAAACGCAAATGTACTCAATTCATCATAGTTTTGGAAGTATTTACTAAAAAACATAATAAAAGTTATCAAAATAAAATCAAATGAATATGATGCTAAAATCTTTCATTTATGCATACAAACAAGGAATAAGCAACCAATATAGCACAGATATGGGGCATAAATAACTATATATTATGGAGTTATCAGGTCATAAATAGGTGAAAGAGGATGTGGTTAAAATTTGAGGATAATTAGAGTTAGTTTGTTATTTTTAAGCATACTGATTGTGTGTTTTAATGTCAGATTGACTAGTCACAGATATGAAAAAATAAGATATAATGGAAAAATAATAATTTAGATGAATCCTAGGATTTTGATGAACCTTCAAATTTTCATATTTTTAAGGTTCAAAATTCTAGGTTTTCATCCTCTTTTAATCTTGTAGATTGAGTTTTGTTCTCAAGTTTATGATGTTTTTATTGTGTTCTTATTATTTGTTTTAATTAGGGGATTACTAATGGAAGAAGACTGGACGATTGCACAAGAAAGAAAACCTAAATTCATATTCTGGTGGTCCTGCGCTCAGGCGCTGGCATGGCAGAACGGAGGCATTCTTTCTGGTCGTTCATCACTTAGGCGCTTAGGACTAGGCGTTTGAGCACGCAAATGGCAGCGTGTAACTAAACTTTCTAGAAAGCCAGTGCTCAGGCGGTGGATAGTGAGCCCTTAAGCATTGGTCGCATGGGCTGGCACGTTATTTTTAATATATAAGAAAGTTTCACCAAATTAAACACAGAATTTAGTAGTTGTCGGAGAGAGGAGCAAGGACACGAACCCTAATTTGGTGTGGGCGCAACAAGGCTTGAAGACTAGGAATATTCTTTACCTTTCCACCTATATTTAATGGAGTTTGTCGATTTCTTCCCTTTAATTTCTACTCATCTCATATGTAACTAAACCCCTTTTGTTAGGGGGATGATGGATCTTGAATTTTGATGATGTAACTTCATTTATGAGTTCAATTTATGTTTCTATTTCATGATTTATATGTTTACCTCTATTCTTAATGCTTTTCTAAACTTAATTAATTTGGGAATGATTTTTAGGCTGATGTATAATTTGAAAAAATTTGCATGAACCTATGACTTTTGATAAACACCATAATTTTCACAATCGCTAGGAATAGACATTGTAGGTTGTGTGATTTTTATTTTAACTCCCTTGTTTTTAATAAAGCCTTCTCTATTTAGGGTTATACTAAAGGATTGGTTAACTTTAAATAGTGTGAAGAGAATTAATATACCAAGGTATTGGATATTCATTAATTTTTGGAATTGACCATAAATCATTGAAATAGAACATAGGTAAACTAATATTTGAATGTGCATTTAAAGAGTTCAAGCGAAGTCAGAACGCTAACACTTTAATACTATTGATTTTCACCCATTTGATTTACTGATTTGTTTACTTCCTTTATTTCTTTTAATATTCTCTACTTTAAATTTTATTTTAATTATATTTGTAATAACTCTCATTTTCATAGCTTAGATAGTGTCAGTTTTAGCGAACGAAATAATTAGTAACTTAATCCTCGTAGGACGATACTCTTACTCACTCTTTATTACTTGTGTGATTCGGTACACTTGTCGATTATCACAATAAGTTTTTGACATCGTTGTCGGGGATTATAATTTATTAATATTAAATAGTAGTTTGAAAATGCACTAATTTAAACATTTATTTTCTTGTTTTATTTTATTTTATTTTAAATTAGTTCTTTTTAATTCATTCTTATTTGCTTTGTTTATGCAAGGTATCGTGAGTTCTGAAGAATTACTTTTTATTCTAGACATCGACAAAGCAGAAAAAGCACCAAGGAAAGTAGCCAAAGAAAGAAAAAGGATTGAAGAAGAAATGGCTGAAAATACTCAAAATGCTCAAAATACTCAAAGACGTACTCTGACAGACTATGCAACTCCTTTCGCTGAAAGGGTTGCAACTAGTATAATGTGGCCCAACATTCAAGCAAATAACTTTGAGATTAAACTAGTTTTGTTATAGCTAGTGCAACAAGATCAGTTTGGGGTACCCAATCTGAAGACCCCAATTTGTATATCACTAATTTCTTGCAGTTATGTGACACCATTAAATACAATGGTGCAAGTGATAATGCTATTAGGTTAAGGTTGTTCCCATTTTTCCTAAGAGACAAAGCTAAGAGTTGGCTACAAGCCCAGCCACAAAGGAGCATCACTAATCGGGAGGACCTGGTTAGCAAATTCCTGACTCGATACGTCCCTCCTTTGATGTTTGTGAAGATGATGAGTGAAATAGCTTGTTTTACTTAGAATCTGGGGGAATCCTTATATGAATCTTGGGAGAGATTCAAGGAACTATTAAGAAAATGTCCTCACCACACATTTGAGATTTAGAAGCAGGTTCAGATCCTCTATAATGGTTTAAGTCATCCTACCAGGGCTATGGTGGATGCATCTGTAAGTGGATCACTAAACAATAAAACTCTCGAAGAGGCCCAAGCATTATTTGAGACCATGGCTACCAACGAATATCAGATGCCTAGTGCAAGGTTTATGGTTAAACAGGGAGTGATGGAGCTTAGCATACTTGATGCTTTGCTTGCACAAAATAAAAATCTTTCATAACAAATCACTAGCCTTACTAAACAACTTGTTAATTTATAGGTAAACTCTATAAACTATCAAGTTTTAAATAGCGATTTCTATGGAGGCAATCATGTTAATGGTTAGTGTGATGTAAGCAATTCATATGTCATTCCTCAAGAGCGGGTTAATTACATAGGTAATCCTAGAAGGTCTCAAGATAACCCTTATTCAAATACATACAATCCAAGGTGGAAGAATCACCCAAATTTTTCAGGGAACAATCAAAATATGCTGAGACCACCACCTCCTCCACATTATCAACCATCATCATCTACCTCTTCACAATCTCAACAAGATAAGATATCCAATCTTGAAAGTATTATTGAGAAACTTGCTCTTAGTACTAGTAATTTCATGCAAGAATCGAGGGCTAATTTCAAGAATCAAGAAGCAGTCATTTGAAATTTGGAGAATCAAGTGGGGCAGATAGCGAGACAGCTTACAAAAAGACCTCCAGGTAGTCTACCAAGTGACACTGTAGTCAATCCAAAGGAGCACTGTAATGCAATCACACTGAGAAGAGGCAAAACTTTAGAAGGACTAGTGAAAAAAGTATCTAGTTCCTAAAAAAAAAAGAAAAAAGCAAAATGATGTTCTTATTGAGGATGTTTCAATTAAATATGCACATGAAGCAAAGATCTCTACTGAAACCAAAGTGAAGGGAGAAAGAAGAAAGAAGAATGATTCAGATTTGGATAAACCTTTTTACCCTTCACTGTACGCTAGGCTTCCATTTCTTCAGAGGTTGAAGAAAGACACTCAGGAGAAGCAAGAAAGGAAATTCTCAAAGTTCCTAGATGTTTTTAAGAAGTTACAGATAAACATTCCTTTTGCTGAGACACTTGAGCACATGCCCTCTTATGCCAAATTCATGAAAGACTTGCTATCTAAGAAGAGAAAATTGGAAGAGGACGAAACTGTCATGCTAACCGAGGAGTGGAGTGTCATAATTCAATGGAAGCTTCCACCGAAGTTAAGGGATCCACGAAGTTTTAACATCCCTTGCATTAGTGAAAAGTTGAACATTGATAAGGCTTTATGTGACCTAGGGGCTAGTATTAATTTGATACCATTGTCAATCCTTCACAAGCTTGGAATTGGAGAGGTTATGCCTACAATGGTCTCCCTTTAATTAGCAGATCGATCATTCAGACGTTCGTACGGTATTGTGGAAGATTTGCTAGTGAAGGTAAACAAATTTATTTTCCCAGTTGACTTTGTGGTCTTAGATATGGACGAAGATGCTGATATCCCGTTAATTCTTGGAAGACCATTCTTAGCAACTTCAAGAGCATTAATTGATGTGCCTAGAGGTGAGCTTATTTTGAGGGTGGATGAAGATCAATTGACCATTAATGTTTTTGATAAGTTTGTTCTAACATCATATCTTTATGCTCCTATTAACTGCATTTAAGGTAAATCTCAAAAGGAGTTAGCTGATAAGAACTTTGCACCATCAATTAAAGTTGATTCTCCTACTTCCAAGATGATTGAAATGGAAAAAGGGCCTCCCATCTCTCATAATTCATTGCAAAAATATTTGAAATTTTTTGACAAATTAAAACCTGGTACCTTATCAGTTGATAAATTGAAAACTCCCATGGCCTAGTGGAATTTTTAATGTTGAGGCGTCTTTTGGATGAACAGCTACAACTCAAGTTCAAAATGTTTTTGGAAGGAATCCTAAGGCTACTGACTAAGGAAGGAAGCGTTGTTTTGAGAAAAGAAAGGCGTCAACTTACTTCTCTTGCTTCAAGCCACCGTAAACAACAAGTAACATCAAGCTAATGACGTTAAACAAACACTTCTTGGGAGGCAACCCAAATTTCTTTCCCTTTTTTTCATTCAATGTATTGCTTTTAATTTAGTTCATTAGATTTTGTGTTTTGCTATTTTTATTTAGTTTTTGTGAAGCTCATTCCTTTTCAAATTTTACTTAATTATTTTTGGTGAAAGTTTTAGTGTCAAAGTTTCCTGATCCTATTATTTTAGGCACCCATATTTCAAAAAAAATAAAAAAATAAAAAAATTAAATAAGCAAGCGCCCAGGCGCTTGAAGGCAAGCGCTTAGGCGCGTGTCTGGTAGAGAGGATTTAAATAAGGACAGTAGCCCAACGCTTGAGTATGCATGTCCTTCATTCATCTGTAGCTATTTTTCATCTTCTCTTCTTTGTTTTTCATTTTTCTTGCTTCTAAATCCACTTTAACACTTTCTCATATACCTAAATCAATTTGTTTCATCCTCTTTTCATTCATTTTTCCTCTTTTCATCATTTGTTGCAAGCATTCAATAGTGCATGATTCTACCATTAACGTGCGGCTCAAGCGTCTTCTCACGAACCCACTTATTTTTCTCACTTTCTTGCTTCAATTCTTCACTCATTAAGGTATATGCATGCATCCTAAATCTTAATTTCATGTTCTGTGTTGTTAATTTCATGAATCTTTGTAGAATGTGGTTTTAGGATTTTTGATTTGGGAATTTTTTGGGAGAATGTCAAATTAGGTAATTTTGGTTGAAATTGATGATGCCCATTGCTATATTCCGTAAATACTTGTTGATTGACAGTATTTGGTGAGTAAAATTGTTAGTGCATTTGGATTGGTTGTTATGCACAATATTGATGGATATGTAGCACTACTTACTATGGCAATTTTACATATGTTGGTATTGTTGACTGTGGTAATTGGATAATTTTTTATGATTGTGGTGTGCATTGTTTGTTATGGTCATACGTTAGTATTATTGAGGTAACTATTGATAACTGTTGATTGGGCATTTTTCATATGTTCATATGTGGTGTGCATTGTAGAATTGTTGACTGAGGTATTAATTGTTTGCTATGATAGCAATTTTTAGTGTTGGATTGGTCCAATGCACTTGCCCATTTGTAATGTCCACCATGCCTATTTGGTGTTTGATCCAATGTTCATTATAACCTATTAGCTTAAGATTATTGATGGGTGGTATCATTTTGATGGATTATGTTGGATACATGCTACCGTTATCTTTGAAGGGTTGATGAGTTGATTTTGCTTAGTGTACATGTCGAATTTTAAGTTTTTAAAGTTTATCTTCTTTGCAATTTCTGATGTGCTCACTAGGAACAAGATGGTGTGATTGAGAATGTTATTAAACATGGTTTGACTGATTTGGAAACTTGAGATTTACTTATCTCGATTTCAGAAACACGGGTTATTTATTTTGCACTTTTATTTTTTAGGAAATTCATCATGCCAAAAAGAAGAGACACTGTAGAAAAGGGCTCTTGTTCATCCTCTTTTGATCCAAGTCGTTTCCGCTCACATACCCATGAGCAGCGATTTAACAATGTGCTGGTGAAGTGGAATTTTGTTCGCCAAAGAGGCTTTATTCTGAAAGAAAATAAGTACCCAAACATTCAAGCGCAAATTCAAGCATGAAACTGGGGCAAACTTTGTGACCCTCCAGTTACAGGTTCTTAAACTGTGGTCAGAGAATTTTATGCCAATGCCTTCATAACATCGAATGAAGATAAATACCAGAGCATAGTAAAAGGCACACTCATTGATTTCGGCAAAGATGTGCTACATGGGTACTTTGGATAGTATGCTTATCCGAGCTAGTGTGCATATCATGATTTGCTTAGAAGGACGCTGGATTTAGAACTGGTACTCCAAGAACTTTGTTAGGAAGGTGCTCAATGGGTGTTGGACACCAAAGGTGCACCAAATTTTTTTAAGAAGGTAGATTTTAAAATAATCATAGGATTTTGGTGTACTTTCATTCAAGCCAACCTCTTTCCATGTTCTAATGCTTCTAAGGTGCCAGTTAGGAGGGCTTTGCTAGTCTTTGCTATTGTGACTGGTGCTAATGTTGATATAGGGAGAATCATTACTTTTCACATGCACATGGCAGCGTGGGAGATTTCAGGCAGCATGTCATATCCCTCTTTCATTACAAGTTTGTGCTCTGAGAGGGGCATTCATATCACTAGTGATCAGCCCATCCACCCTACACCTCCACTCACTGCATCAATGATTGAAAGATACTCTAAAGAAGACCAAGTAGCTCCCATGGCTCCAGCAACTCCAACACCTAAAGGCCCAACAGTTAGGCAGCCTCGTCAGGTTCTCACACTACCCAACGATTGGATAGATTGGAGCGTGTGTAGTGCCAAAACCAGAGGAAATTCAACTATGTCATTCAATTGTTGCGTGGCATAGCAGAGCACCTAAACCTAGACATTACAGCTCTAGGTAATCTTCCTATGACCAAAGAAGAGATTTTGGCAAACATAAATTTCAGTGAGGACGGTGATGAGGAGGACAATGATGAAGAGCAAGACTGAAGCTTTTGAGTGTTGTTCATCAAAACAATAAGCCTTTCTTCACACTCACTTTAATTTTACTACTTTTATCTACTTATTTGCTCATTGCATTTGATCTTATTTGCACAGTGAGGGCACTATTAATTTTAAGTTTGGGGGGATAGTTTCACTATTTTTTTTTTGTTTTTATTTTCTCTCTTTTGTTTTATTTTTTTGTTATTTGTTAGTCTTTTGTTTTGGGTTACTGTGTATGCTGATGTTTTGAATTGAATATCCAATAATTGCTTAAATTGTGAATTGAATTCTTTTCTTGGGATTTCACATGAGAATCCATGAGTTGCATTTATCTCTATTGCTTCGATTGTGTATAGATGTGCTTCCCATCCTTATGTTTGATAGATCTTAGAATATACTTGCATGTCAACCTTAGAGAAAGTTTATGGGAATGCATTTGTGTGGATGACTTATATTTAGAAGCTATTTGATTCTCTCTTGAGGTGAAATCCTAGATAATGCATGATCAAGGAAATGATAAGGGTCTTCTTTAGACCGATTGAGCCTTTCAAGCTAACCTGTAAACACAGTATATCCTTAGGTCCCTTTTGCAACCTTGTGTATGTTTAGCCTTTGTTTTTTTTCTTTTACCCACATTTTCCTTTCCCTTTATCTTAAAAAAATTTCCTTCTTACACACTATTTGTTGAATGCATATCTTGTATTGTTTTACTATTCAAGCCTTAGTCATTCTTTGTGCATGTTTCAGGAGCTAAAAAAGAAGAAAAAAAAAAAAAGGTCCACCCAGAAATATTGCAAAGAAATAAGTTTGGGGGTGGAGATCATAAAATGAAATAAAGAAAGAAAGAAAGAAAAGGAGAAAAGTTCATGATTAAAAAAACAAATGCTAATCAAGTTATGAATTTTTATGCTCCATTTTGCACTTATTCAACATTTTGAGGCTTAGATTGTGAAATGTGCATGATTATGTATTTCAACTTTTATTTTATTCATATTACCCTTTCTTTCTTAACCCTTACCCTTAGCCTTACATTACAAGCTTTGTAAAGTCTCTCTTGATCCTTAGTTATGTACTGTTTACATTAGTGGAGAGAGAGATGAAAAATAACCTTATGGATGCGGGTCTGATATGCAATTGCATTTTTATAAACATATCTAGCCTTGAACTTCGTTATGATTTGGTCTTACACTCATGTCTATGGGAAGTCATTTTTGCATGAGAATTGCATGTGAGAGCATTGTGACAATTTGAATGTGCATGTGTGACACTTTGAAAAGAGATTATGAAGTAGCATTTGCGGATATGTATGATTTTCATCACTTGGTATTGCTATGTTTAAATTCGCCTGATGTTAGTTTTTAGTTGCTTATTCTTTTTGTTTTTCTTTGTTTTTAATTCCTTTTCTTTTTCTTTTGCTTGAGGACAAGTAAATTTTAAGTTTGGGGGAGTGATGAACCTTCAAAATTTCATATTTTTACGGTTCAAAATTCTGGGTTTTCATCCTCTTTTAATCTTGTAGATTGAGTTTTGTTCTTAAGTTTATAATGTTTTTATTGTGTTCTTATTATGTGTTTTTATTTGTTTTTATTAGGGAATTACTCATGGAAGAAGACTGGATGCTTATATAAGAAGCTGAAAATTCACAATATGGTGGTCCTATGCCTAGGCGCTAGAAAACCAGCGCTCGGGTGCTAGCATGGCAGAACAGAGGCATTCTTTCTGGTCGTTTAGCGCTTAGTCACTTAGGACCAAGTGCTCAAGCGTGCAGATGGCAGCGTGTAACTAAACTTTCTGGAAAGCTAGCGCTCAAGCGCTGGATAGCGAGCTCTCAAGGGCTGGTCGCGTGGGCTGATATGTTATTTTTTATAAATAAGAAAGTTTCGCTAAATTGAACACAAAATTCAGTAGCCATTAGAGAGAGGAGCAAGGACACGAACCCTAATTTGGTGTGGGCGCAACAAGGCTTGAAGACTAGGAATATTCTTTACCTTTTCACCTATATTTAATGGAGTTTGTCGAATTCTTTTCTTTAATTTCTCCTCTTCTCATGTGTAACTAAACTTATTTTGTTAGGGGGATGATGAATCTTGAATTTTGATGATGTAACTTCATTTATGAGTTTAATTTATGTTTCTATTTCATAATTTATATGTTTATCTCTATTTTTAATGTTTTTCTAAACCTAATCAATTTTGGAATGATTTTTGGGTTGATGTATGATTTAGAAAAATTTGCATGAACCTAGAACTTGTGATAAACACCATAATTTCCGCAATTGCTAGGAATAAACGTTGTGAGTTGTATTTGATAAAGCCTTCTCTATTTGGGGTTATACTAAGGAATTAGTTAACTTTAAATAGTGTAAAGAGGATTAATATACTAAGTGGTTAGATATTGATTAATTTTGAGAATTGTCCATGAATCTTTGAAATAGAACATAGGTAAACTAATATTTAAATGTGCATTTAAATAGTTCAAGTGAAGTCAAAACCCTAACGCTTTAATACTATTGATTTTCACCCCTTTGATTTATTGATTATTTACTTCCTTTATTTCTTTTAATATTCTCTACTTTGAATTTTATTTTTAATTATATTTGTAACAACTCTCCTTTTCGTAGCTTAGATAGTGTCAATTTTAGCGAACTTAATAATTAGTAACTTAATCCTCATGGGATGATACTCTTACTCATTATTTATTACTTTTGCGATTCGGTGCACTTGCCGATTATCACAATAGATTTATTCTAAAGTTGTTGGAAGTTAGGAAACTTGAATTAGTAAAATTTAAGTGTCCTTAATATGTATAAGTTTTAGCAAAATATCCAATTTTTTCTTAAGTGACTCACAGCTCTTTAAGAGCCATTAGCCTTGACTTTTCTTCATTATTTCTAACTTATCTCTATGGCTGGAGCAGTAGCAGAAAAAGGAGAAAGAAGAAAAAGGAAAGAAGAAGAAATATGAAGACTAAAGTAGTTTTTATGCTTAGTAGTTAAAGTTTGTATTTATTTATACTGCTTTGTGTTGTATAAAAAATTTTATGGATTACAGTGTGCCCTCTTGTGGCAGTGATATATATATATATAACTTTTAGTTTGTTTTGGCTCTCCATAATTATTTGTTTAAATGTTATGGGTTAGTTTGATATTTAAGTTAGAAATAGCATAGTTAATACTGTTTATCCAGGTATGTGTCAGATATACTAGATTACCGATATTAGGATGTTACATTATGGTATCAGAACAGTTCATCCTATTGAGCTGGGATATAGACTGACTAGGCTTAGGCATGAGTAGTAGTTTTGTCTTATGTTGTGCATTTCTTGTCTCATTGTGAGATGTGTGCATAGAATTACATGACTTGTCTTAAGTTGGATTGTTATTAGCTACTGTTACATGATTACATGATATTGAAACTGATCAACTCAATATGTATTGTTCTGTGTGTACAAAAAACTATGGCACCTCCTAGGCGAACCCTAGGGAGTAATAATACTTCTATAGAGGGCCTAGATATGGTCAAGGCATTGATGGCGATGGCTAATGCTATGCGAGAGCAGACAACCGTCACCAATCGGATGTTAGAGAGGTTGGAAGTCGATCGACCTCAACAACTAGTACCACCACCAGTTCAACCAAAGTAACTAGTCTAAGAGGTACAGTGGGAAGAAATCAAAACTTTCAAGAGCTTTCGAAATTCATAAACTCTACTCCATCATTGTATAAGAGTGAGTATGACTCGGTCAGAGCAGAGGGTTGGCTCAAGGAAATGAAAAAGATTTTTACAGTTATGGCTTTCTTAGATAAGCAAATGGTACTTTTTGTTTCCTATATGTTGGAAAGGGAAGCAGAGGATTGGTGGAACGATGCCAAGAGAGTGTTTAATGCGTCAGGGACTCTTGTCAATCTTCAAGGGAGCATTCTTGGATAAGTTTTTCCCTCAAAATTTACAAAATGTAAAGGAGATGGAGTTCTTGAAGTTGGAGTAGGGCGACATGTCTGTTGGTCAATATGTGGCCAAATTTAATGAGTTATCCAAATTCTTGTTCTATATCAGACTCAACACTGATGAGAGATAGAAGTGTGCAAAGTTTGAAGAAGGATTTAGAAAGGAGGTCTAGAAAGTAATCAGGTCATTTGAGATCCGAGACTTTATAACTTTGGTGACAAAATACAAAATAATAAAAGGGCATGATGAGAAACCTTCAGTGGAGCGAAAATCATTAGATGTTCAGAAGAGGAAAAAGGTGGATGATGGATATGAGAAATGTGTTTTTAAATCCAGTTATCCACAAGATAAAGGTGAACAGGATCATATGAAGACCATAGAGCCTAAATACCCTAGGTGTAGAAGGCAACATGGCGATAGACCTTGCAAAGTGTGTTTTGTTTATGGACAGCCAAGACATTATATTAAGGAGTGTCCTCAGAAGAAAGAAGATGTACCCAGCCCTAAACCGCAAGCTCTAGGACGGGTGTATACTCTAATCAGAAAAAAGGAGGCTCAACCTTTAGATCTTATACAATGTATATTTCAAGTATGATATCATATCTTGTAAGAACCTCATAATTTTTAGTTTTGAGAGACAAAATTTTAAAAAGGAGGAAAGAAATGTAACATGCTTTTTTTATCATGTTAGACTAGTTTATAATTACAAAGGTAGCATAACACTTGTTTGACATGTCTGCTTGATTTTGTAATAAACTAAGTTAGTTTAGGTACTTTGTTGCAACCTAAGGTGTGAAAAGTAGCTTAAAATGACTCAGATAGTAGCATAAACTACTAAGTTGAGGGAAATAAATTTAGAGAATTTGTTTCTAGGTCACAAGTAGGTGGAAGAGAATGTGGTTAAAATTTGAAGATAATCAGAGTTAGTTTGATATTTTTAAACATACTGGTTGTGTATTTTAATACTAGATTGACTAGTCGCAGTTATGAAAAAAAATAAGATAATGGCGAAACAATAATTTAGATGAATCTTAAGATTTATTCTAAAGTTAATGGAAGTTAGGAAACTTGAATTAATAAAATTTAAGTGTTCTTAACAGGTATAAGTTTTAGCAAAATATCCAGTTTTTGCTTAAGTGACTCACGACTCTTTAAGAGCCATTAGACTTGAATTTTCTTTATTATTTCTCACTTATCTCTATGGCTTGAGCAATAGCAGAAAATGGAGAAATAAGAGAATGGAAAGAAGAAGTATGAAAACTAGAGTAGTTTTTATGCTTAGTAGTTAAAGTTTGTATTTATTTATACTATTTTGAGTTGTATAAAAAGTTTATATATTACAGTGTGCTCTCTTGTGGCAGTGATGTATATATAACTTTTAGTTTGTTTTGGTCTCCATAATTATTTGTTTAAATGTTATGGTTTAGTTTGATGTAAGCAGCATAGTTAATATTACTTATCCAAGTATATGTCAAATATACTAGGTTATCGGTATTAGGATATTACACTAGTCTTGAGAAAAGGATGGGAAGAGTGATTTCTACTTGGAAAAGGAAGAGATTCAAAGTGGAGATGAAGACCTAAGGAGGAAGATCAAGATTGGGTTCTCCATATTTTGTTCATTCTTTTCCTTTTTTCCTCTTGATTTGTATCTTGATGAATTTTACTCTTCTTTGTGTTTCAATGTCTTCTAATATAAGTAGCTAATTTTGTAACTAGGAGTTCCTTAGGATCTTTCTATAGAAATACGTTCTTTGTAATTTTCTTAAGTTTAGATCAATGGATTTGGTTTTGTTCTTTCCTATCCATGCTTTTGTTTACTCTTGATTGGCCACCAACTGTATTATCTTAATGTTTTCAAATGAATTAGACATAGGCATTTTAGAATATTAAAATAGTATGTTGGATGTATGTTCAATCATATTTAATTGGTTTGAATGTGTTGATTAGTCAATAGGATAGACACATACTCATTGACCATGCATAGCATGCGTTTGAAACTTGGTCTTAATGAGTAACTCTTATGTTAACTCACATTGACACATAGTGAATTAGGTAAGAATTATATGGGTAATTGACCTAGACATAAGGAATTAACTATTTTGTATTTTTGCTAACAAAATCAATCCATTGGTAAAAGCTTGTTGACCTTGCAAAAACCCATTGAAATAAGAAGTGAATAAAGATCCCCTAGGCCTAGAGCTGGCAAAATGAGCTAACCCGCCCCGATTCGCTTCAACCCGCTAAAATGCGGGGCGGGGTGAGTTGTCCCATTTTTAAAAATAGGTTGGAAGAGCTAACCCACCCCACTTTAAGGCGGGTTGGCGGGTTGACCCGCATAAAAGGTAAAATGATAAAAAAAATAGATGAGTTGGCGGATCAACCGACTTAATCCGCCTAAAAAACAAAAAAAAATTATATAAAAAATTAATAAATACTATAAAAATAATAATAAATAATAATGGTAAAAAATTACAAACTACATATCTAAAATATAATTTTTAAAATAGTCTAATTAAATATTCAAACATAAATTATATAACATCAAAGAGTTTTTTATTTATAGTATTACTTATCATTTAAAAAAAAAAAAAGAATCAACCCGTAGGGCCAACCTGCCCCTGTCCCGCTTAACCCGCGGGTTATGCGGGGCGGGTTATGCGGGTTGGAAAAAAAATATGGGTTCAATCCTTGAACCCAACCCGCAAAAAAATGACGGGTTGGCGGGTTAACCCGACGGGTTGAACCCGTTTTGCCAACTCTACCTAGGCCTTAACTATTGATACCTTTCTCTTGTGATTTTGGTTTCTAGTGTTGCTTTATATCGCATTTTTTAAATTGTTGTTTTCATTATCTTTGATATTCAAAAATTCAACTGCTTGAATAAGAATTTGTAAAGATTGGTTGGTCATTAACATCATTCTTTTTTTTTAATCCCTTGGGACACAATACTTATTCTCTCACTTTATTACTTGTTCGACCCATGTATTTGTAGACCCAAATAGATGGCTAGCAATTGATGCAATCTTAAAATTTAAAATAAGGAAAGGGATCAGAAGAAACAAAGAGAGAGATGTGAGAGTTTTGTTTCAATGGGTTATGGAAAGCAAACATTAGTAAAGGCTCTTGATATTTTATTGGTTAAAAATTTTGAAAATGTGATAAGAAGGAAGAAAAAGAGTAAAAGAAAGAGAAACTTTCGGTAAAAGGAAAATAAAGTGAATGGGTTAAGTAATAATAATTTTAGAAACAATTGTCACACATAAAAATGTAATTGGTTTATGGTTGTATGGTATAACTACTCTAATCAATAAATTAATAATTAAAATTATTTTCTTTTATTTGTTTAAGTGAATAAATTTCAAAAACATTCTTAAAATAGAAATTTTGATATTTTGGAGGGAAAAAACCTCACTGATACATTTGAAGGAGATAAGGAACCAAATTTATGTTGGTCAGTGTTTTTAAATGTTCACACAAGGGATATTGTCATACGATTCTTCATTTTGTTGATTTATGTCTAGCATTATTAGATTTTGAACAAGAAATGATATTTTTGTATTATCCATTTTGGTATTCATTTTGCATTAAGTAAATTATGTTGCTAGAATCATTAACATATTAAGTTATAATGTTGTTGAATCTCTTTTTTATTTGTTACTCTTTTTCTTTTGGGGAGTTTTATTTGATTGTTTCTTTAACTGCTTTATAATCCCATCATCAATACTTGTATCATGAGGTTTGGAAAAAATTTTCTTCTTTGAGAAAATCTTGATTTCCTATATTAGGGTGGAAGGGGGAATTGAAACATATCAAATAATAAGCTTCATAATTAAAATCATATTTTACTAACTATTGTCCTTATTTCTTGCTCCAACTATTGTATATCACTATATATTCTAATTGTCAAGCAATGCATGGCTTGATTAAGATGAATTGGACAACTTGATTACTATTTCATAGTAGTATAACTCAAAATCTAACATCATGTTTAATTTGGATGAACTTGATTACCTGACTATTTGATAGCATTGATTTTTTTTTTTCCACTATGAGTATTATTGATAAATTTACTACTTTTTCCAAGGCTAGTGTAGGAGGCTTGCATGCCTTGTTTCCAAGGGCTAAACATGATGCTAGGTTTGTCATTTTTCTCTTGGCAAATTAATTGTTGACATCTACAAATAGTTTTAGTATAGATAAGAAATTTTCTAATCACAATGTTCTGCAATTGTTTCTCAACGTTTCAATAACATAATATTTTTTTGGTTTTCTTAGAACAGACACTTGTTATAGTCAGATCATGAACTTACTAAAAGTTGTTAACATAACCCTTATATCGAAGGTCTTCTCGAAGTACTTTCATTCAGATAATGCCAATTTATTTCATTTATTTACTTGTTGTGGATTATCTTACTGTGACCTTTATACTTTAACCTTTCAATGTCATAGTATGTCTTATGGATAAGGATCCTTTAAAGTGATGATCATTGTAAAGTGAGCAAGTAAACCCATATCAATCATTGATAGATGGGCCCACTAAAAAATTAATGGTTGATGTGGGCTTACTTGCTCACTTTACAAGGATCCTCACTTTAGAGGATCCTTGTTCTACGTCTTACATTAAGTAATTTGGATGTGTTAATAGGGATGTTTGCAATTTGATTTAGATTGATTTTGAGAAAAAAAGTCTTCCAAAACAATCCAATTGGATTTTCATATTAGGAACCAATATGTTTGCTTCTAATTTGAGAACCAAACCAAACCAATCTTAATTAGTTTGGTTTAGATCAGTCTAATCAATTTTTGATCAATTAGTTTTTTCTTAAACAAACACAAATTTAACTCCACTTATTATTTCTTTCCATGACCCAATCAATAACAAATTAGTCAAAGAATCTTAATAAAAACATCATCAGTAGAAATACAAACAAATTAGCCTAAAAAGTTTCATAAAAATAACAATAAGCTGAAGTTTAGTTATCTATGAATATGTAAATTATAGAAAATATATATACAATTAGACAAGATCGATTTATTTGATTTGGTTTGGTTTCATTGTAAAAACTGAAAATTGAAGCAAACCAACTTGTTTTTACAAAAATAAAACCAAACAAAACTAAACTTAACCGATTTTGTTCAATTTTTTTATTTTTTTGGTTTAGATCGGTTTGGTTCAGTTATGAATACGTCTATATGTTAATATTCTTATATTTATGCTTAGTATTTTTTTATCATTAACTTTGTTTTTGGTTTGGATCTATTTTAAAATCTCGAATCAGGTTGTCAAAATCTTAATTTTACTTCCATGTATATCTAAACATTATTGAAGAGCCTTCTTGCTTTTGGAGCCAGCCCCTTGACATGTTTGGACTTAGCAAATATAAAACTTGGCCTGACAATGTTTTTGGTCGATTTTACATGAAAATTGCTTCTGAGAAGGAATGTGATATTATTAAGATGTTAAAATGCAACAAAGGTCACTTTGAAATTTAATTTTTTGTTGAAATCTTGTATCTATAAATTTATAAAAAAACATATAAATAAGCATGCACTTGTCTTGACAATGGCAGAGGTTGTAGCTCATCTCTCTTTTTCCATGCTTCAACTATTTCTTTGTATGTGCGCATGCACATGTCTTGCCATGACCTCCAAATATCTATCATTTCTGGTCTTCTGTTATTATTCCAATGGCATACATTCTCACTATATGTCATTGTTCTCATTATTTGAATACCCCATGGTATGGCATTATGGTGTGTTACTAAATTCTATTTCATGAAGAAAAATGTTAAGGTTCTATTTGTTGCTTTGATATAGAGTTGAGTTTTAATCTTAGTTGTCATCAGTGAGTCTAGATTCATTATTACAATGTTTTTGTTGTTGAATAATATTCATAGGTTTACCTTTAACCTCAATTTATGGCATATAAGCAAATAAACTAATAATTAGATTTAGGAAAAATAATTACCTAACACCAAAAATAATCCATGTCTAACACTGAAGTCAAGAACATAAGAACTCACGATTAGGACTTATGTGTATGGAGGAAAGAAACTATCCTCATTCCTTGTATACATGGAGGTTTGTGTTTGATATCTTATCAACATTAGGGCTGCATACAGGTCGGGTTAGGTTAAGTTTAGGGAAAATCAAAGTCCAAACCAATTAGCTGAGATCGGGTTGTGTTTGGTCAATTTTGAAAAAAATTTCTAGGGTAACCCGAACCGAACCAACCCGATATATAGACAAGTTGGTTCGAGTCGGGTAATCGGGTTATGTCTTCTTCTCTTTCAATCAACCCACACACAGAAGATAACTAAAAAAATGTAAAAAAAAATCAATAAATAAATAAAAAGATGAAGAGTAAGAATGGAAGAAGCACGACCACCAACTTCAAAGGTGGCACCACCAACTTTGACACTATTCACCACCTCCACCAACTTCGGTTGCATGTGCTTTGGACAGTGCGAGCCTAGATCTGCTAGTCTGCAATGGTGAGACACGACCTTGGGGCAAGTCCAGATCTACGACGGTGAGACGTTGAGGAGTGTCATCGTGGTGCACTAGCCTCCTTCATGAGTCATCTTCGTTGCTGTTACGGTGATGGGTGAGGTTGTTAGAAGGTGCTTCTAGATCTGGTCAATGGGCTCTGCTTCTGTGTTCAGACACCAGAGTTGGTAGCCGCCATTCACCAGATCAAGAAGCACTAACCGTCATTCACCAGATCCAGAAGCACCTGCAACAAATCTAGGATCACATAAGCACCCATCGACTAGATTTATGTCACACTATCACACGCATCTCGTAGTGGACGAGTAACGGTGCACCTCGCAGAAGCACCCATCGACTAGATTTTTGCTTCACCTCACCTAATGGCGCTAAGCAATAACGCAGCTTACTGAATCTGATGGTGGCTGGTCAAACGTCACTCGTCTGCGTTGTGGTGGGGACTGGAAAGGACAAACAAAGGTGGCAAGGAGGGGGGCTAGGCTTCAGGATCAAGAAGAATGGAAATGTGGAAGATGAATTGGGAAATGAAAGAGTAGCATTTAAGTTTCTATGTAAATGGCACAAAATGACAATGTTTTATTTCAAGTCATTGGGGTAGTCGGAGTCAGGTTCATGAGTTGCATTTATGAACCCATCACCCAAACTAACTTTTAAACGGGTTAATCGGGTTTTATCCGAACTGACCCGATAACCCGAACCAACCCGAAAATATAAATTTGGGTTGATTCGGGTTGGTCGGGTAGTCGGGTTTACCCAGACCTGTGTGTAGCCCTAATCAACATGTTAGCATCTTGGAGTTAATAAGAAATCCATACCTTGAATGGCAGCCACTACATCTGTATTATATCTTCTACATCTAACATATTGCTAGCAATTTTAACAGCAGATTCAAGAATGTAGCACTAAAAACATATTCAATTAACACAATTATTTGAATTGACCAAATTATGTTTAAACCTACTATATTTACGATTAGATGCTAACAACATAACTTCATTGTATTTTGTACTAGGGTGTGAACCAAGTAAACACAGTAGGTTGGAGAATTTGACCATTGATGAAGACATGCAAAATTGGATTAATTCAATTCCTAAAAGAGAATAAAATTTGGCATAAGACGGTGGCTGAAGATTTGGTCATATGACTACCAACTTGTCAAAGTGTATCAATGAAGTGTTAAGGTATAGCATAAATCTTCCAATAACTACATTGGTTCAAATGACACATTACAAATTGGTAGAGCACTTTGTTAATCAATTTAAGAAAGCAATTGAGCATATCCATGTAGGGTAAGAACATACAGATGATTTTATGAAATGTTTGCATGCCAACTCTGAATGGTAAGTAAATTATTAGTTCTATACTTAATGTGTTTTGTATTTATGATATATGTTATACATGTTCCTTAAGCTGGCATTGCGGCGTAGCAGTATGCTTAGGCTATAGAGGTTTGATCAACATTTAAGCCTTCGACAATATGTCAAGCATATTTTATCTGCAATAGAAGAGCATGATTGTACTTCTAGGACACAATTCCAAGAAGCTCTTCCATTAGATAGCATCCAAGGCCCACTCAATGACGATGGCCAAGAGAGGATGCATCGTATAAGGAGATCTGGGTTAGCAAACACTTGGGGATGAGCTCAACGTTCGGACACCTCTGAGTCTCCAAGCCAGCAAATGCCTTAGCCCACTATCACTGCTACTTATAATGAGTCATCTACTTAGCCACTACCTTCATATTACCCTAACAGCCATGTCCTTACCCATTACCATACCTTAACCAACCACCATATACTTACCCATACCATATGAAAAAAATATTCCATATGATAACAATATTTCATGATGTAACCAAACTAGAGGTGATAATAGTCTATTGGTTGACAATAATATAAAATAAAAATTGAGAATATTGCTCAACGGGAACATGTGTTCTAATGGTAGAGTGCACTTCATCACACGGGTCATCCAAGTACTCTGATCCCTCCCACAGACCACCATAGTTTGACTATGACCCTTTTCATTGACATTAGAGGATATGATGCCATAGGTGATTTTTAGGATGTTTATATTTAGTGGTTTTTATTATATTACTTTCCATAGTTTGACTATGGCCCTTTTCATTGATATTAGAGGATATGATGCCATAGGTGATTTTTAGGATGGTTTATATTTAGTGATTTTTGTTATATTACTTTTGTTCTATGACCCTTATCATTCGCTTTACTTTGGTACTTTGTTATATGTTTAGTTGATATTATGTCTTTTGTCCTATGAGAATGGTAGCAATACACCCAGGCGTGTAAACAAAAAAAAAAATGCACTCCAAACTCGAGTGCACTAATTGGGTGCATTCCTGAGTTAATTGTTTCCCCCAACAATATTGGAGTGCATTCTTTTGTTGACCCAGTGGATGTATTGCTACCATTCTCATGAATGATCTAGTAAGGTGGCTTTTCATAGATGTATCAGTTAGTTTTGTTTGTATTAGTTTGGGCTTTGTTGCCCCATTATTTTACAACAAAAAAATGCAAAACTTTATCAACCCTTAAACTAAATGAGCCAACTAACATTGATGAATTTGATTCTAATCTACATTTAGCGTAAAAAAAAATTCACATTATCATTTAATTATGTCTTGTCATATCAATAACATTGACAAGTAATTAAAATTAAACTCATAAAAAAATAAATTATGAATAATCTATATTTCTTTCCCATCATTTATTTGCGCAATATACATAAAAGGCTTTATAGAAACACGCTCCTGTATACTATATGTCTATATATACTAACATCATTTGATATACACACTTCCATATAAAAATGAAAATCATATTTAGCACCTCTTGCGTCTCTTGAAAACAAAACAAAAAAAAAAACAGAAATATTCTTATTCTCCTAATAATAATATATAAAATCAAAGGCTCAGAACCCATATGTCATATTTTTTTTAAAGACCATATATGGTTCAGAACCCATATATAATATTTTGCTTCATTAGCCACACACCCCAACGGACCCAATCCCCTTATGGTTTACGTAGACTCAGCAACTTCACATCATCAACCACAGGCCCACACAGCGAAGAGAAGTCATCGCTCCTCATGGTGTAGAACGTGCTAAGGAACATAACGCGTGTTCTTGGACCAGCAGCTAAAAACTTGAGGGCTGCACGCTTAAACCCACCTTTGCCTTTGGACTCGTACGGCACTTTTATAGTGTATTTGCCTGCAAATGCTTCCACAATCATAGACCCTTCACAGGAATTGCTAGCGTCCCCCACAGCAAATGAGAGGACGTAGGTCTTGCCAGGAATAGTTCTGGCGACTTGTGCAATGGCACTTTCTTTTCCTGCTAACAGCTCCACAGCTCTTGTGCCTTCGGGGACTGAGAAATGTTCTGAGTCTATGTACTTCACTGCCTTTAGGGACTCCACCATCCATCCTGGTAAGGGAGAATGGTCATCTTCAATGTTGGGTGGGATAATCACACCCCAAGATGAGTTGGGGAACACATATGGTCCCTCTTCAAAACCACCATTCTTTAATATGTTCTCTGCGGCGTGTTAGATGTATTAGAGCATATATAGAAATCAAACCATTCATTTGAAGATATTGATAAATTAATTGAATAATAAAATAAAGTGGCTACGAAATTCTGAATTGTTGGAAGAAAGTTATAAGGTACATTGTGCATAAATAGCCACCTAACTAAAGAAATAAGTGGATAGTGAATTTTCAATGCTTGTCTGGTCCCATCCCATCTTTCATATATTGACAGGCATTTATTTTTATGTAGATTTTCTATTTTTAAGGGGAGCAGTGTTCTGTGAAATCGGAACCGTTTTCTTATCCGAGGCTAGGAAGTACTGAACAGTGAACTGATTCCTTTATCACATATACAATGAAGTGATGAAGAAAACAACTGTGTTCTATTCTGACGTCAGACATCATTTTAATTTGAATTTATGCAGGCGTTTGTACTAAGCTCCAAGAAAAGTTTTACAGGGATAGTATGCATCATTGCATTTCATAAATATGATCGTAACATCCTACCTACCTAACTGGAAACTAAGAATACAGGACCACAGCCACCGGTTTTTATTGCCTGACATCTATGCATAAACATGCCAATATATATTTAACTAGTTGCCTTTATAGGCATTGATACAGCTTCCTTCTCATGTGCTTCAATTTTTATTCTTATGTGCTTTCTTTGATTAAGCATTCTAATTAATAGCTAAGTCAGCAATGATCTTGAGGAATATTACATCAAATCAAACACTGACTGTATGCGGATGTGACTATTTGATAATGTCAAAAGACTTTAATTTTAATGTATTATTAATTTAAAACTTTTTACATTATTAATTAATTATATATTATCATATATATAATTTTTAAATTATTATTATTAAAATCAAATATTTTTTATGATGTGATAATATATAATTAAATAATAATAAATTTTTTTATACTAATAATACATTCAAATTAAATCCATGTATAAAAAGAATAAATTATCATTTTGTCCATTGTATTACAATGTAGGTGTGAGACTATTAGCATTCATAATTTCTAATTTACACTCCTTATTAATTAAGCAAAATTTTAATTTTTTTTTTAAAATTATAAGTGACTAATAAGTAGGAATGGAAATAAGTCAGGTCAAGTCTTGTTTTAAATGAGTCCGACATGTTTTTCAAATGTAAGGTCTGAGTTTGACTTATTTACTTGAGATAAACTATTTTTTAAGGTTTAACTTGATTTTTTAAAGTGTCTTTTATGACTTAAAAATCTATTTAAAGACTTATTTTGTAATAAGATTTTTAAATAAACTAACAGACTTATCTTTAAATATGTCAACGAGATAAATTAACGAGTTTTGGTCTTTATATAAACTAACGAATCTAAATTTTAAAAAAATTATATTATTTATAAAATTAATTATATTATATAAATATTAAAATATCATAAAATATATATACAAAGTAATAATATATATAATTAAATAATTTAACCCACTAAACCTAAAAAGATTTTTTAAAAATCTAAAGATTAGCTTATTTAATTAAATAAATTTTTTAAAAAGACTTTAACATGACTTTTTTATAAAACAAATTAGGTTACGACATAAGTCTTTGATGGATCGTCTGACTATTTTCACATCTACTAATAAGAAGTGTGAATAAATAATTGAGAATGCTAATAATAACGCTTATAATTTAGTCTTAAAATTATTCATATTCGTTTCACATTAATCCTTATGTTATTTCTGGTAACAGGGACTAGCATAAAACGAATTCAAATAACTTAATGACTTAATTGTAATTAAAATCATTTTCATGGATGAAAACATCATTTTACTGTTAAAACAATAAACTTACTGTTAGTTGGTCTAGGTGGGTACAGAGTTCTGAGAGCAATAGAATCAATGAGTGGGCCACAAGCGGGATCCTCCTCCACTCCAGGGTTATGGATAACCATCTCCACCTCGTCGTATTCTGCTTTGAAGCCATAAGCAATGGGATCCCAACCACTGCTGGTGTACAATGTTTGTATTGGGATCACTCCTGAGTCTGGAGCCACAGACACGTTGAGTCTCTCCTCTTGTGCACATGTGCGTGCTACCATAAACGTGATAGAATAGTACATTCCCTTGATCACCTTTATCCTTTACTTAATAGAGGCTTCGTTCCCAAGCCTCACTGCATAAGCTCCCTCTGGCACCACCAGCAACATGTCACCCTGTTTCTGCCCTGATTTTATGTATTCAACGAAGCCAGAGATTTCCCACTCCGGAATGGCGTGGCGGCCGCCGACCACCACCGTGCCTTTCAGGTCCGATGGCTTTGGCCCCAGCTCAAAATTTCCATTTGGCACTAGTCCTGCATCAATTTAATATGTTAGAGTAGAGGTACAAAAGTAGAATTTTGAATAATTATGCGTCTACATAAAAGAATAAATTATTAAATGCTTTTTAAGCTTTAAAAATATTAAATAATTTCATTTTATATTTAATATATACTATTTTAATTAAGTAATTAAGAAGACGTAGGAAAATTTGTTAAAAATAATAATATTACATTAGAGTTTTATTATCATATTTTAACACCCCTGAGTAATAATGTAATATAATTGATCTTATAATAAGCAAATAACTACCGTTAGATTTCACTGGACCATTTTTGCCAATCAACAACAAAAATTTTAAAGCCCAAATCCAATTAAGATGCAATCTAATAAAGTCCCCAGTTCAATACTACCAGCAAAGTGCCAAAATTGGACATTCCTGGTTACGGTGAAGTGCTTGCAAAATTTTTTGAGAAGTCATGTCATGTGGTCTGCGGCGCCTATCTGATTGTCCACTTATAACGTCCCTAGTATTTGTACCCAAAAAAAAAAAAAGTCCCTAGTAACTAGTGAGCATACAAAGCCATGTGAATTTTCAGAGAGCATCCTGCACGCATCATGCATCGCCTAGGAATGTGGGCCCAAACAAAAAATTTTATGAAAGCTGTCCGCACAGTCAGGTCACCATCAGATAGGCTATTCAACCCCAAATAATTCAATGTCATGAGAAGATGCATACACCCAGATGCAGATCTTTGTACCGAAAAAAAACACAGATCGTATTCCCAATCATAATTTTTCTACATTATTTTTTTATGAAAAATAATGTAAAAAAATAGTGTTTTATGAAAATATTATTTTATAAAAGATAGCGTAAAATGATGTAAAAAATAATGTTTTATTAAAAATAATGTAGGAAGATCATTTTTCATTCGTAAATGATGTCAACACCAACGAATGAACACTAGAAAAAATTCAACCCTTCGAATATTGGAATACCCAAATTCTCTATCTTTGGAATTGATGAGACAACATATTTAGACTGATGCACACATTGGTTACTGTTTAATAATAACTTGGATTGAGAACTAGAACTCCATAAATAAACCTGAAGAGCTTCCTCCAACACATTGATATGGCTATATGAAGGGAGTGTTTCCTTTGCTAGTTAAATAGCTAGGAAGCAAGGGAAAGATGATGAACGTTGAACTGTTGAAGCCTATCAAATTAGCTAGCTAGTATTTATGTTTAGGAGTACCGTAAGTGCCTACATACATGTACGTACATATACACGAATCTTTAATTTGTAGCTTACCGTCCGTAAAGGAGAAGGAAACATGAAAGGTGGCGCACAAAAGCACCGACAGAAACGTGAACCTTCCCTTCATGTTAGCTGGGCTGTGACTGCAACGAGAAAATGGAAGAAAAGAAAGAAAAAGAGCATAGCAATGTGGCAGGGGAGGGGTTGGGCAGGGCCTTATATGCATGCTTTGTTACGAGAAAAGACTAAGATTTGAAGCAAAATATCAAATATGCCATTGGTGTTTATCTTCAACTTCAATGGGTCACTGAATGACGAATCTGCCCCTGTGTTTTCTGCATTAAAATATATGAACCAAATCTTCTTGGATGTTCCTGTTTTCTGGTGTAGATCGACGACAAAAGATGTTCAATACCACAGGCTATTTCCTTCATCCCAAGCTGTCGCAAACCCAGAAAGGAAAAATATTCTTGCACACTAAATATTTTATACTATTATTATACTAGTTAATGATGTGTTGAAAATTGACTAATAACATATATGAATTCGTTAAAAAACAAATAATATGCTTTTAAAAAATGAATGACATGTTAAAAACTTGTTAATTAATTTTTAAGACATTATTAATAAGTATAATAATATTTTAAGTTACTTATATCCTTGAGATGCTCTGCTAGGGTTTGCCTCTAGGGTTTGCATGGCTTCCATGGCTGCTATCTGCCCTTGGGGTTTCTTGGCCAAGGCAGCAGCCCTTTCCTCTTCTAATTCCCCTCCTCCTCCTTCTTCTCTTTGAGATGCTTTGTTGGACGTGCGAGTTCCCTCTTCAACAACCGTTCCTCATGTCTCTCAATGGACCTTTGCGCAGGCTTTGTCCAATGCATGTGATATCCCTCTTAGTCAATTGCCAATTCCTTGCGTTAAGGGTGATGCTATTGCTGTTAAAATTCCAGAAGAGGAATATAAAGCTGGTGTTGAGAGTTGCAAGAACCATCTTCATGGTAGACTGATTTTGGTGAAGGGAGATAAACCCTATAAGCTTGATGACTTGCGATGCAAGCTTTTGAATTTGTGGAAACCTGTGAAGAACTGGAAGATGATTCCCATCGGTAGAGGCTTCTTTGAATTCTCTTTTGCTTCAATAGAGGATTTGTGAAAGGTTTTGGCTATTGGTGTCTGGTCTTTATCCCCGGGTAGTCTCAGATTATTCTCTTGGTCTCCTGATTTTCGCCCAGAATTTGTGAAACTGACCAACACTCAATGTTGGATTCGAATTGTGGGATTACCACAAGAGTATTGGAGACCTAGAATACTTTTTGCAATTGCTCAAGGAATTGGAGTCCCTTTATCCCTCGATGACGCCACTATCAACAAGAATCTGGGTCATTTTGCAAGAGTCTTGGTTGATCTAGATTTAACAAAGCAACTGCAATATAAGATCTTGGTAGAAAGGGAAGACTTCGCTTTTTTGGTAAGAATTGAATATGAAAATCTTCCTTTGTTTTGTAACCATTGCAAGATTATTGGTCACTCTATTATGAATTGCAACAAAATCAAGATTTCTGAGTTGGAGGAAAAATCAGATTCTAAACAAGTGCCAAAGACTGTTCAGAAGAATAAAGAAAGAATAGTCTATGTTCCAAAAAGGAATGCTAATCCTGTTATTCAAAATGAGCTAAAAGAAAAAATTGTTACTGATAAAGGAAAAGAAGCGGCTAATAAAGGGAAGCAAGTCATGGTAGATGTCTCTTCTGATCCAGGTCATTTATGTCCAGAAGTTACTTTTGGAAATCAAGAAAAAGTCTTTCAGGCTGATGAAGGTTTTCAAGGTCCAGATAAAGTGGTAAACTCTGCAATTAGAGAACAAATCGAAGTTCTATTTGACCGAGCCCGAGCCTCGACTCATCGTGTAAGGAAAAATCTGCTCATAATGATTCAAGATTTGAAGTGGTGGGAGGTGATGCCTTAGTTTCTAAGACTTATGTGTTGCAGCAGTTAGAAGCAGAAACCTCCCATGATGCTAATGCAGCTGGGACAGTTTTAGGCTCTAATGATGAATCAGCAAAAAACATCTATGATGAGTCTCCAGTCTTTAATTCTCCTCTTAAAGGGAATTTAAATGGATCTGCATCAAATGATTTTGTGGTTCCAGATTCTTTACAAGGCAGTACGAATAGTGATCACCATGTAACTTCTCCAGCTCAAAGAACTATTTTCAAATCAGGCCAATATGTTCAGGATGTGGAGGGTCTTCAAGCTTCTCAGCAGGTTGTTTTTATGCCAATTTCAAAATTTCCCACTCAGGTGCAACAGGATTGCAGGGTCTTTTCAAAGTTCTGGGCAGATGATAATGAGGATGAGGACACATTGGAGACTGCAGTAGAAAAACCAGAAAAGGATGACGGCTTCACTCCAGTGCTTTCCAAGTCTCAAAAGAAAAAGAGAAGGCAAAACAAAAAGAAAGAAGTGAATTCCAAGATTCATTTCACCCGTTCTAGGGCAGAGTCCTCTCTCAGTTCAAGATGAAAGTCCTATTTTGGAATACAAAAGGTGTTGGAAACCTTGATACAAGGTTGGTTTTAAAAAAATTAATTGTTAATAATTGTCCTGACTTCATTTTTATTGCTGAACCTTGGATTGAACTATCTCAGTTTCCTCAAAGGTTTTGAAGTAAATAACATTTTAAGGTATTTGTAGTCAATGACAGAAACACTTTGGTTCCTAATATATGGTGTGTTTGTAAGAAGTCTTTATCTCCTACTGTCCTAGCTGTGTCTAGTCAGCGTGTCTCTTTTTCTGTCCAGGATCTAAATCAAATTCTATACTTTTCTGCTATATACGCTGCTACATCTTATATGGGCAGAAGGCAATTGTGGACTGATCTTGCAGGGTTGCAGAATAGCCATCAGGGCCCTTGGTGCTTCATAGGGGATTTTAATGCAATTTTAGGGGCTCATGAGCAAAGAGGGTTAGGTTTACCTCAGAGAATCTCTTGTGAGGAATTTCAGGCTTGGTCAGAAACTTGCAGTCTAATTCATTTAGATACAAGAGGGTCTGACTACACATGGTCTAATAGAAGGAGGGGCCTAGCTTTGACAGAAAGAAGACTTGACAGGGTCATATGCAATGATGACTGGCTGTCTTTCTGGGATAGTTCGATTTGTAGTACTTTGACTAGGAGCAAATCTGATCACTATCCTATTCTTCTTACTTTGGGGAAAAATGTTATTTCTCATGGTTCCTCCTTCAAGTTTATGAAAATGTGGATTGATCATGAGGGTTGCAGGAATTTAATTGCTGAATCTTGGAATCAGGAAGTCCATGGCTGCCCTATGTTTATCTTGTCTCAAAAATTAAGGAACTTGAAAGCCAAGCTCAAGGTTTGGAACAGAGATTGTTTTGGTAATGTTCATATTAAAGTTGAGGAAGCTTTGCAAGCTATTGATGCTATTCAGAACCATGCAAACAGGTTTGGCTATTCGAATGATTTGGCAGATCAGGAAAATAAGGCTCAACAGGATCTTTGCCAAGCTTTGAACTTCCAGGAGTCTTTTTGGAGGGAGAAATCCAGGTTAGATTGGTTATCTTTTGGTGACGTAAAATCGCTTTTTTCACAAGATTACCAAGATTAGAAATGCGACTCAAAGAATGTCTATTCTCAAAAAGGATGCTGATGTATTAGACTGCCCTGCTGATATTGAGTCTCATGTGCTTGACTTTTACACCAATCTGTTTGCAACAAAAAACTCTTGTGTAGAGAATGATTTAATTGATCAAGTGATCAGTCCTATGGTGTCAGCAGATGATAACTTGATGCTTACCATTTTGCCTTCTCCTGAGGAAGTAAAGAGTGTAGTTTTTGCTTTGAATGCCAATGGGGCCCTGGGACCTGATGGATTTGGAAGCATCTTCTACCAAACCTTTTGGGACATAATTGGTAAAGATGTCTTCAATGCTGTTTTGCAATTTTTCCAGTAAGGGTGGCTCCTTCCAAATTTGAATTCTAACATGGTGGTCCTTATTCCTAAATTTAAAGGTGCTAATAGAATTGATCAATTTAGACCTATTGCCCTTGCAAATTTTTAATTTAAGATTATCACTAAAGTGCTTGCGGACAGGCTAGCAATAGTGGCTCCAAAAATCATTTCTGATCAGCAAAGGGGTTTCATCAAAGGCAGACATATTCATGAGTGTATCTGCATTGCTTCAGAAGCTATCAATTTGTTAGATAAAAAGGCTTTTGGGGGTAATATTGCTTTGAAGATTGACATCAAGAAGGCTTTTGATACTATGGACTGGAATTTTCTCCTGAAAGTCCTATCTTCTTTTGGTTTTGATCCTCTCTTTTGCAATTAGATCAAGGTAATTTTACATTCTGCTAAACTATCTGTTGCTGTGATCGGTCACTCTATTGGTTTCTTCTCTTGCAAGAGGGGAGTAAGGCAAGGAGATCCTCTCTCCCCCTTGTTATTTTGCATTGCAGAGGATGTTCTAAGTAGAGGAATCTCTAAGCTTATTCAAATTGGTCAGTTGTTACCAATAGCCAGTCCTAGAAGTTTCCAAACACCTAGCCATGTTTTATTTGCAGATGATATTATGATCTTCTGTAGAGGTTCTAAATCTAATATTCAGGCTATTATGCAACTCCTTGCTCAGTATAGTGAGGCTTCTGGTCAGTCGGTTAGCTCAGAAAAGTCTAAATTCTTCTCGGGTGGTATTTCAACTTCCAGACTTACTGAAATAAAGTCTACCCTTGGATTTGGTACAGGGCAGCTTCCTTTTACCTATCTTGGGGTACCAATCTTTAGAGGAAAGCCTAGAAAATTTCATTTACAGCCCTTTGTGGACAGAATCAAAGTCAAATTGGCAACATGGAAAGGCTCAATGCTTTCTTTGATGGGTAGAGTTCAACTAGTGCAATCTATTATTCATGGCATGTTGATCTACTGTTTTCAGATTTACTCTTGGCCAGCTTCTTTGCTGAAGGATTTGGACAAATGTGTTAGGAATTTTATTTGGTCAAGGGACATATCCAAAAGGAAACCAGTCACAGTAGCTTGGCACAAGACTTGCAAACCTCTTAATGAGCATGGTCTTGGTCTAAGATCCTTCAAATCTATGAACGAAGTTGCTATGCTTAAATTGTGCTTGGAATTGTTTTCTTCTACTGATCAGTGGTCTAGTTTGTTGAGGGCAAGAGTTTTGAAGGACAATGTTCCAATCAATCATCATATTAGGTCCTCTATTTGGGCAGGTCTTAAGCAATTTTGCAATACTGTCAACGATAACAGCAGCTGGCAGATTGGATCGGGTGCTAGAGTTAACTTCTGGTGTGATAATTGGCTTGGTCAACCCCTTGTCCAGTTGCTTCATATTCCTGTGGATATGCAGGACTCCCTGAAGGCCAAGGTTTCCGAATTCATTAATACTGGTGCCTGGCATATTCCCTCTTCAGTTGCTGTCAATTTCCCAATGCTGCCCAGTTTACTTAGCAAGAAAGTAATTCCACTGGAGTCTTATGAGGATAGACTGGTTTGGAATCACAATGACTCGGGCATTCTCACTCTTAAAGAGGCTTATAATTTCCTGCAGGTTCCATCCCAAGTGCAGCCTTGGGGAAAGCTAATTTGGAATAAATGCATCCCTCCATCTAGATCATGTCTACTTTGGAGGTTTAAGCATAATAAACTTCCAACAGATGACCATCTTTGGCATTGTGGATTTAGTATTGTTTCTGTCTGTTCCCTCTGTAGCTCAGCCTATGAAACTTCTCAACATTTGTTCTTGCACTGTAGTTTTGCAAAGAAGTTTTGGAATTGGCTTAGTAATATGATAGGCATCCAAATCGACACTTCCTCCTTAGATTCAGTTCTGCAGGTTTGTTTAAAAAATTGGAGTCCTCAAGTCAAAGATGTTCTTCTTGCTGCTATTTCTTATGTTATTTGGGCAGTTTGGCTATGTAGAAATAACCTAAGATTTGAGAATAAAAAACCCCTTTTGAACATGCTTTAAACTTGGTCAAGGCTAATATCTCTCTCTCGGGCTCCTTGTCCGTTAGTTCAATGATTGCCAGCATCTCAGATTTCATGGTTCTTAGAAGATTTTCAGTGAAGGGTAGGCCTCCCAAGTCTACCTTAATTAAGGAAGTTAGGTGGTATCCTCCAAAGTGTTATTGGATAAAATGTAATACTGATGGAGCTGCTGAAGGCTCTCCTGGGTTAGCTGCTTGTGGGGGTATTTTCAGAGATGAGAGTGCAGCTATCCTTGGTTGCTTTGCTCATAATCTAGGTGTCTCTTTTGCTCTCCATGCTGAACTTTATGGTGCCATCTTTGCTATCGAGATTGCTTTTAAGAAGGGTTGGAGGAATCTTTGGTTAGAGTATGACTCGGCTTTGGTTATTGAGGCTTTTAAGTCTATTTCAGTGGTTCCTTGGCGTTTAAGAAACAGGTGGCTAAATTGTATGGCTTTGGTCAAACAAATGAATTTTGCCTGCACTCATATTTATAGAGAGGGTAATGTTTGTGCTGATAAATTAGCTTCTTTTGGAACTCATATACAAGGGTTAGTTTGGTGGGATTTAGTCCCCAAGTTCATTAGTGAGGACTTTATCTGTAATAGGATTGGTTTACCTAATTTTATATTTAAATGAGTCTTCTATGGGTAAGGTTAATGTCCTCCCATATTTTTTGTATTTTTTTTCATTCTTTTTAATAATAGTAAGGGTACTCTTTTTCCTTTATGATGCCTTTATTCCTAAGGAGGATTTTGCATTATAAGGTTTTAATGAGGCCCTTTTTGCTTAAAAAAAAAGTATAATAATATTTTGTAATTTTTAGTATGCAAATAATAGGCTTAAGACTCAAGTCTTGTTATAATTTTGAGAGCGTGCTGGTCATTTGGTTCGATAAAAATAATATTAATATTATATTTTCTAAAAATTTAAATAGCAAAGTGCATATAATAATATTAATAAAAAATTAAAAAAGAATTTCTCGATAGCTATAATTTTAAGGTTAACATACGTACACAGAAAAAGTTATTATAGATTCAACACAGCTATTTTCCTAAGCTTGAGTTAGTTTCTCACAAAAGAGAGAAAGAGAAAATAGTTGGAAAAACAGGTTCAATCCGTCGGATTAATCCGTCAATTCGTTATTTTTTTACGGGTTGGGTTCAAGAATTGAATCCATATTTTTTTTTCAACCCGCATAACCCGTCCCGCATAACTCGCGGGTTAAGCGGGGCGGGGGCGGGTTGATCCTGCGGGTTGGCTTTTTTTTTTTAAATGATAAGTAATATTATAAATGAAAAACTATTTGATGTTATATAATTTATGTTTGAATATTTAATTAGACTATTTTAAAAATTATATTTTAGATATGTGGTTTGTAATTTTTTATCATTATTATTTATTATTTTTTTATAATATTTATTGATTTTTTATATAATTTTTTTGTTTTTTAGGCGAGTTGGTTGGTTGATTCGCTAACTCATCTATTTTTTCTCATTTTATTTTTTATGCGGGCTAACTTGTCAACCGGCCTTAAAGCGGGGTGAGTTAGCTCTTCCAACCTATTTTTTAAAACGGGTCAACCCACCCCGCCCCACATTTTAGTGAGTTGAAGCGGGTCGGAGCAGGTTGGCCCATTTTACCAGCTCTAAAAATATCTAACAACACATTCAAGAACAATGCTTTTGTGTAATAGTTTGTGAGACTAGCACTATTCATAATTTTAATTGACATTGAGTCTTTTTGAATGCTGCTCAATTCGCTATATAATCTGCCTAAATTGTTTTGCATGCCATTTAATTTATTTTTACCTTTCCAAGCTATATCTCAAACTTTCAGTGCAGAAAAGTGTGTTCCAAACTGCAATTCAGAATTTATTTTAATTTATAAATAAAACTACTCATTTATTTACTCTTATTTATTAAATTAGAGTATATTTTATTGAAAGTGGCTTAATTTTCTGTTCTACTCTTTCTCAAAGAAAGATACATGTTTTTTAAACTTTTTTTTAATTTAAAATTCAAAATTTCCCTTAAATTAATTATGTATATTTCTTTTATAATTCTAATTTTTTTTAGATTTTATCTGAGTAAAATAATTATGCATAAATTCTTTATAATTTTAAATATTTTTTTAGTCTAGTCTATATTTATTTAGATTCTGCCTAAACTAAAAAATAAAACTCGTAAAATGCACACAATACTTAATACTTTATTAAATTAGAATATGACTTATTGAGAGTAACTTAATTTCTTACTTTACTTGACCTCAAAAAATACACATATTATTATTAATTTTTTCCTTTTAAATTATAAATTTAAATTCTCCTTTAAATTAATTATGCATATCTCTTTTATAACTCTAAACATTTATTTTTAATTTATATACTTCCAGATTCCAACTAAATTTAAAACAAACTCATACATACTTGGTAGTAAAGTTATAAATAAGTATTCAATTCTAAAAGCCTTGCGAATTTTTTTATATATATGTGAAAACTTTATCCAAATATGATTATTTTATGTTACCGATCAATCTTAACATTGATTGAAATAGGAAAATGATGCTCATACATCATTTTTTTAAAAACATTACTATTCATACCTTTTGTGGATAGTAGTGATTAAGTGAGAAAAAGCGATAGAAAAAAAGTGATGTAATCAATGGTATTGAGAGAGGTGTAAAAAGAAGTGTATGTACTGTTTGTGGTAAGAATATCATTGTTGATTGAAATAAGTTCCTTTTTAAACAATTTTAAAGACGTACCATTGATGTTGGCTAGTGCATTATTTGAATTGTTTTATTTTATTTTATTTTATTTTTAGACTTTAAGAGCATCATGGGCCAATTTTGGTATTAAGTACATGTTTGGTTGATATTATTTCTCAAACCAATATTTATCATTGTTCATGGTATATTTGGATAATTTTTCAATAGTTTTTGCACAAAATTCAATATATTTATAATAGTTTATTTTTTCATAAGTTTGAAACTTGAAATTTATTATTTTAGATTAATTTTTTTAAAAGTTTTGAGATGTAAATACCATTTTGTCTTCAATCAAATAATTTTTTTTAATTTTTTTATATATTTTTGAGTAATTTAATGCATAAAAGTGATTTTTTTATACCATTTAAATGAAATAGATTATTTTAATCAGTTAATATATTCAAACATAAAACTAATTCTATTATAATTGATTAAACAATAATCGATTACTAAAATAATCAAAGTCTTCATAGTTGAACCAAGCACACAACTAGATTATAGATTATTCAAAAAAATTTGATAAGTAAATACCATTGTCATCAATCAAATAACTTTTTTAATCAATCTATATATCTTTTTATAATTTAATGCATAAAAGGATTCTTTTTATACCACCCAAAAGAAATAAATTATTTTTGTTTTGGACCGAGTTCCTGGTTAGTAGTTCATGAGCAACCTGACCCGCTTAAGTTGGATCTCAGATATTTAGAGCATTATTACATGAGTAAATATGTTCATTTATGAGTAGTAAATCTCTAACAGAATCTCTCAAAGATAGAGGAACCAATTATATTTCTTATTAATAGAGGAGACAGTTGTCGCGACCGTGATCACAGCAGAATAGCAACTTAAATTAAAAAGATTTTTAGGCGTCGCCACCAATTTTATTTTTTATTAGAAAAAATTAAAAAACCTAAGAAAAATAGTCTTTGAAATCAAATTAGATTCGAAAGTTGATTATGTGTAGAGAAATGTGGAAACTTAATCCCACAACACCCTAACACACCCGTCCTAAGATGGTACCTTAAGTTAATTGTGCAAATCCTTGATAATTCTTGAAAATATTTTGTTTTACCCTTTTCGTTAAAAGATAAAAAAATAAACAAATAAATTATGAAAAATTAATTTTTTACTTGACGGAATAGAGATTCCGCTCCTATATATCCTCAGGTGCAATGAGAAATTCACAATCACGTAGTTCCCTAGAAAATAAGTGTGGGTTGGTTGATTTTCATTAAAAAATTTATTTTTAATTTTGAAAATTTGAATTAATAAGTCATCACGACTCAATTAATCGTATTAAGGTTCGAATGAGTGAAATTCAGTGTCACGCTAGAGACATCACCCGTTGATCATCAAGTTTATTGTGAAATTTTTTATTAAGAAAAGACTTTTGAGTTTAAATGGATTAGTGATTTATTTTATTTAAAAAAATTGAAGACAAAACAAAAAAAAATTGAATCATCAAGTTGTCATAACTCAAATGATTATAAAAGTTATAGGATTAACAAGTTGTCACAACTCAGCTAATTTTGTTTTATTCTTCTAAAAAAGGTTCGATTATTTTATATATTTTTTTATTTTTTATCATTTTTTATTTTTTTAGTTTTCACTTTTTATTTTTTTATTTTTCCTTAAAAAAAAGGGTTGAAAACAGAAAAAAAAATAAAAACAAAAAAATGGAAAAATAGGAAACAGAAAACGAAGAAGTAGGAAACAACAAAAAAATAAAAAAACAAGAGCACAAACAAGGGGTCTTATGTTACGGTGTAGGGAACAAATTAAGCGATGGCTGGACTTTGGGCTCGTTCATGGTGTGGTTCGATTGGCAGAGGCATAGTGGTGCATCGTGGACATGGTGGCTCGCGTGGTGGAGGATGGTTGGCGGTTTGAGGCGCGATGGTGACATTATGGCAGAGACGCAGCGATGGTGCCTTGGGAAAAACTAGGTCGTGGTGGTGCTGTCCCGGTGGTTCAATGCTGGAATGAAGGCCTGAGCGTGCCACTGCTAGGTCGCACGTGGTGGACTGGAGTGGTGCAGCACAGTGGCTGTTGATGGCTACGACTCTGTTTTGGTGTGTGGAGGACATAAGTTGTACGTGATGTGGCTTGGTGGTTTGGTTGGGCACCGTTTGATGTTATTTGGTGGTGGTGGTGGCTGTTAGGAGTTTGGACGTGGTTGTTAGGAGTTTGGACGTGGTGGTTATGGGTGGTTTGGCTAGTGAACGGTGATGCTGGCTGTTATGATGTGGTTGAAAGTGATGGAAGATGGTGGGCTGAAGGTTGGATGGGTGAAGGCTGTAATACCCTAAATGGTATGTTAGACTTGTTTATGCGTTCAAAATGTAGCATATGACTTGTTTAGCAAGTATGTTTATTTTTGTGACAATATGAGTTAGTATAGGTACTTAGTTGCAATTCAAACTATGAAAAGTAACTTAAAATGGCTCAGATAATAGCATTAATTGCTTAGGAAAGGAAAATAAATATGGATAATTTATTTCTAGGTCACAAATATATAGAACAAGTTATAGTTAAAGTTTCAAGGTAAACTGAGCTAGTTTGGTATTTTTAGGCATATTGGTTGTCTAATTATAGTCGATTTGACTAATAGCAGATAAGGAAATATCAAATAATGGCAAAACAAATTTTTATATGAATCTTAGTATTTATATTAAAGTTGTTGGAAGTTAGAAATCTGGATTTAGCTAAATTTGAATGTTTTTAGTAGATCAAGATTTTATCAATTTTGACCTAAGGGTCATATGAGTCTTTTAAACCCTCTTTATATATCTCATTCACGACTGTTTTTGGCTTCAAATCAAAAGCAGAAACCGTGAGAGGAGAAGAGAAAAAAGTGGAAAGAAAGACCAAGCAAGAGAAAAAGGAAAGCCAAGGGTAAAGTCAAGGCTTGAGGATCCAACCAAGTTTGATTCATCTTCACAACTCCAAAGGTAGGGGTTTTTAAGTTCATCTTCACTTATTTTCACTTTTTCTCCATTAATGAACTTTGGTGCTCAATAGGTCATTTTGTGTTCTTGAGATGTTTGATGAGTTTTATTTGTATGATTGAGTTTCTTTGATTATTTATGACTTGTTCATAGCGTTAATTAAAATTAGAAGCTTTGAATATCTCATTTGGATCTTAGATTCACAAAAGGGGGGTTAGGTCACCCTATAGGTGATTTTGGTGCATTAATCCAAATTAAGAGGTTTAAGTTTGTGATTGATGATCCCTATATGTTTAAGAACTGATTAAGGACTTAGAAACACTTAGAAATTAGATTGGAATGGTTAAAATCCAAGAAAAGAACTAATGGAACAGTACCACGGTTCTGTAGAAGTTCTCTAGTTGAGAAACACGGCTCGTGTCTGAATACATCAGCGGGGTAGTGTCCCTCTCTACCAGTTAAAATTCGTGAACAGTGTTCACAGAGCAAGATACGGGGGGGAGGCATGTAATCAGACACGGCCCGTGTTCGAAGACAGGGGGCCTGTAAAAAGACATGGCCCGTGTCTGAGGCAAGAATCTTTAAAAATGTCATTTTTGATATTTTCAAGTTCTTAACTAGATGGGATCATTAGTATATGTTTCCTAAAATGTGTTAAGGCACAAATGAAGATATTTTCAAGAAGGAAATTATCACCTAGCATGTATGAGAAAGTATAAACCTTTAAGCATTCAAGAGTTATAGTTTGCCTTAGGTAAGTATCTAGTACCTTAGGCCACTTTTGTGGTAAAGTATGTCACTTAAGAGTAATGAGTGATGAGTTAGTGTTTAGATATATGTATGATAGGAATAATTGGTAGTGTTATCTTTGTGAATATCCTTTGACAGTATTCATGGAGGCCAAGGGAAATTGAAGGGTGTCTGACAAACTTAATTGAGGAAGGACATAACCCTGATATTTCGATAGTGCTAAGGGCAAAGGAGATAAGTAGGGGTCCATAAGGTTCTTTGAAATCAGGACTTAGACAGAATTTCTTAGCGTGCCAGGATATGTGTAATGTGAGGAGATACCTCTATTTACCACAAAATAATACATTAAACTAGTAATTCCTAAGATTTATATTTTGGTTCTAAGTTGGACTAGATGTATGCTTGAGATGTATGCTATCTTGGTTTATCTAAATGCTATAGTTAGACCTTGTAGATGCTTTAACTTATTTTCTTCATAGTTATTGAGATTATGTTTATCTATGTTATGTATGTCTGGTTTTGATTACTCATACTAAGAATATAGTTTCTTACCCCGCTATGTATCATGTAATTCCAAGTGAAACTTCTTCCAAGGGTAAGAAGAAGAAAGAAGCTAAAGATTAGATTAATTTACGTTTTATGTTTCAATTGTTGTATTTTTAGTATCTTTTTTGAAATATATAGAGTTATGTAATATTTCAAGCCTTTACTAAGGCTAATAATGTATATTTTTTGTAATGCATTATGATATAAATATTATATTCTGCATTTCATATGGCTCTCTATAATGTTTTCAACGAATATTATGGATATAAGTATATAATTAATATGTATGTAGTGACATTGTAATGCTAAGTATCTCCTTGTATGATGTATATACTGAGATATTGGTATTAGGATGTTACATTATAGTATCAGAGCAGTTTATCCTATTGAGTCAGAGTATGGACTGATTATGCTTAGGCATATACGAGTTCCTTCTTAGAAATTGTGCTTTTCTTGTTTCATGTGTTAAATGTAATGATAGAATTACATGATTTGCCTTAGTTTGGTTGTTACTAGATTTTTTTACACGGGTACATGGTATTGAGACTGCAGCTCAATATATGTTGCTTCTGTGTGTACAGAAAACTATGGAACCAAACAGGCGATCTAGAGAAGCAGAGAGCTAAGCCCCATCAGGTCCAGATATGGTTGAAGCCGTTATGGTGATGGCCAATGTTATAACCAGAATGCTTGAGAGAATGGAAGCAAATCCATCTCAGCAGTCTACACCACTTGATCGCCACTCGTAAAAGACAACTCAAGTCAAAAGAAATCAAAATTTCTTGGACTTGACAGCCTTTCGTTAGATGAACCCTCCACCGTACGGAGGTGAGTACAATCCTGCAAAGGCCGAGGAGTGGATTACTGAGATGAGGAATATTTTTTATGCAATGGTTTGTTCAGAAGAGGAAAAAGTGATCTTCGCCTTATATATGCTAAAAGGTAAGGCGAAGCATTGGTAGAAAGGTACCAAAAGGGTACTTGAAGCAGCTGACACCCCGATGTCATGGGAAGTCTTCAAGATAGCTTTCCTGGAGAAGTTTTTCCCTCAGACTCTACATGATGATAAAGAAGTGGAGTTTATAGAGGTAAAACAAAGAAACATGTCTATAGGCCAGTATATGGCCAAATATGATGAACTGGAAAAATTCTCTTCTCATTTTCGTCATCGCCCGGACGAGAAATGGAGATGTTTGAAATTTGAATTTGGTTTAAAGAAGGAGATCATAGCTATGATGAGACCAATGGAGATTAGAGACTTTCCTGCTTTGGTTAACAAATGTAGGATTGTGGAGTCGGAAGTCAAAAGCTCTTTATCAGAGGAAAGGGCACAATATGTCCTAAAAAGAAAAAGAGAGGACAACAGGAACAAACAGAGTGTTTCTAGGGCAAGCAACCATAAAGGAAAAAGCAAGCAGTGGCCTAAGGCACCACAATGCGCTGAATGTAGAAAGACACATAGAGGCAAGTGTTTTGCAGGCCAGTCTGTGTGTTTTACATGTGGGCAGCTAGGACATTTCTCTAGAGCTTGTCCTCAGAACAAGGAAGATGCGCCTACCCCAAAGCCGCTAGCCAAGGGACGAGTTTATACTCTAGGTGAAACAGAGGTGGCCCAGTCTTCCACCTAATCCAAGGTAAAGGCATAATTCATAATCATCTTTTAAATGTCATGTATGATTCATGAGCATCACACTCTTTTATTTCTAATGATTGTGTAAGGATGTTGGATTTGCCTATGCTAGAGTTACCATATGATTTATCTATTTTCACACCCACCGGTAAACCAATCATAACCTCAAGAGTGTGTCTTGGCTGTTGTATAAGAATCGAGGATAGAATTTTCCTTGTAAACCTTATTTGTTTACCTCTTGTGGACATAGATGTCATTCTTGGTATGGATTGGTTGTCATCCAATCATGTAGTTTTGAACTGTTCAGATAAAATCCTAGTTTTTCTGTTTGATGTTCCTAGCAGAGTTATTTTTTCAGAGTCTGCCTGTCTCAATTCTAATCAGGTCAATCACTGTTTGGTAGAAGGAGCTTTAGGATATGTTCTTCTTTTGTCATTAGATATAGAGGTTGAGCAGAGCTTAGATAGTATACTTGTAGTGAGGGAATACCCTGAGATGTTTCCGAGTGACATAGCTGAGTTGCCATCGGAGAGAGAAATAGAGTTTACTATAGATTTAGTGCCAGGTACAGGACCTATATCTATAGCACCCTATAGAATGACACCTTTAGAGTTAGTTGAACTTAAGAAACAATTAAAGGAGTTGCTGTATAAGCAATTCATTAGACTAAGTGTTTCTCTGTGGGGAGCACCAATGTTGTTTGTAAAGAAGAAAGATGGTACCGTGCGTTTGTGTGTTGACTACAGGTAGTTGAACAAGGTGACCATCAAGAACAAGTATCCTTTGCCTAGAATAGATAATCTGATGGATCATTTAAGGGGAGCTTTAGTGTTTTCCAAGATTGATCTAAGATCTAGGTATCATCAAATCAGAGTAAAAGGAGAGGATATCCTTAAAATCACTTTTAGAATTAGGTATAGGCATTATGAATATCTTGTGATGTCATTTGGGTTGACGAATACTCTAGCAGTGTTTATGGATTACATGAACAGGGTTTTTAGACCTTACTTAGATGAGTTTGTGGTTGTGTTTATTGATGACATCCTTATCTATTCAAAGACAAGGGAAGAGCATGAACAATATGTAAGGATTGTTTTAGATATCCTAAAGGAGAAGAAACTGTTTACCAAATTGTCCAAGTTTGAGTTTTGGCTAACGGAAGTTCAGTTTTTGGGCCATGTTATTTCTAATAGAGGAATTGCAGTGGACCCTAGCAAGGTAGGAACAGTGTTACAGTGGGAGAAACCCACCACTGTGATTGAAATCAAGAGCTTTATAGGCGTAGCTGGGTACTATAGAAGGTTCATCAAGGATTTTTCTCAGTTAGCACTGCCTTCGACTAGGTTGACTAGAAAGAGTAGTACTTTTGAATGGACTCAGGACTGTAAGAATAGCTTCCAAGAGTTAAACAAGAGGTTGACTACTACGCCAGTGTTGGTAATTCTAGATCCCCATGAGGACTTTAAGGTCTTTTGTGACACTTCAAAGATAGGACTAGGGTGTGTGCTGATGCAAAATAAGAGAGTAGTAGCCTATGCATCAAGGCAGTTAAGGCCACATGAAGAAAACTACCCTACACACGATTTAGAGCTAGCAGTTGTAGTGTTTGCCTTAAAGATTTGGAGGCATTATCTTTATAGAGTCTAGTTTGAGGTGTTCAGTGATCATAAGAGTTTAAAATACTTGTTTGATCAGAAGGAACTGAACATAAAGCAAAGAAGATGGATGAAGTTTTTAAAGGATTATGACTTTGAGTTATAGTATCATCCGGATAAGGTCAATGTAGTGGCTGATGCACCAAGTGAGAGATCCTTACATGTGTCATAAATGATGATCCAAGATACTGAACTTCTCGAGAGTTTCAGAAATTTGAGTTTAGCGGTGACTATGATGCCACAAAGTCTCTCTGTGAGTAGAGTGAACATAGTAAATGACCTAAAGGCTCAGATTTTAGAAGCTCAAAAGGAGGACAAAGCTTTAGTGGATATTAGTGAGCAGATCTTTTTACGAACCTTAGAGGATTTTGATATGGTTGATGATGAGATGATAAAGTTTAGAGATAGACTTTGTGTTCCAAGAAAGTCAAAGGTCAAGGATAGGATTCTAAAAGAAGCTCACAATAGTAAGTATACTATCCATCCCAGAACCACTAAGATGTACCAAGATATGAAGAAATGTTTTGGTGGTCTAGAATGAAAAGGGACATAGCAGAGTATGTCGCAAGGTGTTTAGTTTGTCAGAAGATGAAGATTGAACACCAGAAGCCAGTGGGACCTTTACAATCCTTAAGGATCCCCGAGTGGAAATTGGAGAAGATTTCTATGGACTGTGTAATGGGTCTACTCAAAACTCAATAAGGTTTTTATGTTGTTTGGGTTATAGTGGATAGATTAACCAAATCTGCCTATTTTCTGCCAATGAAAGCTAGCTATCCTCTAGAGAAATTAACTCAGCTTTATCTAAAGGAGATAGTTAGGTTGCACGGAGTTCCCATAAGTATAGTTTCAGATAAAGATCCTAGATTTACATCTAGATTTTGGGGAGCCTTGTAAGAAGCTTTTGGGACTAAGTTAAACCTTAGTACAACTTATCACTCGCAAACAGATGGGCAAACAGAGGGGACTATCCAAACCCTTAAAGATATGCTTAGAGCATGTGTTTTAGAACAAATAGGGTAGTTAGGACCAGTTCTTATTGTTAGCTGAGTTTGCCTAGAACAATAGCTATCATTCCAACATAGGTATGGCACTCTATGAAGTTTTGTACGAAAGAAAGTGTAAATCACCTTTATGTTGGTATGAAGTAGGTGAGAGAACCATTCTAGATCTAAAGTTAGTCCAGCAGACTATAGAGCAAATCAAGATGATTAAGGATAGGTTGGTTACTGCTCAGAGTCGGCAAAAGAGTTATGCTGACAAGAGAAGGAGACCGCTTGAGTTTAATGAGGGAGAACATGTATTCTTAAGAGTTACTCCTACAATAGGGATTAGTAAAGCATTGAAAACCCGAAAGTTAAATCTTCATTTTCTTGGTCCCTACCAAATTCTAAAGAAAGTTAGACCTGTAGCTTATCAAATAGCCCTTCCTCCCAATTTGTCTAACCTTCATGATGTTTTTCATATATCTCAGTTGAGAAAGTATAATCCAGATCCATTGCATGTCATAGAACATGAATCTGTACAGTTAAGAGATGATTTGTCTTATAGTATACACCAAGTAAGAATCGTGGATAGAAGGGTCAAAGAGCTTAGAGGTAAGTAGATTCCTCTGACGAAAGTTATATGGGGTGGCAATGACACCGAGGGGGCTACTTGGGAGTTAGAGTCCTACATGCAGCATGACTACCTGGATTTGTTCCTTTTAGGTGAGCAATTTTGGGGTCAAAATTTTAAGAATGAGGGGAGAAATGTAATACCCTAAATGGCATGTTAGACTTGTTTATGTTTTCAAAAGGTAGCATATGATTTGCTTAGCATGTATGTTTATTTTTGTGATAATCTGAGTTAGTTTAGGTACTTTGTTACAATTTAGACTGTGAAAAGTAGCCTAAAATGACTCAGATAATAACATTAATTGCTTAGGAGAGGGAAATAAATATAGATGATTTATTTCTAGGTCACAAATATATAGATCAAGTTACAGTTAAAGTTTCAAGGTAAACTGAGCTTGTTTGGTATTTTTAGGCATACTGGTTATCTAATTATAGCCGGTTTGACTAGTAGCAGATATGGAAATATCAGATAATATTGAAACAAATTTTTATATGAATCTTAGTATTTATATTAAAGTTGTTGGAAGCTGGAAATCTAGATTTAGCTAAATCTGAGTGTTTTTAGCAGATTGAGATTTTATCAATTTTGGCTTAAAGGTCATATGAGTCTTTTAGACCCTCTTTATATATCTCATTCACAACTGTTTTTGGCTTCAAATCAGAAGCAGAAACCGTGAGAGGAGAAGAGAAAGAAGAGGAAAGAAAGACCAAGTAAGAGGAAGAAGCCAAGGCTTGAGGATCCAACCAAGTTTGATTCATCTTCACAACTCCAAAGGTAGGGGTTTTTAAGTTCATCTTCACTTATTTTCACTTTTTCTCCATTGATGCACTTTGGTGCTCAATAGGTCATTTTGTGTTCTTGAGGTGTTTGATGAGTTTTATTTGTATGATTGAGTTTCTTTAATCATTTATGACTTGTTCATAGCATCAATTGAAGTTAAAAGCTTTGAATATCTCATTTGGATCTTAGATTCACAAAAGGGGGGTAAGGTCACCCTATAGGTGATTTTGGTGCATTAATCCAAATGAAGAGGTTTAAGTTTGTGATTGATGATCCCTATGTGTTTAAGAACTGATTAGGGACTTAGAATCACTTAGAAATTATATTGGAATGGCCAAAATCCAAGAAAAGAACCAATGGAATAGTTCTGCAGAAGTTCTCTAGTTGAGAAACACGGCCTGTGTCTAAAGACACCGGGGGGGGTAGTGTCCCTCTCTGCCAGCTAAAATTCGTGAACAGTGTTCATAGGGCAAGATATAGGAGGGCCGTGTAATCAGACACGGCCCATGTTCGAAGACACGAGGGGGGCCTGTAAAAAGACATGGCTCGTGTCGGAGGCCAAAATCTTTAAAATTATTATTTTTGATATTTTCAAGTTCTTGGCTAGATGAGATCATTAGTACATGTTTCCTAAAGTGTGTTAAGGCACAAATGAGGATATTTTCAATAGGGAAATTATCACCTAGCATGTATGAGAAAGTATAAACCTTTGAGCATTCAAGAGTTATAGTTTGCCTTAGGTAAGTATCTTGCACCTTAGGCCACTTTATGGTAAAGTATGTCACTTGAGAGTAATGAGCGATGAGTTGGTGTTTAGATATATGTATGATAGGAATAAGTGGTAGTGTTATCTTTGTGAATATCCTTTGGCAGCATTCATGGAGGCCAAGGGAAATTGAAGGGTGTGTGACAGACTCAATTGAGGAAGGACATAACCCTGATATTTCGATAGTGCCAAGACCGAAGGAGATAAGCAGGGGTTCATAAGGTTCTTTGGAATAATGACTGAGACCGAACTTCTCAGCGTGTCAGGATATGTGTAATGTGAGGAGATACCTCTATTTACCAGAAAATAATACATTAAACTAGTAATTCCTAAGATTTACATTTTGGTTCTAAGTTGGACTAGATGTATGCTTGAGATGTATGCTATATTGGTTTGTCTAAATGCTATAGTTAAACCTTGTAGATGCTTTAAACATATTTTCTTCATAGTTATTGAGATTATGTTTATCTATGTTATATATATCTGGTTTTGATTACTCATACTGATAATATAGTTTCTCACCCCGCTGTGTATCATGTAATTACAAGTGAAACTTCTTCCAAGGGTAAAAAGAAGAAAGAAGCTAAAGATTAGATTAATTTACATTTTATGTTTCAATTGTTGTACTTTTAGTATCTCTTTTGAAATGTATACAGTTATGTAATACTTCAAGCTTTTACTAAGGCTAATGATGTATATGTTTTATGATGCATTATGATATAAATATTATATTCCACTTTTTATATGGTTCTCTATAATATTTCCAACGAATTATAGATATAAGTATATAATTAATATGTATGTAGTGACATTGTAATGCTAAGTATCTCCTTGTATGATGTATATACTGAGATATTAGTATTAGGATGTTACAAAGGTTGGTGAGGAGTTTGAATGAGGAGTGGTGATGGAGGGGTATTTTGGCAGAGGCTATGTAGTTCATGGTTTAGAGGTTGTTTAATGGTGATAAGGTAGGTGATAAGGATGGGACACGGTGATGAGGCTATTTAATGGCAGCTATGGAGGGCGGTGAGATGATAGGGTATTTGGCAAAGGTGGTGAAGATTTGTGGCAAGATGGAGACTATTTCAATGTGATGGAGAGAAACAAATATGACTTAAGAAATAATTGTAGGCAAAAGTCTGTGTCTAGGGGGCTAGGCTTAGCTTTTTTAGGCTAAAGTGTGTGTGTGATGGGTATTTATAGAAAAAATTATAGTTTGGAGAGTGATGGTAATAAGTTTGTTTAGGATGAGTTTGTTTATGATGAGTTTGTTTTAATGTGAGTTTGTTTAGGATAAGTTTAATGGATAAGTTTGTTTTAGGATGAGTTTGTTAAGGATAAGTTTAATGGATGAGTTTGTTTAGGATGATAACTATTAGGGTTTGTTTAGGAAAAGTTTAATGATATATAAGTTATGAGATGGATAATGGACCAAAGGGTTGGGTTATGGTTTAATGGGTCATGGGTTGGAAACTAAGAGTTCTTTTTTTATTTTTTATTTCCCCTTTATTTTTTTCTTTCTTTTTTCTTTTTTTCTTTTAACAAAATGCCCCAGATAATATTAGGTGTTCACAGTTGCCTCTCTTTACTTGTTTCTTACTAGATAAAAAGAATAACTATAGTTTTTCATTTTATCATTGTAAGGAACGAGTAAAGACATGAACTCAAATATTATTCGGGAGCAACAAAAACAAAATAATGCGAGAGGAAGAAATGTGAAGAGCAATGCGCTCAAAAGTAAATGATAGAAATTTAAATGATAAGAGCCGATGCATTCAAAAGTAAATGACAGAAATTTAAATGAAAGGAGTTGATGAACTCAAAAGTAAATGACAGGAGCCGATGCGCTCAATAGTAAATGACAGATATTTAAATGACAGGAGTCGATGCACTCAAAAATAAATGACAGGAGTCGATGCACTCAAAAGTAAATGACAGAAATGCATGGAGCCGATGTGCTCAAAAGAATTTAAAATTCATGGAGCTAATACACTCAAAAATATTTTAAAATGTAGGGAGCCAATGCGCTCAAAATAAGTGATGAAAAGTTTAAAGAAGCATGAAGCTGATGCTCTCAAAAGAATTTAAAATGCATAGAGCTGATGCGCTTAAAAGATTTTAGAATGCAAGAAACCAATGCACTCAAAATAAGTGACAAAAATTTTAAAGAAGCATGGAGCCGATGCTCTCAAAAGAATTTAAAATGTATAGAGCTGATGTGCCCAAAATATTTTAGAATGTAGGGAGCCAATGTGCTCAAAATAAGTGACAAAAAAAAGCATGGAGCCGATGCGCTCAAAATGATGCATGGAGCCGATGCGCTCAAAAATGCATAGAGTCGCTAAAAAAAGATGTATGGAGCCGATGCGCTCAAAATGACATGGAGCTGATGCGCTAAAAAATGCATGGAGTCGATGTGCTCAAAGTGCATGGAGCCGATGCGCTCAAAGTGTATGGAGCCGATGCGCTAAAAAATGCATGGAACTGATGCGCTCAAAATGCATGGAGCTGATGCGCTCAATGATGCCTGGAGTTGATGCGCTCAAAATGCATGGAGCTGATGCGCTCAAAGATGCATAAAGTTGATGCGCTCAAAATGCATGGAGCTGATGCGCTCAATTATGCATGGAGCCAATGCGCTCAAAATGCATGGAGCCGATGCGCTAAAAAATGTTTAAAAATGCATGGGATGACAGTGTGCTTCTGTGTCTCAAAATTTAAAAGGCAGTGGGTTTCTGTGTCTTGAGATTTAAAAGACAGTGGACTTCTGTATCCCAAAAATTTAAAAAATAGTGGGCTTTTGTGTCCCAAAATTTGAAAAATAACAGGCTTTTGTATCCCAAATTTTAAAAGATAGCGGGCTTTTGTGTCCCAAAATTTAAAAAATAGTGGGTTTCTGTTTCCCAAAATTTAAAAGACATTAGCTTCTGTGTCCTGAAATTTGAAAGATAGTGGGCTTCTGTGTCCCAAAATTTAAAAAATAATGAGCTTCTGTGTCCCAAAATTCAAAAGACAAGAATTTTAAAAGGCAATGGGCATCTTGGCCCAAAAAGATTCTTTCTTCTTTTTTTTCATTTTTTTCTCTTTGATTTTTTTATATTAAAAGTCAGTTGATCTAACAACAACTCTGGAAAGCTTTGACCAATCAAATCCTTATTCACGTGCTTTTCTTCCTCAAACCCTTTGGTTGGCTTGGAATCATTTTGACTTGATCATTTCTCTTCTTTGTTTCTTCATTCCTCTTTTTTTTCATCTTATTTTCCTCTTTTTCGCTCTTAATTCTCCTTTTAAGAAGTGAGATGATTCATCTCTTGTTGCGAACCTTTGCTTGGAGCTACTAAGTCCTTGCGAGAAATTTTTTTTCCAGTATTTAACTTTGTCCCTCATCCAACTGATTCCCTACAATTATTTGATAACTCAACCGCTATCTGTGTTGCTACTTCCTTCAACATATCTTCTCCTTAGTCTTTAAAAAATTTTGCCCAGTATGGCCAATTGAATGCAAACAAAGTTACCAAAAAATTGCCCCAGTTTAAGCCATTCTAATTTATTTGCTCTAACTTTTGCTTAAACCACCCTTTCGGGTTTTCAGTCTAACGGACTCTTTTCTTTTTTTGCTTAGGTACCTCTTATTTCTGGATTATCCCTTGAGATATCATTTTTCCCTTTAATTGGAGCTTCTAAATTCTTTTCGATATGAATTATTCATTAGGGGATTGTCATCAAATGGTCAAATCATAATGTTGTACTCATTTTCACCTTACTTGAAGTATTACGTAATAAAAAGACATGGATTCAAAAGTACAACAGGAAAGGAATTTACTAAGTGAATAACTTCCAGATTGGTCTTAGAAGTTTGACTACACAAAGGGTATATATGAAAAAAGACACAAACGATCATATGAGATTCAAAGTGGTATTGCCCCAATATGGATTGGTTTGATCCTCATGAAAATTATCTTTAGTTGCCCACTAGACATTATGGCCAAGGATTTTCTTTTGCTGAACATCCACATCAATCCAATTTGAACTAAAGAAAAATTGACCCCAGTCTAGGAATAAATGAATAGGGCAAAAACTCGCCCTAATGACCAAAATATTTGCCCTAGTGTAGGTTAAATTGAACTAAAGAAAAGAAAAATTGCCCCAGTTTATAGTCGAATCAAACAGGGTATAAACTTGTCCTAGTGTAAGGTCAAATTGAACCAAAGAGAAATTTGTCCCAGTGTAGGACTGAATTGAATAAGGCAGAAACTCGCTCTAGTGAACAAAATATTTGCCTAGTGTAGGATTGAATTGAATAGGGCAAAAACTTGCCTTAGTTACTAAAAGATTTACCCTGGTGTAAGACTGGTAAGTACCTTCTCCTCCTCTTTTCCTTCTTTTTGTTTTTCTTTTTTAGGATCAAGAAATTGAAAACTTGGAAAAACACGAACCTTTGTCTTAAAATTAAAATTAATGAAAATGATAACAACTCTTCATTGATTATAATGGACTTTTTGAGACTTATAACGTGGTCAAGGCTAGGGATTATGAAAGGAAAGATATAAAACTTAAGCAAGTGTTTAAGAGTTGAATGAGACTAAGGATCCTTGCATTTTCAAGTACACTTTTCTCTTATTGTTCTCCATTTCTTCCCCATTTCATTTTATTTTCTTTCATTTTCTTTTGTCATAACTTATTTCATTTCATTTTCTTTCTTCTTTCTTTCTTTTCTCTTTTTTTTGTTTTTTTTAGTTTTTCATCATTTTTTTATTTATACTTTTTGCCCCTTTAACCTTTTCTTCCTTTTCCATTATGCTTCAAAATAGTCTCCATGGCAATCAACATTTGTTTTGTGCTATCCCCTAGTGTAGGGGTGATCCTTACCCAGGGTTTATTGAAGAAATTTTTAAGCTCAAAAGGGGTAACAAGGGATAAAGATGATAAAATTTTGTAAAAAATAGAGAAAAATGACCAATCTTCATTTTCAGATCATGATTGTTTATTTTCAAAACTTTAATTTTAAGACAAAAAGATAGTGCACATTAAGTGATTACTTCTTTGTTCTTTTTTTTATTCATTTTTTTCTTTTTTCTTTCTTCTTTTTTTGCAATAGGCATTTGCGCACGTGGACTTTATTGACATCTACCAAACTGAGAATTGTTAAGAATTTGAGTCCAATTGGGTCTAAATACAAGGAAGAAACTTTGAAGAAATGAAAGAGAATAAATGTTAAGAAAGACAATGTGATGAAAATGAATGGAAACAAGGTACCCATGTAAATTCATTACATTAATGCTTCAAGAAAGTTAACATGAGTTCAACATCACTAATTATTTTATGGCAATCACTTCAATTAACGCCTCGGATCTCCCATTGTTCAGAGCTTTCAAGTTGCTGGAGGGCAAATGACTTCTTCAGATGAATCTACCCCTTGTCTAGCTTGTATTACTCCCAAAGTGAGTAATCCCTGGACTCGAAGCTTAAAGTCCCAACAGTTCTCGATATCATGTCCTATTCCCCCACAATGATAAGCACAAGTTGACTCTTCATCATGCTTCTCCTATTCTTTCATCATTGTAGCTGGTGCAGTGATATCATAACCTATTTTCTTTAACCCCTCAAATATTTTCACCATCGGTGTACGTAAGCTAATGACCTTTCTTATGGGTTATTGAATACTTAGTCTAGCCACTTCTTGAATGTCAAGCTTCCCATAAGCAATTAGCTTCCTTACTGCAGTCTTAAAAGATTCACAATCTTCAATTGAGTGCCCTGAGATGTCCCTGTGGTATTTGTAAGTTAAACTTGGGTTATACCATGTTGGGAATAGTGGTTTTAGGGGACGTACAGGATTTTCAAAAATAAGATGAGCATCAAACAGCCTTTGGAATAAATCTGCATTTGAAATGGATAATCTTGGGATATAGGTTTTGGGGGAAACGACCTTGATTTTGGAAGTTTGGCCAAGGTTGTGGGTGACTTGGGAAATTTTACAAAGGTGTAGGTGGATATCGGGTATAAGTTGGGCGAGTTAGTACATATAATTATGGTGTGGGAACATTGTTGATTGGAATTGTGGGATTTGAGGTGTATTTGTAGGTGGAGCAGTTAGGCCAGGTAGGTGAGAAGGTGCAAGTATCTGATAGGCAGGGTAGGGGCTTGGGTTATATGGAGGGGCTTGGAAGGCTGGGTAAGATGGTGGATAGCGGGGTTGTGAAGTTTGTTGGTTTTGCATGTAGCTCACTTCTGGCTCATTTTTCTTAGGGGGAAACCCCTTCTTGAAACCACCTTTATATTGTCAGTTGGCAATTTGCCAGCCTTTACCAGAATTTCAATCCTCTCTCTAGCAACAATTAATTCAAAAAAATCTCGATAGGCAGCACCTGCCATTGTCCATATATAGGGAGTTCCCAAAGTCCCCAAAAAATATGAGCACATTTTTGTCAACGTCAACGATGGTTGCACTTGTGCTATGAGAGCTCTCCATCTTTAGGCATACTGCTTGAAGGTTTCCTTATTTTTCTTCTGCAATGTTCCCAATTGCTCCCGAGTTAGGGCTATATCCATATTGAACTGATACTGTCCCATAAACAGGTTTTCCCAGTCATCCCAAGAAGATATTTTAGAGAGATCTTGTTGGATATACTATTCTAAAGCAGGCCCAGTCAAGCTTTCATGAAAGAAGCTGATAAGGAACTTCCAATCCTTTGACCAAATTGACATTTTAGTAATGTATGTTTTTAGATGGAAAAATGGGTTGGTGCTCCCATCATATTTGTTGAATTCTAGAACCTTAAAGTCCTTTGGGATGATAATGTTAGCAGTAGGGCACAACTCTTCTACCCCAAGGGGACCATAGGTGTTGGGACCCTTGATTGCTTTGATTTGTTCTTCCATCTTTTCCATCCATTCTTCCTTCATCTTATCATTTTGAATGGCTGCATGACCAGTCCCAACAGGAAATCTTGTTGACACTAAGATGGACGCATGCAGTTGTTCTCATATGAACTCAGTGTTACCATGAACCTCATTTCGAGTACTTTTCAATAAACAATACCCTTCTCTGATAGAAATCACTAGCAGTGCAGTATTCGAGGTTCCTTCCATAAAAGGCATCTCAGTGGTGACCCTAGGGTTTGTCCCCATGGAAGTGATAGTTGGTGGGTGCGAATGTGCCCCAGTCACTTCTATATTTCCAGCTGCCCCAATCAAGGTAAGGGTCTCCCTCATGGCTGACAACATTTCCTCCATTCTTCTCTGAGACTCTATCATTTCATTCATCCTCCCTTTCATCTCATCTACTTCCATACTCATATTTCTTCCTTCATTCTCAACTGTCATTGCTATAAGCTTTGTTCGAGCCCTTGTGTTATGAACTTGAGTTTGATTAGTGTCTTCTTTCCTTGGTCACGCAATGTTTCCTTCTATTTGATTTATCAAAATAGAATAACAGTAAACAAAGAATGAACTTTGAGATGAAAACATTTTCTCTTCTTTCTTTTTTTTTTTTTAAAATGTTAAGAATGTCATGCAAATGCAAGATGATGTATCTCTCTTTTTTGAATGCTACGAATGCCATGAAAATGCAAGATACTAATTTTTGTTTTAAAAAGAATGAGGGATAGCTAAATAAAGAAGAAGTACGCTCCTTTTGTCCTAAGGGATTACCTTAAATTGAGGAATTCTATCCTAAGGATCTATGAGTCTTTCTGATTCATGAGAACTTACATTGGGCAACTATTCTATTCTAAAGGCCACTAGAGCTAAGTCTCATTTCAGAATGTTGACCATAAACAATGGGCAAACCATTAGGTGTGGGACAATCGTGAAAAAGGCATACTTTAGATGAGGTTTTCACGATAACCAAATAGGATGTACATCCAAAATGGCTAACACTACACAACCTCTACCTAACTTAGGCTTCACTCAAACCCGGGTATAGAGCCTTACTCGGATATGTGTGATAAACGTGTAGGTGCAGTGGGTGTAGGGAACATACAAACCTTCATAATCCTCAAGACTAGTCATATCCTACAAAACAAAGCAAACATAAAACAAACTCCAAAAGTTTTCTACCCTAAGGTTTACATAATAAAACATAAAAAAAATTAAATATATAAAAAAATAAAAAGGGTAAAACAAACATATAAAGATCAAATATTTGCATAACTAACTTTTATAGGCTTGACTCTCAAGTCTCCCCACTGAAGTCGCCATCTGTCGCAACCGTAATCGCGGCGGAATAGCAACTTAAATTAAAAAAATTATTAAGAGTTGCCACTAATTTTATTTTTTTATTAGGAAAAATTAGAAAACATAAGAAAAATAATCTTTGAAACCATATTGGATTCAGAAGTCGATTATGTGTAGGAAAGAGTAGAAACTTAATCCACAGCACCCCTAACACTCCTATCCTAAGACGGTACTTTAAGTTAATTATGCAAATTCTTGATAATTCTTGAAAATATTTATTTAACCTTTTTCGTTAAAAGATAAACAAAATAAATAAATAAATTATGAAAAATTAATTTTTGGCTTAACGGAATAGGGATTCCGCTCCTACGTATTCTCAAGTGTAATGAGGAATTCAAAGTCACGTAGTTCTCTAGAAAATAAGTGTGGGTTAGTTGATTTTTATTAAAAAATTATTTTTAATTTTGAAAATTTGAATTAACAAGTCGTCACGACTCAGTTAATCATGTTAAGGTTCGAATGGGTGAAGCTCGACGTCATGCTAGAGACATCACTCGTTGATCATCAAGTTTGTTGCGAAATTCTTTATTAAAAAAAGAGTTTTGAGTCTTTATGGATTAGTAATTTATTTTATTTTGAAAAAAAAAATTGAAGACAAAACACAAAAAAAAAATGAATCATCAAGTTGTCACAACTCAAATGATTATAAAAGTTACAAAATTAACAAGCTGTCACAACTCAACTAATCTTGTTTTATTCTTCTAAAAAAGGTTTGATTGTTTTATTTTTTTTATTTTATCATTTTTTATTTTTATATTTTTCACTTTTCATTTTTTTTCCTTAAAAAAGGGTTGAAAATAGAAAAAAAATGAAAATAGAAAAAATGAAAAAATAAGAAGCAGAAACGGGAAACAAAAAAAAAGCACAAACAAGGGGTCTTATGTTATGGTGCAAGGGACAGATTAAGCGGTGGCTGGACTTTGGGCTCGTTCACAGTGTGGTTCGACTGGCAGAGGCATGGTGGTGCATCGTGGGCGTAGTGGAGGGTGGTTGGCAGTTTAAGGCGCGATGGTGGCGTTATGGCAGAGACGTAGCGATGGCACCTTGTGAAAAATTGGGTCGTGGTGGTACTGTCCCAGTGATGCAATGCTACGGAGGCCTGCATGTGCCATTGCTAGGTTGCGCCTAGTGGACTGGAGTGGCGTAACATGTGGTTGTTGATGGCTACGACTCTATTTTGGTGTGCGAAGGACACGTGATGTGGCTTGGTGGTTTGGTTGGGCACGCTTTGATGCTTTTTGGTGGTGGTGGTGTCTGTTAGGAGTTTGGACATGTTGGTTATGGGTGGTTTGGTTAGTGAACGGTGATGGTGGCTATTATGATGTGGTTGAAAGTGATGGAAGATGGTGGGGTGAAGGCTGGATGGGTGAAGGCTGGTGAGGAGTTTAAACATGGAGTGGTGATGGAGGGGTATTTTGGCAGAGGCTGTGTGGTTCACGGTTTAGAGGTTATTTAATGGTGATGAGGTAGGTGATGCGGATGGGTCATGGTGATGTGGTTGTTTAATGGCAGCTATGGAGAGTGGTGAGATGAGAGGGTATTTGGCAAAGGTGGTGAAGATTTATGGCAAGATGGAGACTGTTTGAATGTGATGGAGAGAAATGAATATGACTTGAGAATTAACTGTAGGCAAAAGTCTGTGTCTAGGGTGCTAGGCTTAGCTTTTTTAGGCTGAAGTGTGTGTGTGATGGGTATTTATAGTAAAAAATAAGAGTTTAGAGAGTGATGGTGATAAGTTTGTTTAGGATGAGTTAGCTTACGATAAGTTTGTTTTAAGGTGAGTTTGTTTAGAATAAGTTTAATGCATGAGTTTGTTTTAAGATGAGTTTGTTTAGGATAAGTTTAATGTATGAGTTTGTTTAGGATGATAACTGCTAGGGTTTGTTTAGGATAAGTTTAATGACATATGGGTTATGAGGTGGATAATGGGTCAAAGGGTCAGGTTATGGGTTAATGGGTCATGAGTTAAATAATGGGTCATGTGTTGGAAACTAAGTCTTTTTTTTATTTCCCCTCTCTTTTTTGCTTTCTTTTTTTTTTCTTTTTTTTTCTTTTAACAAAATGCCCAGACAAAATTAGGTGTTCACAACAGTTATAAAAGATAACAATCTTTCTGGATTCTTATCCTAATTAACAACATTTAATGCAAATTTAAACATGTTTAGTATCTACCAAAACATTTCTATAAATACCATATAAGGTAGCAAAGGTATGCATATAATTCCAATCACTCAACTCACATTGTTCATAGTCTAACTTGAGCATCAGAGTGTCTTTTGTAAGTATCCACCCCTCGCACGACTGTCTCAACAACCATGCATTGGAGGAAACCACCTTCATCAACCTAATTCAGGTGATTCTTTGAAACTCGTTTAGAACATTGGTGCCATTTATAGGAAGTGATAAACTTTGATTCCCATCACCACCATCATGGTCACTACTAGGCGAAACTACGTTTCTGCCATTCAGAATCAACCCTCTACTAGCCGTCGTCCGACATCCGCTCTAATTCAACAACTAATTGTTGCCTAACTGGAACCCAGGCAAGACGAAGAAGAGACTTCGCATACTAGTGAAAATCTCCCCCCTCGATTGCGGCGAGTTCTGACGACACAGCGACTTGGTCCACATGGTGCCCATTCAGAAGATACCAAACAAGGGGTATTGGCATTACAACGTTTAGAAGCACAAATGAACAATGATAGAGCACGATCTCACCAAGGTGAGTCAGGCCTCCCAGAGCTATCTAGAGAGGAGTTAATCTCTCTATTCATACTCCAAGATAAACGTATTCATAACCTAGAAAGAGCTGCTAACCAAGAGAAAGAGGATGAAAACTAAGTTCCACATAAAACTCATGAAAATAGGAGAGAGCCAGCTCGCGATGGGGTTCATAATCCAGAATACTTAAAGATAATAGAAAACAGTCAAAGAGTTGAGAGCCCGGCACGCAGAATAGAGAATAGGATCAAGGATAGAGAAACTTAGTTAAGCAAAACCAACCTTTCTCTAATGAATTGGTAACTTACGAGATCCCTAGGCTCTTTAAGTATCCAATAAATATTAAAGCCTATGATAGGACCACAAATCCTCAAGAGCACCGATGCTTATGTTTCTGCTTTATTATTTGCAGGAGGGGAGGATCCACTCATGTGTCGTGCTTTTCCTCTTTCCTTGAACAAAGTCCCCCTGAGATGGTTCACTACCTTGACTTTTATATTTGTTACTGATTAGGAAGACTTATCCTTGAGATTTTTGTTACACTTCACTACTAGTAAGGTGCAGTCGAAATCCATTTCATGTCTTTTCTATATTAAGCAAGGAAAAGAAAAGCCCCTTCGACATTACATATCCTGATTCAACAAAGAAGTAGCAAATATTCATGACTAGGATGAAAGACTCAACCTACATTTCATAAGGGAAGGCCCTTGCCTTGGTGCGTTTTCCTTTTCACTGGCTAAAAATGAGCCAAAGACAATAGAAGAATTCTGGGTTAGAGCTGACAAATATATCAATGTAGAAGATATTTTCCTGGCCAAGAAGTATTTGGAGAAAGGAGAAAATGTCAAACCTAAACCTGGACAAACTCCCCAGTAAACTTGAAATTTGAGGCCACCTTTAAAACGAAAGTATGAAAGTTACACTCCCTTAACACACCTCAGGCTCAGATCTACCAAGAAGTGATGAACACAGAGTTCAGAGATGTGCAAAGATTTCCTCTATTGAGAAAGCATGCTAAAAAGATAAGTCCAAGCACTGTGTGTTTCATGAAGGTCACAAACAAAATACTGAGGACTACATCAACCTTCAAGATGTTATCGAGTCTTTAATCCAAGATGGCCATCTAGGATGATATGTCCGTCAATCTTATAATGATAATTAGAAGGGAGGAAAAAATTATAGAAAGCGGAGCTGCAACCCTCAGAGATGCTCGTCTCTACCATATCAGAGAAAATGCTCACTAGACAAGAATGAAAATCTTGGAATAGGCCCTTCTCAAGATAATGCTTAAAATCTAGAAAAGGCACAATCCAAGGATAACCCTAATTAGGACAACAAACTCTATCACACAGAAGTAACCCAGACAATTAACACTATTTTGGCGGGCTTTGTGTGTAGAGGTGAATTAAGAAATGCAAGAAAGAAAGCACTCCGAGCTATGTTGAGTGTTAACTTCCCACTCGGGATTAAAGTCAGATAACGAACCCAATAAAACCCCATCAATTTCTTTTTTGGATGAAGATTATGCATGCACTATCTCGGATCATGGTGTTCCCATTGTGCTCTCTGGGATAATAACCAACACTGAAGTTTGTCATATATTTGTTGACTAGGGAAGCTTAGCAAACATCTTGTTCCTATATCTTTTTCAAAATCTAGGACTATTAAGGAAGAAATTGATCCCGTACATTGGCGAGTTGATCAGATTCATAGGAGATAAGATCACCCCGGTAGGATGCATTGAGACTTATCTGACCTTAGGGAATGATTATCTCTTTAAGACACTTAAGGTCAAATTTATTATGGTGGATTTCCCTTCGGCCTATAACGTCATACTGGGTCGCCCCTCACTCAATGATTTTAAAGTTATGATCTCCACACCCTACTTGGCCATGAAGTTCCTCGACCAGCATGATAGGGTCATTATAGTCAAAGGAGATTAGGCTACGGCCAGGAAATACTACAATGAAAGTTTATAGATTATTAAGAAACCCCAAACCACATACCAAATCAATAATTCAACTTCAGTCATTACAGACCCCATTAATGTCCTCTTGATTGAATTGAATATTTGTGAAGAGATCCGTGGAGCGCACCCTCAACATGATGGAAAACTTCAGCCCTTTCAACTTGGTGCCAAGCTAGACTAGGTAACCAAGATTGGAAGACATCTAAACCAAGAGGAAAGATCCCTACTAATCAAGTTTCTTGTGAAGAACAAAGATCTCTTTGCCTAAACGTCTGCAGATATGCTGAGTTTAAATGCTGAATTCATTTGCCACTAACTTTCTATCAAGAAGGATACGAAGCCAATGGCCCAACGAAAAAGGAAAGTCGTACTTGAGAGATAGGAGGTAATACAAAAGCAGGTGAAAGAACTTCTAGATGTTGGATTCATTAGAGAAGTCTCTTATACCACTTGGCTTTCCAACGTGGTCCTAGTGAAAAAGGCTAATAGGAAGTAGCGTATGTACGTCGATTACACTGACCTGAATAAAGCATGCCTAAAGGACCCTTATCTACTTCTCAGCATAGATAAATTGGTGGATAATTTATCTAGATTCCTTCTTCTATTATTCATAGACGCCTATTCTAGATATAACCAAATTCCTATGAACCCAAAAGATGAAGATAAAATTACGTTCATAACCAAGATAGGAAGTTATTATTACCATGTTATACCGCTCAGATTAAAAATACAGGCGCAACTTACCAATTGATGATGAATAAATTTTTCAATGAACAAATTAGCAAGATGTTGGAAGTTTATATTGATGACATGATTGTCAAGACAATGAAGATCAGGAACCCTATGAAAGACTTGGAAGAAGTGTATGCTCCAATACGGAAACATAATATGAGATTGAATTTGGAAAAATGCGTTTTCTGGGTACATACAAGTAAATTTCTAAGGTTTTTATTGACAAATTGAGGCATTGAAGCCAACCCAAAGAAATGTCAGGCCGTTCTTGAAATGGGCAGTTTGTAATGTGTTAAATAGGTGCAATAATTAATAGGTCAAATAGCAGCCCTTACTTGCTTCTTAGCTAAGATCGCTAAAAAATCCCATTCCTTTTCCAAAATTCTTAAAAAGGGGAAGGACTTTGAGTGGACCCCAAAATGCGAGGCTGCATTTCAGGAGTTAAAAAATATGCTAGCAACACCACCAATCCTAATGAGACCAGATCTCGGTGAAATTTTATATGCCTACCTCTCGGTCAGTAATCAAACAATCAATTTAATTCTAATAAGAGAAAGTGATGAAGGTTAGAGGCTAGTTTATTTCGTTAGTAAGGTCCTATAAGGCCTCGAGATCCGCTATCAAAAGATTGAGAAACTGGCCCTATTGTTGTTAACTACTCACTGGAAGAATGATCGCTTGGTTGGAGCTTTCTGAATTCGGTATCATTTATGAGCTAACACAAGCCATAAAGGCTCAAGTTTTATCCAACATTTTAGTAGAACTTACACTAGATTCCAGCCATCCTAGAGTGAATTCCTGGATCATCTATGTTGATAGATCCTCGGATCCCAAAGGGAGTAACGCCAGAGTCATATTGAAAAAAGAAGTCGAGCTCATGCTAGAACGTTCTTTAAGGTTCGAGTTCCTGACCTCAAATAACCAAGCAGAATATGAAGCATGTATCACAGGTATCACCATGGAAAAAGAAACTGGAGCCACAAATATAGTCCTATACAGTGATTCACAGTTAGCGACGTCTTAGATCTGGGGTGAGTATCAGGCTAATGAGCCCCTGTTGCAGAAATACCTAGCCAAAGTGAAGAAATTACTGAAGGATTTTGACAATGTTAAGGTGGAACATATCCCCAGAGAACAAAACTCAAGAGTCGACATCTTGTTAAAACTTGCTAGCACCAAGAACCTCGACAACAATAGGTCCGTAATCCAGGATACACTACTCGTTCCTGGTATCACGGATAATGAAGTCCACCTATTGGAAGATGATGAAACCTAGATCACACCCATAGTTGCTTATCTTCATAATGGCACATTACTTGATAACTAGAAGGAAGCCCAAAATATAGTGTGGACATTGGCATGGTATATCATCATAGATAACCAGCTATACTGTCGCGAGTTTTCTTCTCCTCTCCTCAAATGCCTCAGTCCCAAAGAAGCAGAGTATGTCTTGGCCGAAATCTATGAAGGAAGTTGTGTCCATCACCTCGAAAGAAAGTCCCTAGAACGAAAAGCGCTGAGGGCTGGGTACTATTGGCCTAGTGTGGAAGCCGACAACATGGAATATATCCAGAGATGTGACAAATATCAATGGTTCTTAGATATCTATGAAGCCCCACCAGAAGAGCTATCACGATGTCTGTTCCCTGGCCTTTCTATCAGTGAAGAATAGATATCCTAGGTCCTTTCCCTCAGGCACTAGGATAGATTAAGTACTTGGTAATAGTTGTAGACTATTTCACTAAAGGATTTAAGGTAGAATCGCTATCCACCATTACCTAGGAGCAGATACAGAAGTTTACCTATAAGAATATTATTAGTAGATTTGGTATTGCGGAATCCATTATTACGGATAACAAAACATAGTTTACTGATCAAAAGTTTAGGGATCTACTTACTGGGGTCAAGATCAAATAACATTTTACCTCGGTAAAGCATCTAAAAACTAATGGACAAGTTGAGGCCACCAACCGAGTTATACTTTGTGGGATCAAAAAGAGACTCAATGAAGCTAAGTGGAATTGGGCGAAATAACTTAATTACGTCCTATGGGCATATCAGACCATGCCTTATTCCTTAATAGGAGAAACTCCCTTCAAGTTAACCTTTGGTTGCAAGGCAATGATTTCGATCGAGGACAACCTAGATCTTATCCGCCTTGATTTAGATATATTGGAAGGACAATGTTGCATTGCCCACATTCACGAAGCCACTGTCAAATGGAGGATTACAACCCGATTCAATTCCAAAGTGATACCACGAATGTTTGTTCCTGGTGATATCATTTTGCATAGAGCAGATAGATGAGGAAAGAATACGAAGGAAGGAAAACTAGATACTAATTAGGAAGGATCACACTGGATCACGTCTAAGACAAACAATGGAGCCTATACCTTGGAAACCCTCTCTGGCCAAAGCCTCAGGAATTTCTAGAATGCTGACAAACTTAAAAAATATTATAGATAATTGTCTTAAGGGTATATTTTTATCATGTAACTGACGAGTTCCACCATGAGTAAATTAGTGATTATATTTTCAGTATTTGGTTATTTTGTACATTTGTAACTATTGCAATTCACAAGGTTATCACACCTTGGAGAGGTCCAAGTAATACAAGGCCTAACTCGGATCAGATATTCTGATGCACAAATGAAGGTCAAAAAGGGCAATCCACTTGACCGTACTCCATGTTCAAAAAGTGAGTTCAAGGGTTTTAACCCATGCCCTAATGAGTTTGACCTTAACCCATAAACTTAAATTGAAGTTTAAAGAGGTTAAGAGTATTTGACCGAGGCCCGAGAAAAGGTAATAATATTTATCGTGGTCTAATAAAGGATACCACCCCAAGAGGCTTTTGTGTCAAAATCATACTTTAGAGTTTAACACTTAAAAATTTGACTAAGTGTAAAAACTCCAAGGAAGAACAAAGACCGTTAATACGATTGACAACCTAAGCGAAAACCTAGAAGACCAGCCACTATACAATTAAACAAAAAAAATTGCTAAGTGTCCATTGAAAAAACCACCAAGATCGAGTGTTGGACCCATCTCGGTTTGAAAAAACAAAGGCTTTCGCTAAGCGTCAATTGAGAAAACCACCGAGATCGAGTGTTGGACCCATCTCGATTAGGAAATACAAAGGCAATAAGGACACATAAGAAATGCTAGAAAATATTCAAAGTATTTAAAGTAAGCAATCTTTGAAATCCAGGACTTGTCCATACAAATTAAAAATTAACCTCACGAAAGAGGCAAAATAAAGACATAGAATCAAATCAGGCATCTGGGGTGGGCTTTCCTTGGTCGGTATCCTCCACCTCAACTTCCTCCATTTGGCCATCCTCCGAGGTCTCATCACCCTTCTCTTCCTTGCCATCCACTGCAGGAACCTATCTCACCAAAGTGGCATCAGCGATGGCATCCACAATGTGTCAATCTCAGACCATTTTCCATGAGCCAGTCCTGTTGGTGATAAGGTCCAGGTTCAGTAGGCGCAATTGGGCAAGTGCATTAGAAAGGATTCATCCACTAAAGCAGCCCATTTATCTTCAAGGTATAGGACATCGTTCTTCAGCTTCACCTTAGACTACCTGAGGATCTCATTCTCAGCACAGAACTCGGTTAAGGTAGACTCGGTTGAAGAAATTTTATCTTTTAAAATATTTTCCTGAGCAACATCCTCAACGATTTTTTTTCTGGAGCCTGGTTATGTTGGCCTTTCACAGACCAAGCTCCTCACTGACTTGAGTTAGTTACCCATCCTTCTAAGCCACCACCAACTCTAGCTCTTTCTTTTCATAGAAGGTATTCGGCTCCTTCTCCAATTTACGAGTCTGATGAACATACTTAAAGGTAGACCCAAAAATCGAAGGACAAAGGTGTTGCGAAGAGCCTGCACTTGGGCATCCCTGATAACTTCAATTAAGTCCTACTCTATCAAGACATCCTGGTCAGCTTGGGTCAGAAGTGCGTTGTCGATGATCCACCTTGGATTAACTCCCTTTCCCCATATGGATCTAGCAGCAAATTGGAGTGGGGCGCCCTTCGAGACTTCAGACTCCCGACTAGTTGTGAGGTCAATGAGAGTAACCTCAATCATCGGTCGTTTCCCTCTCTACTCCCAACGACTGTCCCCCTTCCTCTTTCGCGGCCAAAGAGGTTAAGTAGCTAATCAAGAGTCTGCCTCTTTTGTAGTAGGTTGAGTTTAGGGAGGAGGAGCTGCAACCGATGGCTGGGATCGGGACCCCGATGCCCCAGCCTTTCTCTAGGCCAAATGCTAGGCAAGAGCTTCAAGCCCACTGGGAGGTGCCATGCTCTTTGTAAACAACAAACAAGCATGTTATAACATTTAGAAAAAAATTATGAAACGTAAGTTCATCAAATATGTTCAAGATGGGGTACCTAAAAATAGTTGTATAAAATCAGAGGGCTCTCACAAGACTTTTTTTACAGTATATGGCCTCATTCTTATTAGTCCACTCAACTGAAAAGTGACTTTGGCCTCATTGTCCATCAGCAAGGACAACAGAGTCTCTATTTCCTCTTGACTCTGGTCCCAAACTACATGTGTCTAGTATAAGTATATTCGTGGCTCGCCTTTTGGGGTAACATAAAAAGGCGTTAACCCCAGAGTCCCTTCTACTCTGAAGAAGTCCTTCTTGAAGTTTTTGAAGGACTCTTGGTATGGATTGAATACTTTGCGCCCCGCTTGTGTGTGTAAAGTAACCCACCCCTTTTGAAATCTATTCCCAGAAAGTGAAAACTGGGTGAAAAGAAAGAAGAATGATCGCATGGAGTATGGTCATCCAAAGGTCCTACAAATGAGTTTGAAGGTCCTGATAAGCCCCATGCGTTCGATTGTAGTTAAGTTGGAGCTACCAGCAGGTGGTTTAGGATTCCGACTTCGATTCGGGTGAATACTGCATCATACATGTAAATAAAGTGGTCGCCCTCCGTCCAAGATGAGCATACCCTTTCTTGATCTGACGGAGCCCGGATTACGTATTATCCACCCCTTAGCCGGTCCTCCATTAAATACAGATATTCTTGTTTGGCACTAGCATCCTCTGAGGTTTCGATGTTGGATGAAGTGCCTAGAACTTCCCGATCAACCCATTGATAAAGACTAACATTTCTAGGAAAGGTATATTCTCTTGCTTCTGACCTGGCCGCTCTTCGAAGTCCCATCTTTGAGTTGGTAGCGTTACCTACAGAGGTCGTACTCATGTGAAAATTAGAAGATGTTTCATTATAAGTCTCTAACTCCCTCATGAGTACAGAGAGTAGACATGATGGTCTTTGCCTTGTAAGGTCCCTAATACTGTCCGCTCTCTGTATCATTCTAGGATATTCACCCAGGATAGTAGCCTCTGTGTCCTACTAGTATCTCCACAACGAGGAGCCCTTCCCTACTGCACTTGAGGCAGCGGAGATAGCGGAGCACTCAAAATTTCTAAAGAACTACTCTCTTTATCGCTGTTGTTCAGCATTTTCACTCTTACCGTGGTGATTATGGAACAAAAATAAAATGGGAAAAGGAAATAAATTGTTTTTTAGGAAGGAAAGGTGTTCAGAGGTTGAAAATGCAAGAAAATGGTCGTTGGAGGCTCGTAGAAAGGTCGCTAGAAATCGCTTGGACTTGTGGGAGAGGAAGGCAAAAATGGAGAAAGAGGGAGAAAAGTGGGTGGGGATCCCCACTCCTATTTATACCCAAGGGGGTAACCTGTAACCATTACCACAAATAAGGGCAAAATGGTCTTTTCCTTTCCATTTTGAAATTCAACATTAAATTTGAAAACGACAATCATGGCGACACGAAGATCAAATGACAGCTTCCATTAAGTTTTTGCCATATGGTTGTATGAACCTAATGCAACAGTTGAAAGGACTATGGTCAAAATTGAAACGATGCATGATAAGGCAGGATGATATCCATGCTGGATCACTTACTATTGCCATGATGTTATGATAAAATGATAATACGAATTACGGTTTCACCTTCAAATTACCTTCAGAACTAATGATGGATCCCACTGCCTAAATTAGTTTGGGGAAAACTCAGTATGAATTCCGGACAACGATGTATCGACTTAAGGCAGAGTGATCTATATCAAATCCTGACCTAATTCATCAATACTGGAGGCATCCCGATTTTTTATGTTTTATCACGGACTTCGGCCCTTCGTTAGAGACATCGTGAGATCTATCATCTATATTATGACTTGGACCCATTTGTCCCACACATGCCGTTTGCTCCTGATGAACTCAAATATCTTGATGCTTAGTTATCACTTCTAAGCACCAAGTTGGGGGTAACTGTTCTAGACCGGATTTCAGGTTAGCAGTTTATGAGCAACTCAACCCGCTTGAGTTAGATCCTGAATATTTATGAGCGCTATTACATGAGTAAATATGCCTATTTTTTAGGAGTAAATCTTTAACAGAATCCCTTAAAGATAGATGAATCAATTATATCCCTTATAAATAGATGAGATAATTATAAGAGATAACAATCTTTTTGGATTCTTATCCTAATTAATAGAATTTAATGCAGATTTAAACATGATTCTTATCTACCAAGATACTCTTATAAATACCACACAAGGTAACAAAGGTATGCATCTAATTCTAAACACTATACTCACCTTGTGCACTGTTTAACTTGAGCAATAGAGTACCTTTTGTAGGTACCCACCCCTCGAACTATTGTCACAACCATCGTACATCAAAGGAAACCACATTCATTAGCCTAATTAAGGTGATTTTCTGAAACCTATTTAGAATAATTTTAAGATCGCTTTTCAACTAATATATCCAAATATAAAATTATTTCTATTATAATTGATTATACAATAATCAATTATTGAAATAATCAAAGTTTTCACGACTAATCCAAATATACACTTAATTAATTCCTTAAGTGTGGGCTTAACACTCGAATCTTTTTTTTTTTTGTCCTTATTAGTTTGGTCATTTCATCTATCATATGTATATATAAATAATAAAGCAAAATCATTAAAATAAAATAAAAATTAATATTTAATGTGTTTTAAATATGAAACTTAATTTAAAAATTCAAATTATATTTTGTATAATCAGTTTTAAATAATTATTTATATAAAACAAATTTATTGTAATTCAGTTTAAATAAAATCAATTCAATTTTTTTAACGAGCCATTAGAGAATAAATTCTTAACAATAATCAGTTATTCAATACTCATTTTCCTTAGGATAATGCAAGATAAATGAAATGTTAATTAATTAATTTAATCATTAATTTTGTTGAGAGTCTTTATTGCCACTCTTATTTGTCTATTACCTTTTGTCTAATTAATTTTTTTTACCATTTTCTTAAAAAGCCTTTTATTAGTTAATAAATGTGTAAAATTCAATTATCTATTTAATAATAGGTATTTTAGGAAAATGAGAAAAAAATAGTTACGTAAAATAAGAAAAGAAAATAGTTAAAGAAGAGTGACAATAGTAACTGAAAGTGACAATAGACGCTCTCATTTTTTATAACTTAGTTTAATCATTAATGACGGTGGAGACCTTATTGTATTGGGATTTTAGCCATAACATAGAAAATGGTTTATTTGTTAATTTTGCAAGCACAATGTTGATTAGATAAGTTTTTCTCTAATGTATAGTTATATGAACAGGATTGGTCTGGTCGATTCCACTGCTAAACCTATGGATTGGTCTCTGGGCCGATTCGGTTCTTACTTGTAATTTTTCTTAGTAAACTGGTTAAACTAGTCAGGTGACCAGCTCAAATGGTCTGATTTTTTTTCCCCAATTGAAGCTTTAAATTTGAACACGTTGAGTAATATTCTTAGTCTTTAAATTTATAATATTATCTAAGTAATAAATTATTATTACTGCTAGTACTTTTAATATAATATAAAAATATTTTATTATTTATTCAACTTTTCTGATTCAATTGCTTGACCCACAGTCGAATCGCTAACTCGATCTTCTATCCAAGTTGACCTCCGATCCGAATTATACAACTATACTCCATTGCCAACCTAAATGACAATTTAGTTAACTACCACAACCAATTTAAGTATAAATCGTTGGGTTTCGTTAGTATATAAAATCGTTTGTGGAGTATGTTACCTATTCTCAATTTTTTTCCATAAATAAATGAGGTGTAAAACTGTGGTGTAGGGAAGGAGATAATAAACTAAAGTTAAAGCAAAGAAAAATGATACATGAACAAGATTTATCCTTATTATTACCATAATTAGAATGCGATTAGTGTTAGTTACAAGTTAGTTAGATAAATAGAAGTAACTAACTAACTAACTAATATTAGTTTGGTGAAACGTGTGTACACCAAGTTAATCATGTGGCTACTCAGCCATAAAAGGGTGGGTTGAGGTGATTAGCAACCTCAACCTCCTAGGACAAGGAAGTAAGTTCAAATATCAGGGACACAATTCTTATGGAGAGACCACATAATGCTCGTACTCTCACGGTTAAATGGGGAATAGTCCTATGGGCAGTTCAAATGGGTCGAACCTATAGGACTACCTTGTGGCCTCACAAAAAAAAACCTAATCATGTGGTTTATATAGAGTAATAGAAGTAATTAACTAGTAACCAACTTGCTGATTCGACATACTAATCTAACTAACTTCTAACTAACACTACTCACATTCTAACTATGATAATACTCATAAACCCCTCATAGACTCTTATGTTAGTTGTTGAATATAAGTGTGGTCCTGCTATAACTGAATTTTTTAAATGGTCTATATAAATCAAACTTCAAGCAATGTTTTAAAAATGAACTAGATATTGAGCTGGCTAGGCCTTCGGATCATGGTTCGATTGGTTCAGTTGGTCAAATTTGTGGTTAAACCATGATTGAGCCGTAGTTAAACCCAAAAATGACCAATCTAGAGATATGGCTGGTTTATGATCCAACTAATTCAACTGACCAGTTCGCTCCTATTTTTAAAGCATTGCCTTGAAGTTTATGAGAGGTTTATAAGGATAAAGTCCTTACAAATATCATTACTATGTTGCAAATCAGTTTTTGTGAGATATTTTAAATATTGTGTAATTTATTTTTATTCTGATTGTTCTATTATATGATAAACACAATTTTAAGTTAATTTTTATGTTAATTGAAACTAAATTATTTTCCAATTCAGATAAAGTTTGAACTTGAATTATTAAGATAAAAATGAAACCTCCTTAATCACAAATCCAACTTCTTTGATCTCTTTTGTTAAAAATATAGAAACATGTAATGATAATTTGTGTATATATTTGAATTAATATATACAGGAAGATTAGCCTCTATTTATAGAAGAAGACTATTATACGAGAAAAGAAAAATAATAAAATATAATTATATACTAAATCAATTTAATTATGTACTAAATCAATTACAATCATCCCTAAAATCAATTATGATCAATCATAATCTCAATTATAATTAATCACGCTAACATTCTCCCTTAAATTCAAATAGGTATAGAAGAAACTAACTTGAATTTGGAAACCAGAGTGTGGAATCGGCCAGGATGATGATTGAGTATGAAGTATGAAGTCTGAAATCTGAAGTCTGAAGTTTGGAATGTAGATCGAAGTCTAGAATCTATAATGTGAACGAAGTTTGAAACAGAGTTTTGTCATTAGAAAGTCTAGAATCTAGGACAGAGTCTAAAATGGAGTCCTGCCATCTAAACGAAGTTTGGAATCTAGGATGAAGTCTGAAACGGAGTCCTACCATCAAAACAAAGTTTAGAATCTAAGATAGAGTCTAAAATGGAGTCTGAAGAGCGCAACAGAGGAGCACAACAGAAGAACGCAACAGAGGAGCGCAAGGATTGGACCAAAGTGGACAAAGATGAAGCGAACAACAAAACTAAATCTAGGTTTAAAGGTCATGAATAACGATTCTAACGAGTTTCACGAACTCTACATAGCAAAAAGGAGAAACTCTCTTCAAGGTGGATACCATGTCTCTGATACCATGTTAAAATTATAGAAACATATAATGATAATTTATGTATATATCTAAATTAATATATATGAAAAAAAATAAAATATAATTATATACTAAATCAATCTAATTATATATTAAATTAATTATAATTATTTTTAAAATTAATCATAATTAATTATAATCTTAATTATAATTAATCACGCTAACATTTTTATTTTGATTGTTGGCATATGAAACAAGGGCTCGTGTTAATTGTAGTTATTCAAATTAGTTAATCAATTGGTTTGAAGAGATATCTTCAAAAGAAACACAGCATGTGCTGTCATTAGAGAGAATTGAGCCATCTGTCTAATGTTCGAAACATGATTTTATATGTACTATCTCCAGCAGACATGTATATATTTAACGAAAATGATAATATCACATATATATATATATATTTTTATATAAAATCTATAACAAAAGCATGATTATTCTTTATTTGTTTTCATCATCAAAATGTATACGAGAGTATAATTGACCAATAACATATGGCATAATTAACAACATATCGATGAAATCATGAAACCCAAAGACCTGTTAATCCTTGCGAATTTAAACATGATACATGGATAATCCTTGTAATATGAAGTGTATTCTATCATTATATCACTCACTCTTTTTGAGCAATATTTTTAGTTTTTAAATTTATAATATCATTATTTAACTAATAGATTATTATCACAAATAATTTGGTTACATTATATAGTATTTTTTTATATGAAATATTTTTTATATAGTATTTTTTCATATGAAATTTTTAATTTTTTTCTTTGTCGAAATTTTTCAGTTCGATTATTTGATTTGCGGTTAGACCGTTAACCCAATAATCTAATCTTCTGACCGGTTGATCTCTAATCCGGATTATATAACTATGATTAGTAATGTAATCAATCTTAGTGTTTTTTTAACTATATAAAATTTTCATGGGTATAACTAAATATGTACACAAAATTATATGTTTGCACTGATCATAATATCGATATATTTTTCTAAAAAATACGAGTTAAATTGATGAAGCTGGCGTATTTAGCGCTATCAAAAACCGGGGGAAAGAAGAGCTCAACTCTGCATCAAAACAAGGGGGAAAATGCTAAACTCAATGGAGGAACAAAGATACTTACAGCCAAAATCATTAACGGTGTATTTAAGATGAAACATTTGCATGTTAAAAGAGTCCAAAAAAAACATATCACGAGGAAGGTAGGAGGGTGGGGTGCCGAAGAAGATGAAGAGAGAGAGAGAGAGAGAGAGAGAGACCCACAAAAAGGAACGAGGTGGACTGTATAGGCATTGTTTGATGATGGGATTTCTGTAAATCGCCATACACTCACTATGATCTTCTTGGTTTTGTTTATGGGTCTTCATTGAGGTTCTTAAAACATGTGGGCCTCTCCACATATGAATGTGGGTCTGCTTTCACTCTCAGCCTCATGCTTAAGGAGTTAATGCCATGGCCTGGATGAGATCCATATCAATTATCAAGCTTCCTTTGTCTTCTGACCGAAAAAATAAAAGCACCCTTTATCTTCCTTTTTACCCTTTTTCAACTTTTGCCAAATGCCAACACTATGAATCATTCTAAATTAAAAAAATTATTTTGAACTTATAAAAGATTTGAAAAGATATATATAATAAACTGCCGACAATCAGTATTAGAAATAAATTTCATATTATTTTAATTTGGAAGTTTTCGGAAGTCTTGTATCGAGTGTAGATTACATGAGTTCATTTTTATATTTTCAGTTGCGTTTCAGAAATATTTCATTTATATGTTTTATAAAACTGAATAAAGAGATTTATCATTAAAGAAAAGAGTGAAATGGGTAAAAGAGACGTCGGTTGGATTTTAAATCCTCGGCAGGACAGTATTTCAATTTAACAACAAATAATAACTCTAAGCGCTTAGAAAGTTCAAGTTTAGTGGTTGAAGTAGAAGGGCCTCTACATTCAGAGATTCAAGCCCGCAAAAGCATACTTGTGGGAATAACAGCCTCACTAGTCTATATGAGAATTAATTTTATGCTCAAAGAATGTAAGAAAATCTCGCAAGAAAAAAAATGTGAATTAGACACAATTAAAACAACATATTAAAAATGATATGAGAAATATAATCCAATAATATAAAGAATAGTTGGTTCACATTTAAAAAAAAAATATGAGCGGATTATCTTTAGTAAACTTTTATATGTCCCACAAGTGTTGAGACTTCCATTCTTGAAAAAGTCTCAACTTCTCTTTTTGCCTTCATTTTATTTTAATATTTTGATCATTTTGGTCAATTAATAGCGACCAAATTAGGTTTTTAAGTATAGTTTATGACCCACTATTATTGCTTTTAGGTTTAGTTTGTGACATGTAAAGAAGGAACATGTAAAAACACATATAAAGTGAAACTGCCAAGAAAATCAAAACCCATAAAATTTTATTTTATTTTTTTATCAGTTTCATACATTTGGATGACAATAAGTCATGTTCAATTATGTTTTAGGTTCGTTAACTCATATTCCAATGCTAAAATATAAAGCAAGATGAATAAGTAAAAGCAAATATGCTAATCATTAGGGCATGAATATGTCATATTTTTAGGATTTGGAAAGAAAGACCTTTCAAAAGTTAGTTAACAAATGAATGTCAAGAAAGGACAATTTAATAACATTTGGAATTATGGTATTTGATCATACTAGGAAAGGACGTCACGTCATTAGCATGATAATGACTAAGTTAAGCTTTTTCAAAGAACGATATTACAATTAGTCAATTATGGAAAATAACAGAAGGATCACATTACAAAAAGAGGTTGTTGATAACAAAGTTTTAACAACTACGAGGGGAAGAAAACTTTAGAACATTATGTGGTTAAAAAGGGGTTCATTACAAAAACAACCATTAGAAGAACGAAAAGCAAATTACTTAAATATATTTAATGTGTGAGAATGATAATTTTTTTTTATTCATATGGAATAAGGATCCTCACATTTAGTGCGAAAAAAACGCTTAAATTGACATTTCATTTAAATCCAAGTCGAAAATTGAAAGCTTTATTACTTCCCAAGGAGGGGAAAATATTGATCTTAAATTCCAAAAAAAAGAAGAAGAAGAATGATTTAATCACATTTGTTTACTTATTTCACTTCATTTAGTTTTTTCAGTCAGAAAAGGTAGAAATTCATTACTTGAAAATGAGTGAAAATACAGGTTCAAGAGAACAAAGTAAGGGTAACTGCCAAGATTGCTTTCCACAAACTTGGAAGGAAATAGGAACAAATGCCTATTAGAAGCTCCATAACTCCCACTTCCATTTTTTTTTTTTAAAAGGTAACTAAAGGGATCATAAGTCACTTAGAGGCTAAGGAACACCGATCTCATTTATTAACAGAGTTGATTGTGCGCTGGCCATACTCCAAACAGATTTGCTTCCCTTCACCATGTTCAGTAGTTCCATAGCCTCTTGTTTTTTCGGCGCACCTCCTGAAGCCTAACATGTGCATTGTTTTGATCCATGTTAGTGTTGGGGAGCTCTATGTGGCCTTTGCTTTACCATATGGTTTGTTGCTCTTTTTAGGCTTTCTATGCACCAAATCCATAGACTTTTTTTTTTTAAACTAAGAAATGCACGGTGAAAGGAGACAGAAGATTTGTGTTTGGAATATAAAAAAATAAGAAATAATTTGATTTGTAAATCAAATCTAATTAAATCTTGTGTTTGGAATATTAAAAAATAAGAAATAATTTATTTTTTAAAATCTCATAGATTTCGTTCTTTTTATTTTAGAAATTTCATCAAATTTGATAGGATTTATTAAGATTTGATTTGATTTGAAATAAATAGACTATTTTATCCTTAGTAACTATCTCTCATAAGGATAAAAATATAAAATAATAAAATCAAATCAAATTAATTATCATTTTAATGAGTTTTAAATACAAAATTTGATTTCTAAATTAATTCAATTTTTTTAATAAATTTCAAATACAAAATTTAATTTTTAAATCAAATCAAATCAAACTATTTTCAATTTTAATTAATTTCAAACACAACACGAGGGATGTAACCTTGAGCCTGCAGCAAGTTCGTGTTAAACCCTTGTCAGAATTAAGAGTTGAGTGTTTAGACTGTCTCGTTGTTTTCTGCAGTCCCATTCCTCTGGGCTCCATGTCTCTTGCTTGGTTGTGCACCTCTTCCATACTTAGGTTATTAAAAACAATGATCCTATCATTAGCTGCTAATTCTTTAAGGTTTGAATCTTCCTTTTCCAAGTTATTCATTGTTGTTGGCATGCCAGTCAAGATAGGGTGCCTGAGCGTCTTCACCTGGTGAGGATTATTTTGCAAGTTATTAAAGATCGTTTCAGGTCTATATTCCACCACTTGTTCTTGAACCAGAGATGAATCACAAGTGTCTGGCCTAGACAGGGACGATTTGTCCTTCATGGAGAGGGATGATAGATGGATGAACATCTGCTCCATAATTGCTTTATCTCCTCATGGATGGTAATGAGAAGATAGAGATTGGGAGCTATTTGAGACTAGTTGCCGACTGAAGAACTGGTCCTACAGCTAACTTGATCGGCACAATAGGCTGAACTTCTTATCCTTGACTGAGTTATGCAATTCATTATCAATCAACAAAGCACAATTATGATCCTCATGAGCTATTCTTCCACAATAATAACAGTATGAAGGAAGTTTTCATATTAAAAATCAATCTAGGTATAAAGAAGAATTTGTGATGCAATTCTTGCCTTTGTATTGCTATACAAACCGAATATATATATATATATATACACACACACACACACAAAGTTTACAAAGAATAAATGCCTCAATTCTATATACGCTAACTATTCCTAAATATAATTTTTACAGATTATCACAATATCGTAACAGATATTATAGGATAATTATAATAATTATGAAAGATACTGAATCAATCCCAATAATAATGAAAGATCTCAAAGGATCTCAATACCCCCCCTCAAGTTGGAGCAAATGGATTACAAATGCCCAACTTGGAAAGTATACAATCAAATTGGGTCTTTCCTAAAGCCTTGGTGAAGATATTTGCTAGTTGAGCATGAGACGACACATGACTTGTAGCAATAGTTCCTTGCAAAAGTTCATCACATACAAAGTGGCAGTCTACCTCAATGTGTTTGGTGCGCTCATGGAAAACAGGATTAGTAGCAAGGTGAAGAGCAGCCTGATTATCACAATAGAGCTTCATAGGTTCAGGATGAGCACTACCAAGACATGATAAGAGTTCATTTAGCCATTTTGGCTCACAAGTAGTAGTAGCCATAGATCGATATTCTACTTCTGCGGAAGAGCAGGACACTGTGTGTTGTTTCTTAGTTTTCCAAGAGATAGGAGAATTACCAAGAAGAATAAACTAGCCAGTAAGAGATCTCCTAGTCAAAGGACAACTGGCCTAATCTGAATCACACTAAGCATATAGCTGTAAATCACAATCAGCACACAACAAAATTCCTTGTCCAAGATTACCTTTCAAATAGTGTACAACACGTAGGGCAGTGTCCCAGTGTTCCTGTCTCGGATGTTGCATGAACTGAGTAAGTGTATGCATACAATAAGAAAGGTCAGGCCTGGTAACAGACAAGTAAATCAACCTACCGACCAACCTATGATAATGTTTTGGATCTGGAAGGAGATTACCCTCGGCCAAAGGTAGACGATGATGTTGATCCATGGGAAAACCAGCAGGCTTGGCTCCTAACAATCTTACTTTAGATATGATATCCAATGCATATTTGCGTTGACACAAGAAAATGCTAGTAGAGTTAGGAGCCAGCTCAATGCCTAAAAAATATTTCAACACTCCAAGGTCTTTCATATGAAAACATGCATTTAAGTATATTTTGAAGGATTTTGATGGCAGCACTGTCGTTCCCCAAAATCATGAGATCATCCATGTAAACCAACACATGAAGCTGCACATTTTCACATTACATAGCAAATAGTGAATGATTAGAGGGGGATTGGGCAAATCCATAGCATTTCAAAGCACCAGCTAATTTGGAAAACCAACATCGGGAAGCTTGTTTCAACCTATACAACGACTTGTGAAGTCTACAAACTTTACCTGAAGCTTGAGATCAAAATCCTGGAGGAAGTTTCATATACACCTCCTCTTCAAGATCCCCATGCAAGAAGGCATTATGAACATTCATTTGATGAAGTTCCTAATTTCTAGCAGCTGCAACAGCAAGAAATGTGTGCACGGTCATCATCTTCGCAACGGGGGCGAAGGTTTCATTGTAGTCAAGTCCTTCAACTTGGTTATTTCCTAGTATCACGAGCCGGGCTTTAAATCGTTCAACAGAATCATCAGAGTTATACTTGATTCGATAAACCCACTTGCACCCAATAGCTTTCTTTCTGGGTGGCAGTGTTCCAAAGTCCAAGTCCCATTACTCTCCAGTGCTTGTATTTTAGTCTGCATGGCTTGTCACCATCGTTCATCTTTCATGGCTTCAACAAAAAATAGAGGTTCAGTTCTCGCACTAATAGCTGCCAAGAAATGCCGATGGTGCACAGAGAAGTTATCACAATTTACATAATATGTTATAGGATAGGGTGTACCTGAGGAGTGAGAAGTAGCAAGTGAACTTGGAGAGGGAGCTATTCTATAGATGGTGTTTGTCACAAAATCTCTCAGTCGAGTGGAAGGTATTTTAGCACGGTGTCCACGACCCAAGGACTGCGTATGCACATCAGCACTTGGTCCCCCCTTACGGTTGTACCAGTCTCAATATCATGAAAGTCAGCAGGTGGAGCTTCTGGTTCTCGCAAAAAAACTACACTCTCATTGTCTTCAAGGTTACCAGTGGTTGCTACACTATTTTTATTTCCAGAAGCGCAATCTCCATTTCATTATCGTCATCAGCACTATTCCAAGGTGCAACATTATATGGTTCTGTGGTAACAGGTTCAAGTGTTGAGGGTTACGATTCAGCATAAGGGAATTCATTTTCAGAAAACACCACATCTCTATATATCAAGAACACACCCAATTCCAAATCATATACTCTCCAACCCTTTTTACCATAGGGATATCCTAAGAAAACACATCATCGACTGCGACTTACAAATTTATCCCCTTTAGAGTCTCAGTTATGAACATAGCACAAGCTCCCAAACACGCACAGATGATTGAGAGATGGTGGTTTGTTGTAGAGCATCTCATAGGGAGTTTTCCCATTCAATACAATTGAGGGTGTGCGGTTGATTAAGTATCCTACAGTTAGAATACATTCCCCCCAAAACTTAATGGGGAGATGAGCTTGAAAGCGTAGTGCACGAGCAACATTAAGGATATGCCTATGCTTTCGCTCTACTCGTCCATTTTGTTGAGGAGTTCCTGTACAAGATGTTTCATGCACGATCCTATGATTTTGAAAATAGTTATCCATGTATACAAATTCTGTACCATTGTCATTGCACACAACTTTTACTTGTTTGCTAAATTGACATTCTACCATAGCAAAGAATTGACACATGCGTGTGAAAACTTCTTTATTTTCTTCTAACAAATAGATTCGCATAACTCGTGAATAATCATTCACAATGGTCAAAAAATACTGAGCACCACAATGAGATATAGTTCAATAGGGTCCCTACAAGTTACAATGAATTAACTGAAAATTGTCCATGGTTTTATTAATACTAATAGGAAAACTTTCTCTACATTGTTTAGCTCTAAGGCAAATATCACAGGCTTTATTACACAATGCATTACTTTTGCTAGAACCAATATTTGGAAGCAGCTCCACAACCTTAGGAAACGGGTGTCCCAATCGCTTATGCCACAAATCAAAAACATTTCCACCATCAGATTTTACAGCAGCAGTAATAGCCATTCCTCAAAGGTAGTAGAGCCCTTCTCTTTGTTCACCAGCTCCAATCACCATCCTCGAGATACGGTCTTGTATAACATAGAGTTTGTTAGTGAACTAAACCATGCAGTTTAATTCATCAATAAGTTATGATACTAAAATTAGATTACATTTTAAGCTAGGCACATAGAGAACATTTCTTAGTTCTAGAGTATCACTAAGCACCATCGTTCCTTCCTTGGCAGCAAAAATTTGCTCTCCATCTGGAAGCCCCACTGGGCATTCCAAGATATTTCTCACATCAGTTGAGTATTCTAGCTTTCTTGTCATATGATGAGAAGCACCTATATCTATGATCCATTGTACAAAATTATGCTTACCAGTCAACTTTTTAGGAGCTCCTAATTTGACATTATTTAAGAGATTCACCAATGTTTGCCACTACTTGCCACTGAGTCCACTAACAGCAGAGTTATCAACATCTGTTATCATGGTGTTTGGTTCTGGTCTTGGTGCGGAGGCTTGGGCTGCATTTGCTTTAGTCACTGCACCATGTCCTCTAGCACCAAAGATCTTTCCTTGTTGTCTAGCTTTACCGCAACCACTTCCTCATCCAATTTCTCGAGGTTATTCTCCCCACCACTCTGGGTAACCAATTAATTGGAAACAGTTCTCAAAGTTATGCCTTGAAAGATTACAATTGCTGTAGATTATATTTCAGTCCTTCCCTTCAATTTTGCTATGAGATTTTCCTCCTGTCTGTATAGCAAAGCTCATTATTTCATTACGTTCCTCCTTTCCCCGAGTGATAGTTCTCATACGTTCTTCATGCACCAAGGTTGAATAGATCTTATTCAGACTCAGCAAAGGATCCTAAGCAAGCAAATTCGATATCACAGTCCCATAAATAGTCTCATCGAGTCCCATGAGAAACTGATGGCTTTTTTCTTCTTCATATTTCTTTTCCACCTTGGATGCCAGGTTACAAGTGCACGCACCACAAGTGCATATAGATATCTGTTCAAGGTTCTCTAACTCCTCCCACAACTTCTTCAACCTGCTGTAATAAGCAACAATAGTCATTCCTTTCTGTTTGCATTTAGCCAGCTCTGCTTTAAGCTGTTGTATGCGTGGCCTATTTGCTACTGAGAAACGTTTCTTGATATCTGTCCATAGGTCTTACGCTACCTCTATATGCGATATCGTTGAACGGAGAGTGGGTTCAATGGTGTTCATTATCCACGACACCAGCAACGAATTATTGGTCCACCAATCTTCAAGTTCTGGTGATTTCTCCACTGGTTGTTTGATTGTTCCATCTATGAACCCAAACTTCTTTCTTGCTCTCAATGCAGTTCTCAGAGAGTGAGCCCACTCATCATGATTCTCTCCTTTCAAATGAACCTGCGTCAAGAGACTTCCTGGGTTATCATTTGCAGTTATATCAAAAGGTGAGATTGTCTTCCTTAGCTTCACTTTTTCAGTAACGACTTCTTTTCCTTTGTCTTTGTTCTTGCTTTCCTCAGTCATGATGGCAACGGCAGGCCTATTAGACAAAGCTCTGGTACCATATATAGAAGAATTTGTGATGCAATTCTTGCCTTTGTATTATTGTACAAACCAAATATATATACACAAAGTTTACAAAGAATAGCTGCCTTAATTCTATGCTAATTATATGATATTCCTAAATATAATCTGTACAGATTGTCATAATATCGTAACAAATATTATAAGATAATTATAGTAACTATGAAAGATATTGAATCAATCCTAATAATAATGGAAGATCTCAAAGGATCTCGATACTAAATTTTAGCTTTAAGTTTGAAAGATGAATATATGCCTCTCCTAATGGATTGACACACATCCATTGTGACCAAGGATTTGTTGATAAAACCTTGAGCTTCTCTAACAACAAGGCTCGAATCCATGATAGTGTCAATCTTCTCATAAAGTTTCCTTCTAACCTCACTGGTACGACATTCTCTTGGGATTCCCCAACATTGAACCTAGAAAGAGACAAGATGAAAATCATATGATACTATATCGCGACCTTATTCCCACTACTTAAGTACCAAGAGTTAATTTTTATACGTCGTCTATGGTTGATTTTGAAGCACTATGTGCATCTTAATTTCATCATCAAAGTAGTAGTGATAGAGCATTAGTTCAACTTCTTCACATCGAAAGCCCTTGGGGTTAATCCAAATGGCTGACAATCCAATGAGCATGGTGGCATGAACTTAAGAATGATTAGAAAAGAGCTTTTCGATTGTTAGCATGATTTTATGAATTGATTTTACAGATTGATTTGATTCTATACATAATTAGGTTTAATTGTGTTTTATTATTTTCTTTTTATGTATAGTAATCCTCTTGTATAAATAGAGATTAACCTTCCTGTATACAAAATATTCAGAAATATACACAGACAATATTCAGTTTCTCTGTTCTATATTTCTGCTTCTAACGTGGTATCGGGAGCTTAAGCTCTCGATCCTTATTGGAACCTCTTCGCTGCCTCGTCATTCTCTACTGGCTCCACTATTCTCCGCCATTGGCCATTCCATTTCTATAAGCTAACTCTATTCCACCACCGTCTAGACGTCGTCTGATGACACCACCGACACTATAGAGCTCGTTAGCTGCCAATTTATCCAACCATAAAGTTTTGTAGCCATCTAACTAGACACGTGCCTCCGTGGTCTTTGCACGTGTCTCCCTTGTGCCCTACCTAGATTTGCTGCAATCTGCTTCATGACCTAATCCATTGACCTGCTTTGTTGACCCATGCTTGTGCTGATGTGGCGTTGTCGCTAACGTGGGTGTGCTATTGCTGACATAGATTATTGACACAGACCAATAACATAACGTGGCACGAACGTGACATGAAACCCCTTCCTAAGGTTTTCTGGTGAGATCTTTCTGTTTTTGAGGCCCCTTTTCGTTAATTTAGCTCTGAAAGTTCAGTTTTTACATTCTTCTTTGCTATAATGGAGAAACCAAACATTACTCAGTCTATTTCAGTTGTGTTCACTGCCCCCCAGATATTGCAAATATTGTAAGGACCCAAGAGAATTGTCCTACATGCCCTCTAAGGTTTCATTCTCATCTCAGTTCTTCTAAGCCTATGCTTGTTGCTACTTCTTCACTCACACCCCAAGCTACCTTCTATGCCAATGATCTCATATCCCTCCTTAAATGTCTATTATCCAATTCTGGTAATACCTCTCCTACTTTATCAACTACACCAGGTAATACTAGATAGTACTTTGATTTTGCTTGCTATAATCATATGATGTCTACATTTCAGTCTTTTTCATCCCTATCTATTAATGACATTGCATATTCTATACATACAGTTGATGGATCTCTTATGAATGTCAGTCATAAGGGTTCTGTCTATAAGGCCCCTCGATTTAGTAACCATGGCACAATCGTTATTATACTACGGTCACTAAATTTTTGACGTACTACGACTCAAGTAATAAGTTTCCAAAATTTAATTATTGTGCATATAAAGAAAATATGAGCCACGAATGATTAGATACATATGTCGTCATTTGAAAATATAATTTAACAAGATATACTCAAAACACAGCACATAAGACTGGATAATTACCTTAAAACATACATAGCGCGTCGTATTGCTCATACCGCCAAAAAACACTTAGATATACATCAAAATGCAATTATACCCAAAAGAACCTTTATACATGTAATGCAAAAGAAACATAACTACCCATAACGATGCCTACGTCTAAGGAGTTGGGTACTCCATCGGATCTACCTCGGGATCCTCTCCCCTCTCATCTGAAGACATAAGGACAGGACAGAGTGCAGTCTCACAGGTAGGTGCCCTAGCAGTTGATACCATAGAATCCTCGTCCTCTCTGGAAGTGTGAAGCGGATCACCCCAAAGCTCCCAAATGGGCAATGCAAACTCCAGATGCACTGATGTAGTGAGAGTAAAAATAGGATCTCCATCGCAGGACCTCCTCACGGTCAAGATCAGATCCCCAACATACCGTATATGCTCGCCGGCCTAGTCGACGCGCCAAGCATTGGCACCCCCGGTGAACACAATCCTGACGAAACCAATAGAATTCCTTCTTGATGCCATTACTAAACACAGAAGATCAAAATAAGTAAAATCTAAGAGAATCAACCTCGTCCCCTCTACAGTCATTAACCAACTTTCATAGAACAAGAATAGTACAAACAAGAGGTGAGATATCTAATATCATTACCAATTATAGCAGTAAGAAATAGAAAATAGCGCAGGACGCCCACATAGCATTACAAGAATAAGAATCAGTATCAAGTAGTAGATATGAAACAACTTAACAATTCCAGGTAGTTATAACATCAATAAGATAGCAATTCCAATCATCATATAAATTAAATACCAAGTAATATGTTAACTCACTATACATATGTACATGATATCAAAATCCTATTCCATGGAGTTAGACACAAATATCGGAGAGAATGATCAAGGAGACATGTCAGTATCTCGTCAGCCTAAAAAAAGTGCTTTCCAGAAAATCAATAATTTTGCACAACAGGGCTTTATATAGCGACATTCTCACAAGATCGCGATATAGGACAGTATCTCGGTTCGGATCGTCGGTGTGTTTGCATCGGTTTGTCCCACGGCCCAGAGGGGCTACCAACTGTTCCCTGTGAGATGCCCGCGCCCCGATGCCCCCAAGGTCAGCAACATGACCTACACTAGTCTATTCGCACCCGCACTAAGGTGTGATTCAAACTTCTAGGCAACATAGCCTTGACAAATCATCCATCGGACTTCTACAATGCATGATGACTTAATGCATAAACATGTATAATAAAAAATGATATACTTCTTCAATAGCACGCCACAATTTGGCCAAGTTAGGCATCAACATATTCTTGGTCTCATAATGGACTCACAATAGATATTATCAAGTCCTCAAATAAGACATTACACTTTTAGGGTTCATTATGAATTTATGCCTAAATTTTTTATGTTTTTCTTATTAAGTTTCACTTTAGAGAAATTCTTTCGCACTTTTCGTCTAATTCTCATTACTTTAATTAAATAAGTTCCTCACTTAATTTTTAACCTAATTCCCTTAAAATAATTTTAATTGAGTTATTCAACATCTTACTTATGCTCATGGTCTTACTTTAATTAAAATTATTCTAAGTTTTTGGATAAGACTTCATTCTTGGTTCTTTCCATTTTATGAATCCCTAATTAATTCCTAATTATCCAATTAATTAAGTTTCACTTCAATTTAATATTTCTTATGAAATTCTTCTCTAGAGGAATTCTCTTGATTGTTAAGTTCCTTACTTTAAGTTTATTCAAACTCACTTAGAGAATTATTCTAAGGTTTTTCAAGTCTCACACATTCTCATTCTTTTCTTAGGTCTAAAGAATCACTTTAGGTTATCAAATTGTTTCTCTTCATCACATTGCTAACTACTTAACCACTTGATTAATTACATTTCAAGGTTGCCTAGAGTTACATGATTTGATCCTAAAATAGCCTAGAGACCGTGGGCCTCACAAGGGTAGTAACCCTAAATTTTCCTCTACTTCATTATGTTTTAATCACTTGATTAGATATGTTACCAACTTGATACAAATTTTAAACCATGAACACTCTATTTCAAGGGTGTGGCCGTGAGCCTCATGAAGGAGGGTAAGGAACTCTTACTTCCATTCCATTTTTATAATCCATCCAAACCAATCCAAGATCATCAATACACATATACATACAACCAAATAGATTAAACAAGGTAAAATCAACACTTAGTCATAAAATTCATACATCAAAGAGAGTAACCCTAACAAGGGTTCCTCACAAACAACACAAAATAAAGTCTCTCATTACCAAGAGAGGTTGAAGTGGACCAGCTCCCTCTTACCCAAGAGAAATCAAGAAAGGAATCTCCTTGTTTGCTCCTTGTGAAATTCGGCCAAGCTTCACCAAAAACCCTAGAAATTACAACTTCATCAAATCAATACCAAGGCTTAAGAAAAAAGGATAAATGGTCATGATGAAGACCATTAAAACGAAAATGAAGAAGAAAATATGAGAAATCAATAATCTTATCCTAAAGCTTCAAACTTTGAAACTTGAAGAAGATGATGAAGATGATAGCTTTTCAAGTAGATTCAAACTAGAAAGGTGTTTAGAATGTGATGGAGGTTAGGAAAATATGGTTACTTAAAATTTTTGTAATCTTTGGAGGCTTAGAGAGGGTGTGGCCGTGTGGTGAGGTAGAGAGAAGGAGGAGAAAATGTGAAGAGAAGATGAGTGTGGAGAGAGAAAGTGATAGTAGAAATGATGATGGCTTTTAGTTTTTTGAAATTAGAATAGGAACTAATTAAGTGAAAAGTGAATATTTGGTCTCCAAATGGGCCCTCATGGCCGTGTAGTGTGGGGAGAAAAGGGAGAGAAAATTGCCACCAAAATTAGGGCAACACTTGTTGGATTTACCAAAAACAAATTTGATTAGACATAAAGTGGATTTCCTTTAGATAAGGTGATAAACTAATAAAGTAATAATGTGATTAGGATTTTCACTACAAGCTATTACCCAATGGATAATTGTTACAGTTCACAAAGCCAGTATACATTGTCCAGTGGATAATAGAGCGTATCACATAATTTTATTTAACAGAACATACTACGATTTTATTTATCAAATAAAATCTCAAAAAACGTAAACCTTGTAAACTGTGCCCGACCTCAGGTTTAGTAAGATCCCCCGTTGATATTTCCACAGTTCAAGGTTTACTAGACTTGGGGAAAATATTTTATTTTTTCGGCTCTGCTCAGCGTGTACGTAAATTGAGAAATATATTAAAATAATCACTAGTTCTGAAAAATTCTAGAAAAATTCTCAAAAATCTTGAATATTAGAAAATGACTATTTATCATGTAACAAATAATTTTTGGAGTGTTACACTAACTCTGCTCAGTGTGCACGTAAAATGAAGAATATATTAAAATATTTAACGTTTCTGAAAAAAATCTAAAAAAATTCTCAAAAATCACAAATATTATAAAATAATTATTTATGATGAAACAAATAATTTTTCGGGTGTTACACTGTCTCTCTGCCCACTCTTATCTTACTTGATGCACATCTCATTCCTAAATTAAACTTCAATCCTATTTCTATTGGTCATTTGTGTGACCTTGATTATGAAGTCACCTTTTCTTCTTCTGGTTGTCGTGTGCAGGATCCACCTCATCCTCCATTCATTTGTGGCACCAACATCTTGCTCATAGTTCTCTAGGAAAGTTGTGTCCCCTTATATCTCAAGGGGCTTTAGGTTCGGTTAATAATGAGTCTTTTCACTGCACTTCCTGTCAAACTGTTAAACAACCTGTATTTTCTTTTAGTAAAAATACCTTTATTTCTAAATCTCCTTTTGACCTTGTGCATTCTGATGTTTGGAGGCCTGCCCTTACACCAACTATAGGTGGTAATGAATAGTTTGTGATATTTATTAATGACTTTTCTCATTTCACTTGAATATATTTAATGAAAAATCGTTTAGAACTTCCTCAAGTTTACATTAATTTTACTACTATGATCAAAACCCAATTCTAAGAAATAATTAAAGTTTTTTGTCGGGATAATACTTCTGAATATCATGATTCAAAACTTCTCACCTTTCTTGCTGAACACGGTGCACTCTTTGAGTTTTCTTGTATTGGTACCTATTAAAAAAATGACAATGCTAAAAGAAAACATCATCATATCCTTGATACTGTTCAAGACATGCTCATCTCCTCCTCTTGTCTTGAACGTACTCAGCATGAAGCCGCTCTCACTGTTGTCCATGTCATCAATCACCTACCTTCCTTTGTTATGGGTATTATATCTCCCTTTGAACCATCTCCACCATACTTTTCCTTACAACTCTCTTAAAGTTTTTGGTTGTGCTTGTTTTGTTCTCCTTCAACCCTATGAGTATACTAAACTTGAGCCCCAAGCATGTCTCTATTGTTTTCTTGGTTATGACACTGAATATAAGGGCTATCGCTATTAAGATCCCATCTCTCGATGCATCCATATCTCTCGCCATGTTGTCTTCTGGGAAGACACCATGTTCTCCTCATTCTCCCAATTCAAGTTCATCCCTTCCACTTTGACTCCTCTTTTCGCTAACCCTTCTGTGGATCTTTTTTCTAGTGATTCTAATGTAGGTTCCTCCAATGAGCTCCCATTCACTACTGACGTTCCAACCACTCTCGAAGACATCGTTCCAAATGTAGATCCTGCACCTATCATTGCACATTCTCTTCCTTCTAAGCGTCCAACTAGGGTAAGAACAACCTACCTATCTTCGTGATTATTATTATTTTTCTACCACGCCTCACTTACATGAACCTCATTCCTAGCAAGAAGCCTCTACAGATGCTCATTGGCAACATGCTATGCAAGAAAAGTTACAAGCTTTAGAGAATAGTAATACTTAGGATCTTGTTGATTCTTCTTCTAGTAAGGTATTTGTGGGATATAAATGGATGTTCAAGATCATGATTCGTTCAGATGACTCTATTGAGCGCTATAAAGCTCGTTTGGTTACCAAATGTTTCACTTAAGAATATGTCATTGATAATGAGGAGACCTTTGCACCTATTGTTTGTATCACTTTTGTTCGTACTCTCCTTGCTATTGCAGCCACTCAGAAATGGACTCTTAATCATATGAATATGAAGAATATTTTTCTTAATGGTGATTTGGAAGAAGAAGCATATATATGTCCACCTCCTGGTTACACTTTTCTACCAAATAAGGTTTGTCGTCTTTGGAAGGCTTTATATGGTCTCAAACAAGCACCTCGAGCTTAGTTTGCCTAGTTTCACAATACTATCAGTCAGTTTGGTTTTTCCTCCAGTGCTCATGATTCTACTCTATTTACTTACGAAACTGATAGAGGTATTGTTATGTTGCTTCTCTATGTTAATGATATGATTATTACTGGTGATGATACTATTGATATTACTAAGCTTAAATAGTTCTTAAGTTAGCATTTTGAGATAAAAGATCTTAGACCTCTCAGTTACTTTCTGGGTCTTAAAGTCCTTTCCTCTACTCATGATCTTTTCTTGTCTCAAGCTATATATGCCTCAGATCTTATCTTTTGAGTCGTCACACCGGTAGTCGCACCAAATGCACTCATCTAGAACCTACTGTGCAATTTACGCCTCTGGATGGTACTGTGCTCAATAACCCTACTCTTTATCAGGAGTTGTTTGGCAGCTTGATTTATCTTACTGTTACTTGCTCAAATATTTCATATGTTGTTAATTTAGTTAGTCGGATCATGTCAGCTCCGTGTACCACTTACTATGCTGCTATTGTCCGTATTATTCACTATGTAAAAGGACTTTGTTTCATGGGCTTCATTTTTCAACCGACTACCCCTTGATCGATCCTCTGAGTTTATTCTAATGCCGATTAGGGTGGAGATCCCACTGATTGCCAATCCACCACTGATTACTGTATCTTTCTTAGTGATGCTCTTATTTCACGGTGAAGCAAGAAATAGACTTTGACTGCTTGTTTCAGTACTGAAGCATAATCTCAGGCTCTTGCCGACACTACTTTTGAGATACTCTAGTTATGTTGACTCCTTGATAACTTGAGTTTCTCTCAATCCTCCTCAACTACTCTCTATTGTGATAATCCGAGTGCTATTCAGATTGCTCACAATAATGTCTTTCATGAGCGCACTAATTAAAGCACATTGACATTGATTGTCATTTCATTCATCAATACATTTTTCGTGGTGCTTTCTGTTTCATTTCCATTGGAACTTTTATCAATCAGCCTGTCTATTCACCAAAGCTCACCATCCTGGTCAATTATGTACTTTAGTTTCCAAACTCAAACTTGTTACCTTTGCACCCACTTGAATTTGAGGAGAGATGTTAGCATGATTTTAGAAATTGATTTTAGGGATTGATTTGATTATATACATAATTAGGTTTAATTGTGTTTTATTATTTTTTCTTTATGTAGAGTAACTCTCTTATATAAATAAAGACTAACACTCCTATATACAACATATTTAAAAATATACATAGATAATATTCAATCTCCTTATTCTCTGTTTCCGCTTCTAACACCGATCAGGCTCTATTTAGAAACTGCATTGCCCTATTGGGGTTCGTCCTCACTCAGGCAACCTCCTCTTCCTCCTCTGCATCCATGATGGAATGGATTAGCTTCACCGTGTTGCCAAAGTGGAAACTAGAATCACAAGTGATCTAGAGGGGGCAATGGGGGATGGTGGTCCAGCAAAATGTGAAGTCGACAAACGTAAAGGTGGCTCAAACCTTAATTCTCCTCACAAAATTATCACGTCAGTTAAGTCATCTGGAAGACTTTTTATTTCACTTCATTTATTAATATTATTATTTTATGAATAATCTTCATGTAAAACATATAAAAGTAACTTGTGATTCAAACTTCTCATTAGATTCTCCGCTCAGCAGGAAGGGTTGACTCATTCATTTTGTTGGTTGAAAATATCAGCTTACTCCGTTTATGATGAGTCAGCAGATTAAGCAATTCAATTTTCCTAAAATTAATAAGTATTATTATTAAAAATTAGGATTTACAAAAGGGATTTAGAGATTATTATTATTATTTTAAATTGAACTACGGTTCAATCTCTCTCAACTCGCTTAATATCAATGACTTAGATTTGGGAAAAGAAATTATAGATATATATATTAGTAATTTTTAAAAAAAAAATTGACGAGACAACTGGCTACACCCGGTCACAACTTACGGTTTATGTAGAGCGGAGTAAAAAAAAACTAACTTCAGAAAATGGATTATAAAATATCACCTAACCCATCTTTTTTTACGGAAAATGATAATTTTACATTATTTTTTATCTCACATTATTTTTTATCTCATTTTTTAATAATTATGATTAAATAAAAAAATAACAAAAAAATGATATAACCAAGAATATAAGAAGTGATATAAAAAGTAATGTAAAAAAATATATATAATAAAAAAATCAGAATTATTTTTCGACAAACTAAATAGAATCTATTCAAACTATACTAAATAGATGTTGTAACAATTTCTACTAAATAGATGTTGTAACAATTTCTATTTTCTCACATTATTATTTTTTACATTATTTTCACATCAAATCACTGATTATTAAAATAAATATTTATATGTTAATATTTTTTTCACTTAATCATAATTATTGATATATAATATAAAAGTAATGTTGAAAAAAAGTGACGTGAAATGAACCTTTTTTATGTTGTAATTATTATTATTGTCTGGCTGCAAGCGAATTGAAATGATTGGGGTATCCAAAATAATGAAAATATGGATCCGGGAATGCCCCACCAGAAGAACTGCCTAGCGCCAAAGTACAAACTACATAGGAGTGGTTAAAAATTAAAAACTACAAAGGTAGGATGTGGTGCGAGTGGAGAAAATTGAGACAGTGGGCTGTGGCTGTGGCGTGGTTGAGCATAATAGTTGATAGAGACATTGCATCAGACAGCCTTTTGCTGCATAAAATCGAAGGCCATTCAAATGTCCACGTACCATGCATTTAAGGAAACTGTCTGATCTGCTTCTAAGATAAGATCGGGGAACCATATACAATCTCTTGGCCCTAAAATGCTATACGTTACGATATTTTTATAAGAAATATCATAAGAACTAGTCTGTAGCTTGTTTACACTGCAAATTTTACAAATTATTATACAAAATGAAGTAGCAGCTTCAAAATTGATGAAATAGAGTCATAGGCTGAAGATTGGAATGAGTGATTTGTTCTTAAGTTTACACTTACAAACAGTTAGGAGGCACGGTCATATTTTTTTGTTGTTCTATCAATAGAGTGAAGGATCTGCATGTATACTGACCTGTGTACAATTTTAAGAATTAATAAATCAGTCTAGTAAATAGTTAATTTATGCTCCTTTTCCTTATCAAAACTTATTGGACTGCACACTTTTCACATGGTTTTAGAAAATTAACCCCTAGCTATGCATGTTGACAGTTAATCTTCTAGCCATAATGTGACATCTCTCGTTTGGACATATTGAGGATAGGTAAATTAGAGAGTTGCATGTTACTTGAGACAGAAAAGGTGTAAACTTTGGCAATATGTATATAAGAGCAATATTCTAAAGAAGGTAAAGCATTGGGATAGCTATAATCATATGTTAAATAAGCACAGAATATTTAAAAAATGAATAAACTGAGATGTACCCGAAAAAATAAAAGGGAAATTAAGAACACGCTATCCATGGCTCAGTCCTGGGAGGAATACCATAGTTGTAAACTCATAAGGTTTATTCATGTGTACAACGGCCTTTAAACTTGTTATTCTCTATCATGCTTGTTTCACTATCTTATGTGATTAGTCCAATTAAGTTTTATAACTTTTTTTTATTTTGTTCTGTTTTTGTTTTTGTATAAAACTAAGCCTTTTCTTTTTTTGATAAAGTATAAAACTGTGTCTAAACAATGCGTGCATACTAAAAAATCATTAAAGGGCAATACTATTTATACTTATCTTATTTTTTTTGGTTATGATAAAAGAATAAAGGAAAAAAGTATGCAGCTACCTAAATTTTAATCTTTTTATAAATCACTATCACGAACTTTAAAATTTTTTCAATTAGTCTTTAAATTTTAATTAATGTCACAATAGATCATTATGTTTAATTTGAATATGTTAATTTATTAACAATGATATTATGTAACAATATCTTATCCGTATTAATATTTTTTGGACAATTTATAAATTAAATTTTAATAAATAAATTAATAATCAGTTCTTAATTAAAGTTGATACAAATAAAATAATATCATGCAAGTATTATCGTTAGTGAATTAATAGATTCAAATTAAATATAAGGATCTATTGGAACATTAATTAAAGTTTAAAAACTAATTGAAAATGTTTTAAAGTTCATGGTAGTAATTTATAAAAAGGTCAAAGTTTAAAAAAATTTTATACTCTTTTTTTAAAGAATAAAAATGATGAAGATATGTATCTACAATCTTATCTTTTTTTTTTATATTTATATTTATTTTTAAATGAATAATAAAATATAATTACAATTCTATTCTATTTATATTTTTCTTTAATTTTCATATGAATAATTAATAATAATAATTTAAAAAAAATAAAAATCAGACATTATTGTGGAGAATCTCCTTTATAAAATATATATGAGTAAAGTTACTTATAATACAATATAATCATATACATGACAAAGGAAAAAAAAAACCCGATAATTTTATTCATTTTCAACCACATCACTTTTTATACCACATAAAGTTAGTTAATGAAATATAAATTCGTGGTTAATGATTTATAGAAGTTAATTAATGAGTATGTAAAAAGTTGGTTAATGAAGAATAAAAAAGTGGTTAATGACGTATATAAGTTAGTTAAAGAGATCAGAATGAAAGAGTTACATATTTGTGCATATTCATTAACTAATAATTTATATTTTATTAATTAATTTTAATATGATGTTAAAAGGAGTGTGAGTACTTTGAGGTAAAATGATCACTATTCGAAAAAAAATTATAGAAAAGTCAATTGCTCGTGATAATGAAAGTTCATAGTTCATGCACCGTCAAGTTATCCCTTTCTCGCATTTAGCTAACCCCACTTCTTTTTTGTCATTTGATTGACCTGCTTATCGTCTTCTTGCATCAACTGTATTTCTTTTAAGGAAAAAGACTGCATAACTTTATCTCGTTTTAAAATAGGCACTTTGAACTTTTAAATTCAAGTAAGAAATTAATTTTTTTAAAATATGCAAATATACTCTTATATTTGTTAATTAAGTCAAAATCAATTATTATGTGACTTGCATGTATTAATTAATACACATGATAGTCTTTAGTTTGTGCATATTGTTTTTTAAAAAAATTAAAATTTTATCCTTTTATCTATTTTTCATTTTCATAAAATAGAAAATTTAGAATAATTTAAAAAAAATTAAAGGAGAATTTAAAAAATATGAATAAATTAAAAATTATTATGTGTACTAATTAATACATACAAGTTATGTGATGAATTTTTTGTTAAACTCGTATATGAAAGAATCTATTTATAAATTTAGGAAAGCTTAAGAACCTTTTATTTGAAATTAAAAATTCATAATGACTATTTTAAAATAAGTTAAAATTTAAGGAGTATGTGTACACTTTTCTCTTTCTTTAATACAAAAGTTTAATAAAGAGAGGCTATCCTATTCTAATGTCAAGGCATATGTTACAAATATCAATATGAACTTATAGTAGTAACTACATATCGCCTACGTACTAAGGGAGATCGCTAGCAGTGGGAATCAAACTTAAACATTACGAGTGAAGTGGTTCAATCATTACCAGCTTAACCAACCCGTGTTAACTTCTAGCATTAACCTTTACTCCTTCGCCATGATAATGTTTTCCAACCTCAGTGCTTCTTACCTCTACCCCACTCCTCTAGAGAGCTGCATGCATTCATAGATTCTTATAACAATTGAATTTATCCTGTTATTTCAAGTTAGAAACAGAAACAAAGAGAAAGACTAAAAAAATTGTATATATTTTTGAATGAATTGTATATATGAGAGTTAGCCTTTATTTATATAAGAAGACTACTATACAGAAAAGAAAAATAAAAAAAATACAATTATGTACGAAATCAATTACAATCTCAATCATTATCAATTATAATCTTAATCATGCTAACATCTCCCCTCATACTCAAGTGGGTGTAGAGGAAACTAATTTGAGTTTGGAAATCAGAGTGTGGAATCAACCAGGATGATGAGCTTTGGTGAACAAATCAGTTGGCTGGTCAATAGTGCTAATGAAAATGAGACGAAGAGCACCACGAAGAATGTGTTGACGAATGAAGTGGCGGTCGATCTCAATATGCTTGCTGCGCTCATGAAAGACATCATTGTGAGCAATTTGAATAGTACTCCTATCATCCCAATAAAGAACAGTGGAAGAGGATTGCGAGAAACACAAGCCTTCAAGAAGCCAACGTAACCAAAGTATTTCAGAAGTGGTGTGAGCAAGTGCCTGATACTCTGCTTTAGTATTGGAACGTGCAGTTAAAGTTTATTTCTTGCTTCGCCATGAAATAAGAGCATCACCAAGAAAGATACAGTAATTAGTGGTGGATCGGCGATCAGTGGGGTCTCCACACTAATTAGCATCAAAATAGGCTTAAAGGATCAAGCAGGAGTCGACATAAAAATGAAGCCCATGAAATAAGGTCCCTTTCACATAGCGGATAATACAGAGAACAACAACATAGTGAGTGGTGCGTGGAGCTGACATGCATTGATTGACTAAATGAACAACATATAAAATATCTGGTCGAGTAATAGTAAGATAAATCAAGTTGCCAACCAACTGCCGATAGAGTGTAGGGTTATCAAGCATTGTACCATTCATAGGTTGGACTCTCACATTAGGCTCTAGAGGAGTTGATTCAGTGCGACTTTTGGTGAGACCAACTCAAGAGAGAAGATCCGAGACATATTTAACTTGAGACAGAAAAATGCTATCAACAAAAGAAAGGACTTCAAGACCCTTAAAGTAACTGAGAGGTCCAAGATCTTTCATCTCAAAATGCAGACTCAAGAACTGTTTAAGCTTAGTAATACCAGTAGTATTATCACCAGTAATAATCATATCATTAATATAGAGAAGCAACATAACAGTACCTCTATCAGTTTTACGAGTAAACAGAGCATAATCATGAACACTAGAGGAAAAAACAAATTGATTGATAGTATTGTAAAACTTGGAAAACCAGGCCCGAGGTGCTTGTTTGAGGCCATATAAAGCCTTTCAAAGACGGCAAACCTTATTTGGTGGACAAGTGTAATCAGGAGGTGGATACATATAAACATCTTATTCCAAATCACCATTAAGAAAGACATTCTTCACATCCATCTGATTTAGAGTCCATTTTTGAGTTACTATAATAGCAAAAAGAGTACAAACTGAAGTGATACGAGCAACAAGTGCAAAGGTCTCCTCATAATCAATGTCATATTCTTGAGTGAAACCTTTGGCAACTAAATGAGCCTTGTAACACTCAATGAAGCCATCAGAACATGTCTTGATCTTGAATACCCATTTACATCCTACAAGTGTCTTACTAGAAGGAAAATCAACAAGGTCCTTATTGGTGTATGCCCTAGAGGCCAATTTATTTTGATCATACTTGCTTACATTGTATTATGCTATTTATTTAATACATAAGACATTTCATTTATTGTGTTATTTATAATAAACATAATAAAGTCCTTAGAATAGTAAGTTTAATATCATAGGATATCAAGTGGATGACTTGATCATGAGATCCTATTGGATAGAATCAAAACACTATTCTTAAATATCCCTAGTCGAGCATTGTTGTTAATTAAAACAACAATAATGCATTGAGACTAGTATGTGCATAGACTGATAGCTACATCTCACGGGTCATGGATATGAGATATCAAGTCTTCACATTGGTACATATTAGAGTAATGATGTATTAGACTGACCTACCATGAGAACGCTGCATGGGTCGTTATGTGAGTGTCATAAGCGATTCTCAAAGTGACAATGGTGTATGTAGTTCTTTGACCTGAAATCACTATGATTCCTACATGAGGAGTTGTATGTTTTAATGCCATCAAACATCATCTATAATAAGGTGATTATAAAGTTAGTTATTAGACATACCACGAATCATGCAGAGGGATGTGAGTGACCTAGATGAGTTTTGTCCCTCCTACATAACAGGAGCGATATCTTCGGGCTCCCTAATTGAGTGAGATTATAAAATGCATGATCATGCTCAAATGAGTCAATATGAGATATTAATCTCATTTGTTATTTCTAAGTCTACACGAGTATCAGGAAATAGAAGATTGAACTATACAAGGCTGACACATTCCATGCCTTGTGTTTAATCTAGATATCTGGACAAATGGACTAAACTACACGAAAACATTGATCATGGAAAGGTTATGTCAAATCACTGGCATTCTCATTACTTGGGTAGCAGCGATGTATTGTTAGATACTGCTCACTGCTTGTAATATTAAAATAGGATTTTAATATTACTTCTAACATTATGAGAACTTGCAGGGTCACACACTTAGAATAGACTGAATTGGAGCAATGATAATCCAAGTTGGATTGGTATTCGATCGTGGGCTAGACTTATAACAGATCAGTCCAAGGTAGCCCAGCCAACTTTGCTGCTACTCATACTCACATAAGGCAGTCATTGTTATAAATAATATTGCTAAGGGGCTGTTAAGGGGTGTATCACAAACCCTAGCTGCACTCTAACAGAAACAGTGAGTGAGGGAGTAACAAGTTTCTCTTCTCTTCATAGCTAGCACTGTGCTAGAGACGTGGGACTCCAAGACTGCGGATGTTGGATGCTTGTGAGTCTGTTCGTGTGGATAACGTAGAGGCACCGTCATTGCTGCGGTGATGGTGATTTGCATTGATCATTTTTTTTTTCTAGTTTCAAGAGGTAAACTCAAAAACATGAATCATAGCCTCTTTTCGCAAGGATCCTTGCAGGTGGGAATTATTTTTTCGTTGTGTTTTTGTTCCCGTAATTCCCAACAGTCCCAAGTATTACTGTTCTCCAAAGCCTATAACTCTTCTTGCATAGCATGTGTGGATAAATGACCCTAGTATATTTTGATTAATGACTAAACTTCATATGATTATTACTTTTTGATTCACTAACTACTTGTCAAGCTTGATTTTTTCAATGAGATTTAATGGAGTAAGAAAAGTGGATGCAAAGGATCATGGAGCAAAGCATTTCAATGCGAGGATCATGAAAGAAAACTTGAAGAAGGAGCATCATGAAGAAGGAATTTAAGGAAGATCATTAGGAACTTTTTTTTTTTTGTAAAGAAAATACTTAGTATAATTCTTTGATTAAGCTCTCTAAAATAAGTAAAATAAGTAAAAATAGTTTTCAAAAGTAAAAATGGACTAAGAATTAGAAAAGTTAATTAATAAGTCTGTATATCTATGTGTACATCAATGTACTTTCAGTTAATTAACTAATTTTTAATGAAAATCTCAGTGTACATCTATGTATAAGTGTTATACATCTATGTATACATCGATTGATTTTGGATGTACTTGCTCAGTATACATTTTTGCATCTATACATCGATTGGTACATCGATGCATAAGCCAAAACAGAAGCAAGGACTTTTTAAAATAGTCAAACAATCGATTAGGTAATCAATGTATGAACTTCTGGGCTAAAATTATAAGTGTTTCTCAAGAACAACATCGATGTACACATGTGTGTATCACTCAAGATCAAGAAAATCCAAGAACATAATCAATTAGGCAATCGATGTACACACGTTGTAAGAGTAAAATTTTTGTTTAACACATCTGTGTACTAATCGATTGACTGATAACAAAATCTGTTTTATAAGTTTGTTTTGATCTTAACTGACTTGAAAAGTGTGACCAACGAATCTATTTTGAAATATACCTATATAAGGACATTGAAAAGCACTTTCTAAACAACAACTCATTCAAAATTTGAGATAAAACACACAAATATAAAGAGAGAGCTTTTCATTGAAAATCTGAGTATTTTTCTGTAGAGCTTTAAATTGTAATATTTGATTTCTTGAATCTGATTCAATCTTTTCGTATTGTAAAAGAGAGTTACGAGAGAAGGTTCTCTCACTGATTAAATCAAGAGCAGAAGGGACTCTTGGTGCTGTGCAAGAGTAGAAGGAACTCTTGTGGGAATTACAAGATTGCTTTGACTAGAAAAGCTGTTATTTGGGTAGAAGGAACCAAGAAGTGAAGTTTGTGTAAAGAATCTTGTAAATTAATTTTTAATAGTGGACAAAACTCAGTCATATGAGGACTGAATGTAGGTTACCAGAGGAGGTAACTGAACCAGGATAAATCTCGGTTTGTAAATTTCTCTATCCCTTTACTCTTTATTTGCTTTATTTTTTGAATGTATGAATTAAGCAATATGTTAGGGATACTTGCATGATTTGATTAGTTTTTTATCTTCTTCATATCTGAAATCAATCTTATTATTAATAGTTCTTTATAAGTTTCAAGTCTTGATAGAAATACATCTTGCAAAAACACATTTTGGTTTGTTGGTTAACAAAATCTTTTTCATAGTTAAAGAAAAGAATCAATTTTTGCAAAAAGAGAAAAAGTTTCAGAAACTTATCATACTCAATTCAACCCCCCTTCTTGAGTATTACGAAGCCACAACCAACAAGTGGTATCAGAGCTTTCACTCTTGTGTAAAGCTTAACAGCTTAAGAGGATGACTTTAAATGACATCTTGGGAGAAGGGGCTTCCTTGGCAAGACCCCCTACTTTCAATGACACTACCTATATGTATTGAAAAGAAAAGATGTTAATATTCCTTGAGACTAGTGGTATTGATGTATTAGATACTGTTGAGAATGGTCTATTCCTTACACTCTTGATGTAAATGGCACGAAGAAAGAAAAACCTAGAAGTGAATGGGATGATGATGACAAAAAGAGAGTAGGTTATAATCCTAAAGCTAAGAATATCATAACTGCTGCCTTGAGTTATAATGAATTTTTCAGGGTTTCAAATTGTAAGATAGCCAAGCAAATGTGGGATACGCTGCAAATTACTCATGAAGGAACCAGTGATGTAAAGAGAGCAAGAATGAACTCACTCATGCACGAGTATGAACTCTTTCATATGAAAAATGGTGAAGACATCAATGATATGCAAAGGAGGTTCACTCACATAGTGAATCAGCTGAATGGACTTGGAAAGAGCATTTCAGATGAATAACAAATCAACAAGATTATGAGATGTTTGACAAGAGAATGACAACCAAAGATTACTGCTATAGCTGAATCAAAGGACTTAGCAACCATGAATATTGCTACACTATTTGGAAAACTTAAAGAGCACGAGATGGAGTTGCATAGATTGAATGACCATGAAGAGAATGAGAAAAAGAAAAGAGGCTTATCACTTAAAGCACATGTCTCCAAAGAAAATTTTGACAGTGATGAAGATGAAGAAGATGAAAAAGATGATGAATCTAAAGAGGATATGAGACTGCTAGTTAAAAAGTTCAAGAGATTCCTCAAAAAGAAGAAAACCTTCAACAAAAGGCCCTCAAATTTTTTTTCAAAGAAGAACACTTCAAAAGCTGAAAGTTCAACATCAAATGTGAAGTGCTATGAATGTGGCAAACCTGGACATTACAAGAATGAGTGTCCTAAACTTCAAAAGAAGGACAAGCATAACAATCATGAGTCCAAAGACAAGAAGAATAGAAAGCTAAGAAGAGCATACATAGCCTAGAAGGAGAATGACATGGATTCCTCTAAAGATTTTGAGGACGAAAAGGCCAATCTTTGTCTCATGACTAATCATCAAAGTGACAATGAAGATGAGGTAAATGAAATCCCCCTACCTATGATGAGCTACTAGATGCTTTTGATGAATTGCATAGTGAATATTTGAAAATTGTTAAGCAATTAATATCATCTAGGAAAGTCATTACTTAACAATGTAGTGATTATGCATCTCTTCAAATTAAAATTAAAGAAATAGAAGCTAAGAATAATAAGCTAAGTGCATCTAGTTCTACATGTTCTAATTGTAATGTTCTGGAAAAAGAAGTGGAAAAACTAAAAACCACTCTATCTAAATTTACAATGGGAAAAGATAATCTAAATGCCATATTAGGATAGCAAAAAGGAGTATGTGACAAAGCTGGAATAGGCTATAAACAAGCATTGCATGAAAAGGTTTTTAAAAAACTCTTTGTTGCACCTAACTCCTCTATTAGTCCTTTTGTTAAATGTTTTTATTGTGCAAGAAAATGACATACAACTTCTACATGCTATCTTAGAAATCCTTCAAGGATTAGTGTTAAACAAATTTGGGTTCCTAAGGGAACATATGTTATGACTAACACCAAAGGACCCAACAAAATTTGGGTACCTAAGACAAATGCTTAGAATATATTTTGTAGGTGTGTTTGAGAGCCAAAAGTACAAATTGGTATCTTGATAGTGGCTACTCCAAACATATGACCGGATATATCACAAGGTTCTCATCCTTCACTCCCAAACAAGGTTGAAGTGTCACCTATGGTGATAACAACAAAGGAAGGATCTTAGGAGTTGGAACAATTGGAAGAAGCACAACTACCAAGATAGAAGATGTACTATATGTGGAAGGGCTCAAGCACAATTTACTAAGCATTAGCCAACTATGTGATAAAGGTTATAAGGTATTCTTTAACTCTAGTAGTTGTATTATAGAAAAAAAGTATGATAGTAATGTAAAGCTGATAGGTAATCGATTGAATAACATATACATGATAGATTTAGAGAGTATTTCTGCTAATGATGTATGTTGTTTAATATCTAAGGAAGAGGAGAATTGGCTATAGCATAGAAGAATAAGACATATTCATATGGATCATCTAAACAAACTCATTTCTAAAGAATTAGTAATTGGACTTCCAAAAATCAAGTTCTCAAAAGATGGTTTATGTGATGCATGCCAAAAGGGCAAGCAAACTAAAGTATCTTTTAAGGCTAAGAATATAGTTTCAACTGAAAGACCTTTATAACTACTGCACATAGACTTATTTGGACCCTCTAGGACCAAAAGTTTTGGAGGAAATTTGTATACATTAGTTATAGTTGATGATTATTCTAGATTTACATAGACCTTCTTCTTAGCATATAAGAATAAAGCTTTTACAGCTTTTAAGAAAATGGCTAAGTTAGTACAAAATGAAAAAGGGATGAAAATAACTTCAATAAGGAGTGCTCATGGTGGAGAATTTCAAAATAAAGAATTTGATAATTTCTGTGAAGAGTTGGGAATTCAATATAATTTCTCTGCACCAAGAACTCCACAACAAAATAGAGTTGTGGAAAGGAAAAATAGATCTTTAGAAGAAATAGTAAGAACTATGTTGAATGACTCAAACATGCCAAAATATTTATGGCAGATGCTGTAAACACAGCTTGTTACTTAATGAATAAAGTTTTGATAAAACTAATTTTGAAAAAAACTCTATATGAGCTCTATAAAGGTAGAAAACCAAATGTTTCACATTTCTATGTCTTTGGTTGTAAGTGTTTTGTACTAAATAATGGAAAGGACAATCTAGGAAAGTTTGATCCTAAAGCTGATAAAGGAATCTTTCTAGGCTATTCATCATTTAGTAAAGCTTTTAGAATCTTCAATAAAAGAACATAAACAATTAAAGAATCTGTACATTTTACATTTGATGAAACTAACCCCAAAAGGTTGGGAAATGAATTTATTGAAGATGTTGCAGAAACTTTAGAAGAGATTCTACTTGAGGAAAAGTAGGACAATGCCAAAGTGGATGAAATAGTAGAAATTCCAAGAGAGGCTAAACATGAAGATCTACCTAAAGAATGAAAAATTGCAAGGAATCACCCTCTGGACAACATAATTGGTGAAATATCCAAAGGGGTAAGACATTCCTTAAGAAATGCATGCAATAATATGGCTTTTGTATCACAAGTTAAACCTCAAACTATAGATGAAGCAATTAGTGATGAAAACTAGACTATGGCAATGCAAGAAGAACTTAATCAGTTTGAAAGAAATAAAGTTTGGAAACTTGTTCCAAAACCCAAGGATAAACAAATAATTAGTACAAAATGGGTGTTTAGGAATAAGCTTGATGAAAATGGTATCATAGTAAGGAATAAAGCTAGATTAGTAGCCAAAGACTATAATCAAGAAGAAAGAATTGACTATGATTAAACATATGCACCTGTGGCTAGATTAGAAACTATTAAAATGTTGTTAGCATATACATTTATCATGGATTTTAAATTGTATCAAATAGATGTTAAGAGTGCATTCCTAAATGGATATATACAAGAAGAAGTGTATGTAGGTCAACCCCCTAGATTTGAAATAAATGAATTTCCTTATCATGTGTATAAACTCACTAAAGCCTTGTATGGACTTAAACTAGCTCCAAGAGCATAGTATGAAATGCTAAGTAATTTCTTACTTCAAAAGGGATTTATAAGAGGAAAAGTTGATAAAATACTATTCACTAAAAGAAAAGCACAAAATAGACTACTTGTTCAAATTTATGTTAATGATATTATATTTGGTTCTACTAATGAATCTTTGTGTAAGGAATTTGTCAAACTAATGCAAAACGAGTTTGAAATGTCTATGATGGGAGAGCTTACATTCTTCCTTGGACTACAAATCAAATAATGTGATGATGAGACTTTTATAAGCCAAACTAAGTACTGCAAATAACTATTGAAGAAGTTTGGAATGGAGAATGCAAAGGAAATGGCTACTCCAATGAGTCCATCATGCTACTTGGACAAAGATGAGAAAGATAAATCAGTAGATGTTTCCAAGTACAGAGGTATGATTGGTTCCTTACTCTATCTAACTGCAAGTAGACCTAATATAATGTTCAGTGTTTGTATGTGTGCTAGATACCAATCTAATCCTAAGGAATCACACTTAACTACTTTAAAAAGAATCATGAAATACTTATTAGGAACTAAAGAAATAGGATTATGGTATGCTAAAGGATCAACATGTAACTTAGTAGGATATTCTGATTATGACTTTGCCAGATGCAAGTTAGATAGGAAAAGTACTAATGGAACTTGTCACCTTCTAGGAAATTCATTAGTTTCTTAGTTTAGTAAGAAACAAACAAGTGTGGCTTTATCAACTGCTGAAGCAGAATATGTTACAGCAGGAAGTTGTTGTGCACAAATTCTTTAGATGAAATAATAACTTATTGAATATGGTGTTCTTTTAGAGAGAGTTCCAATCAAATGTGACAATACTAGTGCTATAAATCTCACTAAGAATCCTATAATGCATTTAAGAACCAAACACATTGAGATAAGACATCATTTCATAAGGGATCACATTCAAAGTGGAGATATAATCATTGAATATATTGATACATCTAAGCAATTAGCTGATATTTTTACTAAACCATTGGCTAAAGAAAGCTTTTTCTACATAAGAAGAGAATTAGGAATAATTGATCCTACCTATGCTTGATGTTTTGAATGTTGAATGCATGATAATTTGATTTTTGATGTCTGTACATCGATTAAACAATCGATTATTTTGATCAAATAGGTACAATATATCATGTACATCGATTAAGACAGCGATTGATCTGCTATGAAAACGTGAAAATTCCAATTAGATATGCTATACATTGATTATCACATCGATTGAATTACTAATCTAAGATGCACTACTCACTGTAAGTGCTTATGCATCGATTGATACATCGATTATAAATGGATTAAAAGTCTGATCCTGTGTATACATCAATTGTAACATCGATTGAGTGATAGTTCTAAAATTTAGGATTCCCTGACTTACCCTATACATCGATTAGGTGTATACTGCAATTGTTGGACTCTCTGACATTGCTTATACATCGATTGAGTTCAAGTTTTCAGAACTTGGTACTCTCTGACTTCACTTATACATCGATTAATACATCGATGTACCTGGTTTAAAATTCAAAATCCTGATGCTAAGTACATCGATTAGCATGTGTGTACAGGAGGAAAAACCCTTTAATACATCGATTGGGTAATCGATTGACTGATCTGGGTTTATAAATTTCAATCCTTCCCTCTAAATTTTTCACTTTTCAAATAAAAATATCAAAGACCCAAACCCTAGCAGAGCTCAAAATTATCTCTAATGGCTCGTGTGAAGCAACCTGAACCCTCTACACCTGTTCCCTCTAACTCCACATCTTCCTCCTCAACTCAATCTTCCACACCTTAACATGTTTCACCCATAGCAACCCCTGCATGCCCTAAAAGAAAAGGAATTGAGAAAAATCAGACTTCTCAAAGGATTGATAAGCTTCCGATCAAAAGTTTGAAGAAGACACAAGACAAGGGCAAGAAGGTAGCTGAATCTTCAAAACCAGCACCCAAGAAACAAGAAAAGAAGAAGAAAGTGGTGAAGGAAACACCTAAAAAGAAGACTGTTCAAAAGAAGAGAAAAATAACAGAGGAAGAAGATGAAGATGATGAAGGAGTCACTGGGATTGAACTTATCAAGAGGTATTTTTCTGATGAGGAGTACATCATGCTTTACAAGAATAATTTTAAAAATAATGATATTCATGAGGCTAGGACAGTAGATTTCAACTATTTTAATGTCAATGAGTTTACTTTTCATAAGATTTTAGAGGAGTATAAGCTGAGTGAATTTCTACAAATTAAAAGTGATATATACCCTACATTGATCAAAGCATTTTACTGTACATTTGAGATGGACAATGAAGGATTTTCTGCTGAAATGAAGAACACAAGAATTGAGATGACTTTTGATGAGTTTGCTCAATTTACTGGACTAGATTACAAAGGAAGTAATCTTGCTGGCACTGGACCTGACAGTGTATGGATTAAGAACTTTGACAAAGAAGAAGCAATGAAGGTGCTTCTAGTTGAAAATGCACCAGAAGGAAGACTGATCAACATAAGCTCTATGCACATTCAGCATAAGCTCCTGCAATATGTGCTGAGCAGGATGTTTTTACCAAGATCTGGAAATCATGCTGTGTTACAGAACAATGATATTCTGCTGCTCTGGGCTATGATACAGAAGAAGCAGTTGAGTTAGAGCTTCATAATTGCCAGGCACATGCTGGATTGCAAAATCAGTGGAGCTACCCTACCCTATCCTGGATTAGTTGTAAGATTGCTGGAGCATTTTGGAGTCTCTCTGGATAATGAAGAGAGGTTTCAGGCTAGGCAGGTCACTCACAAGTTTGGTAAAGAGACCATTAGCAAGATGAAGTTTGCTAAAGCGAATGAAGAGTGGGTTAGGATAGATGGTGAAGAGCCAAGAGTTGCTGTGGAAAACTCAGAGCTGAATAGCAAGAGGGACAAGTTGATCCAAATGTTTTAGAACTTTGAAAATAGGCAAATCAAACATCATTTGATGTTAAAATAGTCTATTAATTACCTAAATATCAGACTTAACAAATTAGAAGGCAAAATGGCCACTTTGCATCAAAATATAGGCATTTCCATCACTACACCTCCAGAAGTTCATCCTACTTCTAAAGATGTTGTGAACGTGGCTAGAGAAGTTGCTGCTGCTGCAGCTGAAGAAGAAGGTAATCCTAAAGAACAAGCAGCACGAGCTTCACAGCACACTGAAGAACCAAAGACCAATGAAGATGTTTAGATCTTAGGGTGTCTTAAGTGTGTCTATAATGATGTTAACATGCTGTTTTTGATGTTTTGTTTTACTTTTTTCAATTTCAATCTTTCTTTGAACAATGATGAATATAAATGACTGTATGACTTATTTTGATTATGCTGATATGAATGACTGAACTTATGATATCAATGAATGGTTGAATTTCTAGCATGTACCTTGTTTTACATGCTTTTATTACTTTGAATCTCCTACACATATTCTTTTTGATAATGACAAAGGGGGAGAATGGTTACCATACTAAATAAAACAACTTGAACTAATGATCTAAAATAATGATGCAATGATCCTATATATATTCAAATGATAAGAACTGTCAATTAGACAGGGGGAGTAAATGGTAAACAACTGCTATTTTTTTAATTACTCTGATATTTCTAATTACTTCCTAAGATATATTGAATGTTAAACATGTTATGTATGTAATATGTACGGTAAGTTTGTCATCAATCAAAAAAGAGAAGTTTATAGATAAATGACCCTAGTATGTTTTGATTAATGACTAAACTTTATATGATTATTACTTTTTGATTCACTAACTACTTGCCAAGCTTGATTTTTTCAATGAGATTTAATGGAGCAAGAAAAGTGGATGCAAAGGATCATGGAGCAAAGCATTTCAATGCGAGGATCATGAAGGAAAACTTGAAGAAGGTGCATCATAAAGAAGGAATTTAAGGAAGATCATTAAGAACTTTTTTTTTTGTAAAGAAAAGACTTAGTATAATTCTTTGATTAAGCTCTCTAAAATAAGTAAAATAAGTAAAAATGGTTTTCAAAAGTAAAAATGGACTAAGAATGAAAAAGGTTAATTAATAAGTCTGTATATCTATGTGTATATCAATGTACTTTCAGTTAATTAACTAACTTTTAATGAAAACCTCAGTGTACATCTATGTATAAGTGTTATACATCTATGTATACATCGATTGATTTTGGATGTACTTGATCAGTATGCATTTTTGCATTTATACATCAATTGGTACATCGATGCATAAGCCAAAACAGAAGCAAGGACTTTTTAAAATAGTCATACAATCAATTAGGTAATCGATGTATGAACTTCTGGGCTGAAATTACAAGTGTTTCTTAAGAACAACATCGATGTACACATCTGTGTATCACTCAAGATCAAGAAAATCCAAGAACATAATCAATTAGGCAATCGATGTGCACACATTGTAAGAGTGAAATTTTTGTTTAATACATCTGTGTACTAATCGATTGACTGATAACAGAATCTGTTTTATAAGTTTGTTTTGATCTTAACTGGCTTGAAAAGTGTGACTAACGAATCTATTTTGAAATATACCTATATAAGGACATTGAAAAACACTTTCTAAATAACAACTCATTCAAAATTTGAGATAAAACACACAAATATATAGAGAGAGCTTTTCATTAAAAATCTGAGTATTTTTCTACAGAGCTTCAAATTGTAATATTTGATTTCTTGAATCTGATTCAATCTTTTCGTATTATAAAAAAGAGTTAAGAGAGAAGGTTCTCTCACTAATTAAATCAAGAGTAGAAGGGACTCTTCATGCTGTGCAAGAGTAGAAGGAACTCTTGTGGGAATTGCAAGATTGCTTTGACTGGAAAAGCTGTCATTTGGGTAGAAGAAACCAAGAAGTGAAGCTTGTGTAAAGAATCTTGTAAATTGATTTTTAATAGTGGACAAAACTCACAGTCATGTGGGAACTGGATGTAGGTTACCAGAGGAGGTAGCTGAACCATGATAAATCTCAGTTTGTAATTTTCTCTATCCCTTAACTCTTTATTTGCTTTATTTTTTGAATGTATGAATTAAGCAATATGTTAGGGATGCTTGCATGATTTGATTAGTTTTTGATCTTGTTCATATCTGAAATCAATCTTATTGTTAATAGTTCTTTATAAGTTTTAAGTCTTGATAGAAATACATCTTGCAAAAACATATTTTAGTTTGTTAGTTGACAAAATCTTTTTCAAAATTATAGAAAAGAATCAGTTTTTGTAAAAAAGAAAAAAGTTTCAGAAACTTATCATACTCAATTCAACCCCCTTCTTGAGTATTACAAAGCCACAACTAATAGCATCGTATTAATGAGAATCTATGGAGGCTTCTAGATAGGACTGAGGTTCATGTAAGTGAAGCATGGTAGAAAAGCAATGATAATCACGAAGATAGATAGGTTGAGTTCTTACTCTAATAGGATGCTCAGAAGGAAAATAGGGTGCAATGACAAGTATAGGATTTACGTTTAGAACAACATCATCGGGAATGACTGGAACATCGAAAGTGACTAGAAGCTTACTAGAGGAACCTACATCTGAATCATTAGGAAAGAGATCAACAAAGGGCTTAGTGAAAAGAGGAGTTGAAATAGAAGGGATGGACTTGAATTAGGAGAGTGAGGAGAACATGGTATCTTCCCAGAAGACGATATGATGGGAGATACATATGCATTGAGAGATTGTATCCTAATAGTGATAGCCCTTATGCTTAGTGCCATAACCAAGAAAGCAATAAAGACGTACTTGGGGCTCAAGTTTAGTGTACTCATTGGGTTAAAGGAGAACAAAACAAGCACAACCAAAACTTTAGGAGAGTTGTAATATGGAGAAGTATGGTAGAGACATTAAAAGGGAGATACATCACCCAGAATAGAGGAAGGAAGACGGTTGATGACATAGACAACGATGAGAGTGACTTCATCCCAAACACATTCAAGACAAAAGGAGGAGATGAGCATAGCTCATATAGTGTCAAGGATATGACGATGTTTTTGTTAGCCATAGAAATTATCACCTAAGAGGGGGGTGAATTAGGTGATTACAAATTTTCAAAACAACTTTGAGAAATTATGCATTTTGATATTTTCAATCAACACATACAACGAAATAAGTCTAACAAAGATACAATTATTGTAGATTACTTAAATACAACTTGGGTTATAGTATAAATCAAGCAAATAAGCTAGATATCAAGTTCTTAAAATCAAAACATCAAGATGACACAATATGCAATAAATAAATATATTGCACCAAATATTGAAATTAAAGAGTGTAGGAAAAAGAGAATTAAACTCAAGAATTTATCCTAGTTCAGCCACCAACCACAAGTGGCTTACATCTAGTCCCCAAAGCTTAGCTTGAGATTTTCTTCACTATCTCCTAAACTTCACAGGTGCTAGGAAAATCTTTGTACAAGCAAGAACACTCCTCACACCTTGGGATACCTCACCCTTGTGCTAGAGTCTCCAACTCTTCAAGCTTCACAGGTGCTTGAAAAATCTTTACATTCAAAAGCACCCATAACACCTTTGGGATACCTCACCCTTTATGTTTGAGCCTCACTTTAAGGGATACCTCACCCTTTTCTCTCTTGAGGGATATTTCACCCTCTTACAATGATATTAAGATGAAGAGAAAGATTAGAAACTCTTACAAGAGTAGATATACAACTTGAAGAACAAAGGAATAAAAGGATTTTGCAATAAAGAGCTCAAAAATATGATTTTGATTGTTAAATGATCAAATCAAGTGTTCAAGGGTTGTAAAAGCTTCAAAAAACACTTATATATAGAGCCCAAGTGATAAAATAACCGTTAGTAGTGTTTAGAAATGATTTCTTATGAAAACTAGACGTTTATAGTCGTTGGGAACATTTCAGACTTGTGGTAATCGATTACATGGATGTTACAATCGATTACATGACTCTTAAAACATGTTATAAGCTTTCTGGGCAGGATGTAATCGATTACAAGGTTCATGTAATCGATTACATGACCTCTGTTTACTAAAAACATGTTTACAACATTTTGATGCTTGAAAAACGACTTCAAACACCCATAACTTCTTCATTTCTCATCCGTTTTAAGCAAATGACCACTCATTGAAAATATATTTGAGTCTATTTTCATATGCAACAATTTCATAACAAAAATTAAATTATTTTGAAAGTTATGATCAAAATATTAATCAAAGGTCAGTTTTTCAAAACTCAAACTTGACTATTTTTTTTATAGGTTTGAACTACTACCATGACTAGCTTTTCAGAACACGTTTCTTGGGCGTTTTAGCATTTAAGAACCATTTGTAAAGATTTAAAAACATATTTGAGCTCATTTCATGTAAAACCTCTATTTTTACATAGGAGAAAGCCTAGAAGAAAAATATATCAATTCTAGTCTTTAGGCTTCTTGATGGAATCCAAGCTTCCAAAAATTCATTCTCTTCAAATCTTGCAAATGCTTGGAACATCTTATCATTCTTATTCTTCTTGAGTTTAACATAATTGTGATATTTTACTTTCTTGTTGCAATACTTACTCTTGATACTTGGACTATTCTTTAAAGTATTGCTTACTTAAATAAACATAGTTAGTTCAAATTCATAATTCAATATCTTCATATGCATGATTCATAAATGTATAACTCTAGTTAGTCTAATATACATATAAGACTTTCATAGGCACATCCAAATAAGATATTTATTAATTACTAATAGATATGCTCTATATAGGATGCAACAAAGAACACTTTGCATATTTTCATTTAAATAGAGTCAAATTCAATATTAATTTAATACAACTTATATGACACATTATTGGATATATTCTATAAAATATGCTATAAAGAATATGCATGATTCTTATATGAAATATAACAAGATGGAGTACATAATCATGCGTGATCCAATATAATCTATTAAGCACATCTATGGAGCAAAAATATCATTCTTTTTATCTTGTATTTGTCATTATCAAAACTTAACATATTAAACTACTGGGGCAAACTTATTTCTACAATTTCCTCCATTTTGATGATAACAAATTACCAAAGAAAAATATGTTGACCAATATAGAAGAATAGATATTCGTGTAAGCATATCAAATAATAAGTACAAGAACATATTTTTCTTTCTAATTCTCACTCCTCCTATTTGACATTAACAAAAAGGCTTAGGAAGGAAAAATAATATTTTCTCTCCCCCTATAGATAAAGCTCATGTTGCTAAAAAAGAGTAAGATCATCAAAGCCAAAAGCTTCTTCAAAAACATATCTATCTCCCCCTCTTTGATTCTACATATGATTCAAGAATAGAGAGATGAAATAAGCATGCTTTCAAGATGTAAGATTATTCATGCAAAACTTGTCATATTTTGGTACATCAACATTTAGCATATGATAGTATTAAAATACTTTATGTAATTAAATAAGGATGTAAGCCAAGAGATATAAATAACTTAAGAGTTAGGCTCCCCCTCATTGAAGTACAAGATGGATAAAGTGAAATATGTATATCAAGACCATGTAAGAACATTACCATAAGTAATGCAAGGCAAAAGATACTTATTCTTGATCCATCAATCACAAACTATTTTAAGACTTCTCCCCCTTTCAAAAGAATTTCATAAGAACACATTACATTTTCAAAAGCATTTTAGAAGGGTTGAGAAGTTTTATATTAAAAACATATATTCCTTGAGAGTGATCAAAGCCAAGTTAAAAGAAAAACTGAAAGTACATCTCCTCTCTTTCTCATTGAACAAGAGCCTTGAGAAAATAAAATACTCAAAAGAACAAGGCTTATCTTTTGAAAAAACAAGATGGGCTCTATAGAACATTTCAAAAGATTTATTTGGAAGTTTTCTTAAACATTCTCTCAAGATTTAATAAAATTTTTCAAAGCAAATGAAGAAAGTACTACATTTATATCACATATCCAAAGATTTCCAAATTTTTAAGACAAATAGGAGGTGAAAATACTATCAAGGTCTTAAGACAAGTTCAATTGATTCTCAATGGCATGGAACTTGAAAAGCTTCTTTCAAACATAATAAGAGATTTTGCTTTAAAAAAAACTTTTTAATCAAACCACAAATTTTTTTCAAAACAAAAACATGATTCTCATAGGTGTTATTCCACTAAGAAACCATAGATCAAGAGAATCATAGATATCAAACATTTACCTTAATGAAATATACTATAGGGATCAAAGCATGTATAGAACTAATATCATACACCCTATATGCAATGACAAAATTAGCAAGTTAATATCCAATTAGGCACTTTATCAATGTTAAGCATACTTCTCATGGAAAGAAAGCATCTAATCACTTAAGATCAATTTATCAACAAGTATCATACAATCCATAACATATAGAGTACCACAATAGCTTAGGGATAGAGATACTTATTGATTTAGATAGAGAATGATGCTCCTTTAGAATGTTCTTCGTTTATTGGTCCTTTGAGTTTGAACTTTCTTCCATTGCGTATTCCATTCCACTGCACTTGAAGGAAGTCTCTTTTATCTTCCTCTTCATTTGACTCTTCTCTTTATCCATTTATGTTTGACATTTCAATATTTGATGGTGATATTTGAAACACATAGAAACACTTGCAAAGTTAACTCTAAAAGTTCTCTAAAACATAGGTTAGCATCAAATATCATTTAAGCTCATTTATAAGTATAATTTAGGTTGATATATAATGTAAAACATGTACCATATTATCAACCATGCAAAGTTAGTTCTAACGAGAACAAAAGAAGGATATATGCACTTGAATCCAAAAATATGGTTTAAGCAATTTAAGGCATGATTCAAGTTTATCAAGAAACATGATCATCATCAAAACTTATATAGGCATTTTAGGAAAAACAATGATCATGTTAGGCATGTTAAGGTAACACAACTCTCTACTTTTTCAAAGATCACATGATATTCAGTTTAAAGTATATAGAAGACTAAGAGATTGATATCACCAAAAGTGTATTCTTTGAATTTTTGTGGCCTTAAGGCTCCTTGAGAATGTTGTGGTTCTCCATGATGTTTTTCATTACTCTTGGAGAACTCAGACCACTTCAAATTTTTTCGACCTCAAGTAGCATAGTTGTATTTCACTTCAGTGCACGCTTGAGCTAATAGTCACCCTATAATATAATTCAAAGAACTTTCTTTGATATCTACTAATTTTGGATCCATAGGTATTAGTTATTGATTATTAATCCATTTATGCTCTCAAAAAGATTAATTTTTTCATAGTATGTAAATTGAGTACAACAAATTAAATAATCAATTACCATTACGCGCATAGCCAATAGCATGCTTACTTTCATGATATGTAGACAATTCAAAATATAGCAAGCATATCTAGGCATTGTAGAACCTTATGTACCAAGCTATATAACAAATTAATGAGCTATGGTATAATAAGAATTACCATAATCATGTGTTAAACATAATATTTAAATTTTATAAAGTACACATGATTTTATCCTTTACCTAAGGCTTACAAGGAATATACTTCATATTCATTGTCTTTTTAAGCGAATGTGCATAAGAGATAAAAACTTTTGATTCAAGTGATAGTGGCAGACAGTGATGGAAAGGTAGACGGCGGTGATCTGGAGCGGCGTCTGGATGGAAGTGAGTTCCCAGTGATAGTGGCAACTGGAAACACGACAGGGATGGTGTCTGTGAGCGAAAGAATTGGATCGAGAGCTTAGATGCTTTGATACCAAGTTAGAAATGGAAACAGGGAGACACTACAAGAATATTATAAATTAGCTACTAAATTTAGCTACAGAAAATTTTGGTAGCTAATCCGTAGCTAATTAGCTACGGATTAAATTTTCGTAGCTAAATTTCAAAAAACTTTTATCACACAAATAGCTATAGAGTAGCTACGGTTTAGCTACGAAAAATTTTGGTAGCTAATCCATAACAAATTAGCTACGGATTAGTTACGAAATAAAATTTTCTAGCTAAATTTTGAATCATAAAAAGAAAATTTTTATCAAACAAATAATTATAAAATTGCTATAATTTAGCTACGAAATTTAACTAAAAAAATTTATTTCGTAGCTAATTTATAGTTAAACCGTAGCTAATTTATAGTTAAGCCGTAGCTAATTAACTACGAATTAACTACCAAATTTTTCTGTTGCTAAATTTTAATTACATAAAAAAAATTGACCACATCAGCTCTCTTTACACGCGCCCATTCTAAAATTTCCTAAATCCTCAAAATCCCTCCTCCATCCTTCCATCCTTCCATCCCTCTTATTCTTTCTCTCTCTCTCAAATCCCTCCTCCCAGACCAAATCACGCTCAATCTCAATCTCAAATCGTTTCTTTCTTTCTTTCTCTCTTTCTCTCTCTCGTTATTGGCTGAATGCCTCTCCCACCAAGAGTCCTCAAATCCCCAATTCCCTCCCACGCCTATGGACCTTCGTTCCTTTCCAAATCCCACCCAAAACCTAGGTTGAGCATTTTCCTTCTCAACTGCCCCCACCACTCTGTTTTCGCCTGCAAGGGCCTCGAATTCGTCGTCCCCAAACCTGGCTCTTCCTCGCCCAGTTCCGTTGTCGTGCCCGATTGCAGGTTGAGGAGTGTCAGAGCCAAACACGTCGATGTTGCCACACTGGGTAATCTTTGCGTCGATATCGTCCTTAATGTCCTGCAGTTGCCCCCTCCTTCCGTCGAGGAACGCAAGGTATTCATGAAACGGTTGGCGTCTTCTCTAACTGACAAGGTTCCTCTCTCTCTCTCTCATCCCTAAATGGTTTCTATAACAGGATTATTCTCGTTTAAGACAGAAAGTTTGTACCTTTGGAATTAGCGCAAATTAATTTGATTTATGAATTCTTTGATTTCATCCATTTGTTTTGAATCAATTATAAGGCGAGAAATAACATGAGAATTTTGTGGTCTTGAAGTTAATTGAAGATTAAATCTAAATTGGATGGTTTGACATAAATTATATTTATAATTCTTCCTCTTGTGATGATTAAAATTAAAAAAAAAAACCAATATTGGAGAGTGCACTGTGGAGTGGTGCCTAGAACAAGCTCCTTAAGCTCCATGAAACTATAAACACTTTAGTTGTTATTGCATTAGCTGATCTTCCTGTCTGGTATTACTGTTTGTTAGCATAGTCCACTTACATATTGATGCAAACTTGTTATGTCAACTTGAATTTTGAATTTTTTTTTCTATCCATTATACTTTAAGAAATAAGATATCGTTGTTTGAGTCCTGAAGACTTAAATATCACTAAATATTTTCAATAACTAATAATATATATATATATATATATATATATATATATATATATATATATATATATAAAAGTTATCATTCCTGCATTTTTTAAAACCTTTTTTATACTTTTCCTATCATATTTATTTACAACAAATGATTTTGTTGTCTTGGATCCTATGGTTTTTGGTGTAGAAATATTAGGAAGCTAGTGGGAACTGCAATATGGCTATAGCAGCTGCAAGGCTAGGACTTGGCTGCATATCAATCGGTCATGTGGGTAATGAAATCTATGGGAAGTTTCTGTCGGATGTGCTTCATGTGGAGGGCATTAGTATGGTTGGGATGAGTAATAATGATGATGTTGTCAACAGCTCTAGTGCCTATTATGAAGCACTTCTATGTTGGGTTCTTGTTGATCCTTTACAAAGACATGGTTTTTGCAAGTAAAAATCATTTGTCTTGTAATTTTACATCACTATCTTGGTGGCTGTTATTTGTTCTCATATTTTTCTTAACGAAGGCCTGAACAATGAACATTTTTCTATATTAGTCGAGCTGATTTTAGCAAGGAGCCTGCATTCCATTGGATGAGCAAATTGTCCAAAGAAGTAAAAATAGCTATTAAAAATTCAAAGGTCTTATACTGTAATGGATATGGCTTTGATGAGCTCTCTCCTGGTATACTACTCTCAGCAGTGGAATATGCTATTGAAGTTGGCGCGGAAGAAGCATCAATTATTATACTGATATGCTAAATGGATATTTCATGGGCTCATGATTATTACAACTTAGTTCCAATGTTAATAGTCAATCAATATGGCGGGATCTAGATACCACTAGTTAGTGAATACTTGACAATAGATATCATAGTCTAGAATCTTCAATGTATAGGAACTACTTAAATGCATTGAACTTGATTTGCATGAGTACTTGATAAGATTGTTAGTTTGGAAAGGAAGGTATGAAAAAAGCAAAATATGCATGACTAGATCACCTTTATATCCTTAATTAACGATTAGACCATGTACTATTGTTAATTAGTAGCAATTGTAAGTTAATATATCCTAGCTTAAATAAAGGTTGCAGAAGGTCACATGGGGAATGGTCTTAAAGAAAGTCTAAAGTGGATAGAAAAACTTACATATGGAAGGGGATGTTGGAGAATTTTATTAAGAGTATATATTGGTGTACTTAAAGAATTCCCTTCATTCTCACAGGTTCCTTTTGGATAACTAAGGATAAAGACATGCATGAGAGAATTTCATGGAAGGTAATATATTCTATAGCACAATAATAGTACTTTTTCGCATCAAATATTGTTGGGGGTTAATACCGTGGAGTTTGGAATATGCCACAAAGCCCTAGAAGCTTCTCTTTGCAAACAAGCTAACAGGGAAAGCTCCCATTTGGCCACCCTTCCAAATGGATAAATTAAAGGTTGTTTAAAAATATCACTTTGCATTTAGATGCATGACAAGGACTCCATGTTATATGTCTCCATCTTTCAGTTTCTTGTTCTGATATTAAAGAATTCATATTCATATTCTGTGTTTATAAGGAAATTCTTAACCTTATGCAGTGGTTCCGTCATGCCTATTAAGTATGGGCATGTTTTGTTTGGAAAAAAAAGGATAATTTTTAAACTGAAAGTTTCCTGAAAAGGTTCATTTGCTTTTGTCAGTCAACAAGTCTAGAGTCTAATGGACCTTATTTGTTATTTGTCTCTTAGGTTTTTATTAAACATATGGTAGCAGTAGCATCTGCATGTGGGATCAAACTATGCCTAATTTGTAATATTTGTATAATTTAGTACTACAAACTATTTGTGCTATAATTTTTGCATTGCTTTTCGAGTGGAAGATTAATGTCATTTTAAGTGGATTTCTTCTTGACTATTATTTTTCACAGGAATTTGATTGTTACTAGATCAAAAGGTTAGAAACATAAGTTCCATGGATCTCTTTTGAAGCTTTAAGAAAATTATAAGACAATTAGCTAAATTTTTCCATCATAAAAATAAGGGAAATACTAATTTTATAGCTTTATTTTATAGTGAGTTCTGTTTCACTTGTGTCACATATTTAAATCTTTTGAAGCTTTAAGAAAATTATAAGACAATTAGCTAAAATTTCCCATCATAAAAATAAGGGAAATACTAATTTTATAGCTTTGTTTTATAGTTCACAATGCATATAAAGAGATTGATCCTAAGCCACTAATCATTGCACCTGGGGGTTTCTTTGATGCAAATTGGTTCAAAGAATTTATAAGCAAATTGGGTAAATCTTTGGATGTGGTCTCCTACCACATTTATAACCTTGGACTAGGTACCTTTCACTAAACAGGCTAATATTCATTCTGTTCTCCCAATTTCCATGAATTTGATTATACCTGAAAGCTACTTTATCTTATATATAGGAGTTGATGAGCATCTTGTGGAAAAAAATTCTCGATCCTTCCTATCTTGATGGAGAAGCAAGCACATTCAGAGGCCTAAAAAATATACTTGAAAGTTTAGCAACCTCAACAACAGCATGGTTTGGTGAGGCAGGAGGGGCTTACAATAGTGGCTATCATCTTGTATCTGATGCTTTTGTGTATAGTTTTTGGTTAGTGGTAACTCCTCGTGATTTATATAGCATTAAGGGTTCCTTAAAACTATTTTGGCTAATGTTATCATATCACAAACAGGTATTTGGATCAGCTTGGCGTATCAGCTGCTTATGACACTAAAACATATTGCAGACAGAGTTTGATAGGAGGAAACTATTGTTTACTCAATACTAATAATTTCCAACTAAATCCAGACTACTATAGGTAATAAATATTGAATTTCATTATTTTTTTCTCTTTGCTTAAGTCATGAGATGGGAAAAAAAAATTTGCAAGCAAGACGTGCATTCTTCAATTCACAATTCCTATACTGAAGAATGAGCAGCATAACTGTGGATTGACATGGTTCAACATTAGTTTGTCATTCTTCTTGAGCTGATATGAACCCACATGTGCTATTTTGCTTCATTAATTGCTTAACGTACAGTTTTGGCTACTTTGTAAAGGACCACATTTCCAATCCAATAGAATAAAGGGATCTCATTTCAAGTAGATCCACAATATTTCATGGTGAGGACTATGTTATAAAGTTTATGTGGTAATGTGCTTTCTTCTTTGCAGTGCTATTCTTTGGCACCAACTCATGGGAAGATGTGTACTGTCAACTACCTTCTCTGGGACAAACAAGATAAAAGCTTATGCATACTGTGCAAAGCAATCCGTGAGTGAAATTTTGTATCATTATGATTATCAAGTGGATATATACTATCTGTGAAATCTAATTTAATACTCTATCTTACAAAATGGAATCACAATACTATTGATCAACCTGGATAGCAACACAACTGTTGAAGCAGAAGTGACCTTGAATAGCACCACAAGTTTGTGGCATAGAAAGATGTCTGATAATCCAAAAGTGAGGGAGCTGCATCTCTATTTTACAGGAAAAATAGCAAGAGAAGAGTACCTTCTAACTCCACAAGATGGGAATATACATAGCCAAATCATGGTAGTAAATAGAAACACTCTAATAGTAAACTCATATGGTGATATTCCTCCTTTGAAGCCTCTATATGTAAACTCATCAAACCCAATAAGGGTTGCTCCTTTCTCTATTGTATTTGTCCATATACCAGATGCTGTTGTTATAGCTTGTAGCTAGCTAGGCTGCACTAGGTGAAACCAAAAATTAGGTGATTGATCAAATTGAAAGGAAAATATCTTAGTTTCCAATTTCTTGTTTAAGAAATATTTATTTTATAGCTTTATTTTATAAACATGCCAAAGATTTTGAAATTCATAGGCGTGAGGTGATCAAATTTTAGAAATCCTGCAGATGTTTTTACTTTTGTTGTAAGTCCATTTGTTGTCAAGCTTCCTGCTTAAGCAAAAGATTATTGGAATTTGTATTTTGGTTTGATTTGGGCCTGGTAATCTTATAATTTGTGTATAATAATGGTCTTCTCTTATTCCCATAAAACAATTATGTAATGCAAATTAAAAATGCTTTCGTTTCTGCTATTTTGCTTTTGTATGCATTGCTATGATGTGAGGTTACATTCAAATTTGACTTGCCATAATAGTTGCTCTGATATTCAACAATAATAAAAGGTTAAGGAATACTTCTAAGAGGATAAGTACAATGAATACTTCAAATTTGACTTGCATTTACAAAGGCTGAGTTGAGAAGTACAAAGGCAGAGGAAAAGGAATACTTCTAAAAGAAACTAGAAAGAGAATAAAAAGAACGTTACTACCTCGCCAATATCATTATCAAGGTACACTACCTGTCCTCAAAGTTAATGTCAGTGTGTTACTCATTTCAATTAGATGTGCCTATTGTAATTATTTGCTTGATAAATTTGTAAATAGAACGTTACTTAGTATTTATGAATTGCATTATTTTGGTGAAATTAGATGATTATAATTGATCATTACTAGAGAAATAGAATGAAGGCGTAACTTATGCAATGAAAATCTTCTCATGCGAAAAACCTTTATATTTCTTGAAGTTTTTAGACATGCTGGCAGTCAGTAGTATTACCATGTTGGAGATTCACGGCATTAGCATATTAGTCAATATATTGTTATTGTTCACCCTGCTTTCTTAAGAATTAGGTATCTTCCTCTTGTGACCTGGTTCTTGACCTTTATCTTTGCTATATAAACTATAGAGTATATACAGCATAGAGGTTTGATCATGTGTTATTCTGTTGGCCCCACTTATTTAAGGATTAAGACGTTTGAGTAGCTGTAGCATATCTTTTTTGCTCATTGCAAGGTTACTTGTCTTCTGTTAATCAATGAATAGACTTTTCTAGTTTAAGATGAACATTCATACATTTACCATGCAACTTTTTATATCTTGAGCATAATTCTTGACATTTGTGGTAATTTGTGGTTTTTACATGGTTTTTGTCAGTGCAATAGCTCTTGGTGTTTTGAATTTCATTGGGTCTATTTTTGGTGATCTCACTGAATCAATGGTTAAACGTGACGTGAGTGTGAAAGACTCTGGTTCCCTAATACCTGGTCATGGTAATTACTCTTATTAATGCTTCTGTAAGAAATGCTTTATTTATTTGATATACGAAGAAATTTTACTGGAGAGTAAAGAAAAATAACAATGAAGGAGTTGGATAAAACATCCTGCTGAGTCCTTAACAATGGTACAAGATCATTAGAGTTTAAATCTCACCCGTTGATAGTTTAAAACTTGATATATTATCAGTAAAGAAAAAGTATCACAACATCATTAGAGTAATTAAGGTATTTTATTGGCATTCATAGATCTAGCTATTGTTCATCCTCACAGGTTGGTGATTCCTCCTGTACTATTCTGACACAAGCCATAAAGAAAGCTATTAATGAAGCGATGACTTCCTTTGTCTAGACGCAGCTGGTGCCCATCCTCCGTGAGATTGTTGGCGCCTAAGCAGGAAGTGGTGTGCCGTAGACACCATCACAAAGCGATGCAGTTGGAGATGATCATGAAGTTGATGATCATAAGGTGGTTAACTTGGATTGATTAGTTGTGTTTGTTGATGATAGGACTAATTTATTTAGAACTATTTATATTAATTTAGACTTATTGAATAGTTATCCTTTCTTTGTAGAACATGTTTTGATCTTATTAATGCAATTATGATATTTTGTTGCTTTGTACAACTTATTTGTTGGGTTTTTCTATTTGGATTAAAATATTTATATAGGTATAATTTTAAAATATATCAATTATTATTATAAAATTAATTTTGGTTAGCTAGGGAATAGTTACAGAATTGCTACGGATTAGCTACAGAATTGCTACGGATTAGTTACGGAATTGCTATGGGTAATTGCTAGGGAATAGCTACGGAATTGCTACAGATAATTGTTACGAATTAGCTACAGATTTGTTACAGATTTGGTAACATAATAGTTAGGAAATAACTGCGAAATTATTAGGGATAATTAGCTACGGATTTGCTACAGAATTGTTACAGATTTTGTAATATAATAGTTAGGAAATAGCTACAGATTTGCTACAAATTGTTAAAATCAGCTGCAGATTAACTACGAAATTGCTACAGAATTTTTCATAGCTAATTACCTACGAAAATGAAGGAAACTCTAAACGAAAATTAGCTACAACTTAACTTTGAATTAGCTACAAAAATTTAAAAATTAGCTACGGATTAGCTACGAAAATATTTGGTAGCTAATTAGCTACGGATTTTTCCGTAGCTAATTTGTGAAATTATTGTTGTGAGAAAAGGACTGATAAAGTTGTGTATATTTTTGAATGAATTGTATACATGAGGGTTAGCCTTTTATTTATATAAGAAGGCTACTATATAGAAAAAAATAAAAAAAATAATTATATATGAAATTAATTACAATTTCAATCATAATCAATCATAATCTCAATCACGCTAACATATGAGATTCCAACCTAAAACTAATTAGTATCAAGTGAAGTGACATAACAGGTATATAAACCGCACCCGAAAAATTGAGACAAGCGATGTAGGACTCTAGTACCCCCTCCACAAATGTCTGGCTGGAACAGGCGAGCATAGCGGAATAGGCAATGGAGAGAGCCTAGTAGAATAGGTGATAGAGATGAGATCTTGACTCTGATACCATGTGAGATCCCAACCTAAAATCAATTAGTATCAAATAGAGTGACCCAACAGGTATGTAAATTGCATCTGAAAGATTGAGGCAAACAATGTTGGACTCTAATACTCCCTCCACAAATGCTTGGCCGAAACAAGCGAGCCTAGTGGAATAGGCGATAGAGAAGCAGAATAGGTTACAGAGATGAGATCTTGACTCTGATACCATGTTAGATTCAAACTTAAAACTAATTGATATTAAGTGGAGTGACCCAATAAGTATATAAACTGTCCCCAGAAGATTGAGACAAACGATGTGAGACTCTAAAGTGTAACCAGTCACATCTTAAAAACTTGAATTATTGTGTTACAAGACCTTGCCCGTGGTTGTGCTCAACCGGACAAAAATATAAATATGAAATCTAGAGGAAGAATGGTGCATCGAGTTTATATCCATATAGCCTACATATACTCATAGAGCAAGTTACTATTGAATATTGATGGTTGTTTTCAACCAGCATATAAAATAGGTGTCATGAGTTGCAACCCACAACCTATTACTTTTCTCTTCAATGATTGAAAGGTGGACATATACGCAAATAGACATGTTAGTTGCGCTTATTGTACAAGCATCATAAAACAAAAAATAAAAATAAAATGTGTATAGAGTGTCTTTTATACAATTTTTGTTCATAAATTATGCACAAATTACTATTCAGCAATTAGCTTTCGGAATTCGAATCAAGCAATTTCTCTTTCATATTTCATCCGAATGTGTAACCCAAAATAGTACTGCAACGTTCGTATTTGGTCTAAAATTTAACATTTCATCAGCCTATGAAGCATATGGGCACTACTTTCTAGTGTATCCCTTTCAGTTCATCTAGTTCAAGTTAAAATGCACGACTCACTACCAGAAGTACTAGAAGGAAATTTAGGAATATCTATTAATTGCTGTTGACATATACAACTCAAGAGACAAAGAGAAGGAGGATTTTATTAGTGCAGGAACAGCCTTCTCATGGGTTCACATGGAATGTCTAATACGTGTTGCTAGATGATCGTTGATCGAATTTCTTATGTTCTCCAAGGAAAAAGAGGCAAGCTTCAATTTATTAGTCTCAATCTTGGAGCCAGTGTCATGGAAAAAAGTTTTTGTCATTTTACTTGAAATTAAGTTTTCAGAACGAGCTAGAGTATTCAATCACCCATTGTCTTTCTCAATACATAGGCACATGACACCAACACCGACTGCTGCAGCCTCAATACCCCAAGCTGCCACAGTGCCACTGTCATATTTTTCCTGCCGTGCTCCTTTATCCAATGCTATTATAAAATGTCTAGCATGGCAAAGGGATAGTACGGACAACACAGTACTCAGTCATCAATGTATTCAACTCAGTCATCAATGTATTCAAGCTAGGGAGCTTTGAAACGAAAGAAACGAATCTCTGGAGCTTGTGCTCGCTACTACGGAGACATTGGCATTGCGTTACTGACAGAGTTTGTGGACGTAATTTGGGCAGAACACAATATATTTTCCTTTTTGAAAAAAAAAATAATATTAAAGGAAGAGGAAGTTGTCTGATTCTGAAATTAACCACAAACCTTATAGAGAGAATGAGAGGTTATCAATAACAGGAATCACTTTTTTTTTATGATCACTACTAGAAAAATTGGATTTATCCGTCTTTAAATTGTTAAAATTCCATCTCTAATATTTTAGAGACAAAATTAAAGATAGAAATATATCCGTCGATAAAAGTGGCGTCGCTGGTTATTTGAGACAAAAAATTTAATTAAGTCTCTAATTAGAGATGGATTTTTATGCCATCTCTAGCTAAAATTTTTGTCTCTAATTAGAGACAAAATTTGTCAAATTTTTAAAAAAAATATAAAAGTAATTAAATTAGAGACGAGACTGTTTAATGTTAAAATGTCTATCTCTAAACAATGCAAATTTGGTTACTAATAATTTTCTCAAAATAAAGTAGAGACGAACATAGTCCGTCTCTAAAATATAGAGACTACACATTTTCATGTCTAAGTTTTATATTGATTGAGTAAGCAAATTGTTAATTACGAACTCTTAATTTGGAATACTTGTTTGTATAAGTCTGCTGGTGAATAAGCTGCATCCAAACCATTAATCATTTTTCAACTAAGGGCAATGGCCAGAAGCCTAGCAACATCGTAGATAGGCTTCATCCAAACCACTTAACATCAATTGTTAATGTGGGTAGCACATAAAACATTATACCATAAGATTGCCAACAATGTCAAAGAATCATTAGAATATATTATAGAATTGTCTTTGCCCCAATAGTTTCATATGTTAAGTTTTGATGATGACAAATATAAGTCAAAAAGAATGATGCTTATACTTCATAGATGTGCTTAATAAATGATAACTGCATTACAAAATAATATTGATCATGTCACATAAATGTGCTTAATGAGATATATTGTATCATGTATGATTATGTACTTTATCTATTTATATTTCACTTAATAATCATGTAATGAGATATGTGTAACATTCTTCATATAATACATCTAATAATGCTTTATATGAATTATAATGAATTAATATTAAATTTGAGTCTATTTAAATGAAAATATACAAAGTGTTCTTTGTTGCATCCTATATAGATATATCCATTAGTAATTGATAAATATCTTATTTGGATGTGTCTATGAAAGTCTTATATGCATGTTAGACTAATTAGAGGTCTACATTTATAAATCATGCATATAAAGATATTGAATTATAAATTTAGATTAACTATGTTTGTTTAAGTGAGCAATACTTTGTAGGATAGTTCAAGTATCAAGAGTGAGCATTGCAACAAGAAAGTAAAAGATCACAATTATACTCAACTCCAAAAGAATGAAAATGATAAGATGTTCTAAACATTTGCAAGATTTGAAGAGAATAAATTTTTGGAAACTTGGATTACACCAAGAAGCCTAAGGACTAGAATTGATGATAGCAAGATCAAGTCCAAGTTCTTCAAGAATAGCTTATAGGACTTAAATCTTATGTAAAAGTAAATGAGAATCACACAAAACTCAAATATGTTTTAACATCTTTCAAAATGTTTCTTACATGTTAAAATGCCCAACAAATATGTTTTGAAAACATAGTCTTGGTGGTAAATCAAATCTATGAAAAATAGCCAAGTTTGTGTTTTGTAAAACTGACATTTAGTTACTCTTTTGATCATAACTTTCAAAATACTTTGAGTTTTATACTGAAACTTATTTTATATGAAAATAGACTCAAACATCTTTCCAATGAGTGATCATTTGTTTTAAACGAATAAGAAAAAAAGAAGTTATGACCATTTAAAGTTAGTTTTCAAAACCATAATGCAATAACCAATTATGGATTTTTCATAACAGGTTATTCACCAAGTCAAGAGCATTTTTCATGTTTTTAAAGCTCCTAACCGATTACGCCATTTCCCTAATTGGTTATTGAGCCAATTTCTAAAGCTCCTAACCAATTAGGTCATTTCCCTAATTGGTTATTGAGCCAATTTCTAAAGCTCGTAATCGATTAGGTCATTCTCCTAATTGGTTATTTGATAAGTCAGAGACATTGCTTCTTTGTTTCTGAAAGGCCTAACTAGTTAGGCAACTTATATAATCGATTATTGAAATAGAACAGAGGCGCTACTTATGTCTTTAAAAAGGCCAATAACTGATTAGGCCAATTGTGTAATCGATTATTGAGTAAAATAGAAAAGTAATTTTTCAATTTTAACATATCATAACCGATTAGTGTTTTGTTGCTAACCGGTTATGCATGACTAAATAACCGGTTACTCAATATTAATAATCTTGTATCTGGGATAGCAGAAAACATTTTCGAATAGCTCTATTGGAGCATTTAATGCCCCCAACAACCACCATCGGCTCTAAAAAGCTTTGGGCTATAAATGAAAGTGTTTGGGCATCAAAGAAATGTAGGAGAATAATTTGAAAATCACTCTTGAGTATTAAAATCGTGTTTCACTATCTATTTCTCCAAACCCCTGTTTTGAGTTTTAAAGTGTGAATCCTCGATACTCATAGAGTTTCAATTTGTATTATCCACACTTGAGATAGTTTCATTTTATCTACACTTTGTTTAATCTATAAAGAGGGTGGGGTATCCCTTGATAGTAAAGAGCCTGAGGTATCCCTCAAAGGTTGTAAAGGGTGAGGTATCCCTATTTTGAGGCTCAAACACAAGGATGAGGCATCCCAAGGTGTGTTGAGTGCTCTTGGTTGTAAAGGTTTTTCAAGCACCCGTGAAACTTGAAAAGTTGGAGACTCTAGCATAAGGGTGAGGTATCCCAAGGTGTGAGGAGTGCTCTTACTTGTACAAAAGTTTTCCTAGTAGCCGTGAAATCTAGGAGTTAGTGAAGAAAATCTCAAGTTAAGCTTGAGGACTGGATGTAGGTCACAAGTGGTTGGAAGCTGAACTAGGATAAATATCGTGTTTGCTTCTCTCAACTCTATCTCCTTTACATTTGTGTCTTAATTATATTTGCTTGAGTTGAATTTGATATCTAGTTTATTTTCTTGATTTATCCTGTAGCCCAGTGGTATTTGAGAAATCTCTAATAGTTGTATTTTTGTTAAACTTATTCCACTACATGTGTTGATTGAAAATATCAAAATGTATAATTTCTCAAAGGTGTTTTAAAAATTTGTAATCACCCAATTCACCCCCCTCTTGGGTGATGGTTGCCATGACTAACAAGTGGTATCAAAGTTTCGTGCTCTACTGAAACCTTAACTGCTTAGAGTTAAAGATTTTTGTTTGTTTGGCAACCATTGAAAGCTTTTCAAAATAGAAAGTTTTGAAATTGATAAATCACCATTCTTTGATGGTGTGCATTTTGTTTATTGGAAAGCTAGAATAGAATTTTATATGCAGTTTATTGATATTGATTTGTGGGATATTGTGCTTGATGGATTTACATGCAAACCAAAACAAACTTGGAATGCCTATGACAAGAAATGCTTTTCATTGAACATTAGAGCTATGTAAATCTTGAGAAGTGGTTTGAATGATGAAGCTTATGCTAAAATTAAGAGTTGCTTTAATGCTAAAGATATATGGGATACTCTTGATGTTATTTATCTTGCTAACAATGATTTTTTTGCATAAAGTTGTACATAGAGAGCAAGAAGAACAAAATTCATTGAAGGAAGCTCGTCATGAAAAATGTCCTCAAAAATATGTTCAAAGAATATGAGCTCAATGCCTCTTGGTGATGATGGTGCTCAATTTGAAGAAGAGGCAAAGCAAAACAAAATTGAGAAAGAAGATGTTCTTGAATCATTGATGAACAATAATGAGGAAGACAATGATTCCCTTAAAGAGCCAAGTATGCTAGAAATTGAGACTACTTCATATATGGCTAAAAAGGACTTTGAGATAAATAATGCTAAACTAGATTATAGTCCTTTCTATTATGAGCTACAATGTGTATATGATGAATTATATGATGATTTGTTGAATTTAGAAAAGAAAATTTTATGTTGTTTGGAAAACATTTCTTCCATTGAAAATGAAATTGAGATTTTAAAAAATGAATATGCTTTTCTTGATGAGAAAATGCTTTTGAAATGTGAAACCTTAACTTGTGAAAAGTGCATTGATTTAGAAAATCAAGTTGAAGACTTATATTTCGAATTTGCCAAAACTAATGATTCTAATTGCTTGCATTCCATGTTTGTTAATAAGAATGAAATTGATGTTACTCAACATAGAATTTCAAGTAAGGCTTGTGGCAAAAATAGCATAGAATGTAATAACAACCAAAGGCTCAAGTTTTTCAAAAATGATCTTCAAAGGACTAAGCCATCATTGAATTCAATTGTTTACAATTTTTGTGATCATTTAGAACACATTTCTCATTTATGCAATTATAGAAGAAATCTTTATATGAGAAATAGTATGGTATGAGTTCCTAAAGATCTTAAAGGCCCTAGTACTAACATTCAAGGATTCAAGATGAAGTGGGTACCAAAATGTCCTCATAGTGTTTCAATTATGTAGAAAATTTCTCAAAAGGATAGATAAATTGGTCAAGTGAAGAAGGAATCATCAAGGAGAATGTTTCCAAAGCCCAATGGTAGAAGTTTTGGAAGGAAGATGGCTTCAACCAAAGCTTCTCAAGTACAAAATGTGAAACTTGCAAAGTTTAAAACACCAAGAGAGAAGCAATGGGTAAGGGAAAGAGTTTCCTTGATTACCAAGGCCAATGTATCAAAAGCTTTTATCTCTTATGCACATTCACTTGTAAAGTCAATGAATTTGAGGAATATTCTTTGTAGGCCTTAAATGATTGATAGAATCATGTGTACTTAGTAAAATTTAAATATTATGTTTAGCGCATGATTATGTGCATCCTTATTGTACTATAGTACATTAATTTATTATATATCTTAGTACATAAGGTTCTACAATGCCTAGGTATGCTTGCTATGTTATGAATTGTCTATATATATCATGAAAGTAAGCATGCTATTGGCTATGTACTTAATGATAATTGATTATTTAACTTGTTGTGCTCAATTTACATACTATGAAAAAATTAATTTTTATAAGAGCATAATGGATTAATAATCAATGACTAACCTTTATGGATCCAAAATTAGTGGATACCAAAGAAAGTACTATGAATTGTGTTGTAGGGTGACTATTAACTCTAACATGCATTGAAGTGAAGTGAAACTATGCTACTTGAGATTCGGAAAATTTGAAATAGTTCAAGTTCTCCAAGAGTCATAAAGACTTGAAACTTGAAAGTTGGAATCACCTACATAAACTCAAAGAGTACATTTTTGGTGACATCAATCTCTTATCCTTATTTATGCTTTAAATTGAATATTATGTGATATTTGGATAAATAGAGATTTGTTTTTATGCCTTAACATGCCTTAAGTTGTGCTTTTCTAGCATTATGTTTTAAAGTGTCTTTACATATGTTAACATGCTAGATATGCACACATTTTTCTTGGAATAACATGTTATGTTAATATCTTTATTCTTGAGCTTGTGACCAATTCTCTTTGTTTAAATATGAAAATTCATATGCTCATAAGTAGTTATAATCCTTTCTCTTTGATACTTAATTGTCTTATATACTTACTTAGAGATTGAAAAATTAAAAGTTATATGTCTTCTTGTTTAAAATTGCTTGATATGTTCATATCTTGAAAACAAGAAGTAAATAATTCATTTTGTGTTTTGAACTTGTCTTTGAACTTCAATGATTTTTTACATTAAAGTATATCTTGAAATGAATGATAAATGGTTTCGAAAAGTTATAGTTCCATGATTTTTCAATTCTTGCATTACGATAATGAACTTTTTATTCTTGATTGGCATGTGTGCATACTAGTATTCCTTACTTGATATTATATACCATACATGATCATTGTTTGCTCTAAAATGTTTATTTATGTTTTGATGATGATCAAGCTTTTCTTGATAAACTTGAGTCATGCCTTAAAATGCTTAAACTATTTTTTTTTTTTTGGATTCAAGTGCATATGTGCTTCATGCATTCTTGTTAGAGCTAACTTTGCATAATTGATAATGTGATACATGTTTTACATTATATATCAACCTAAATTATGTTTGTAAATGAGTTTAAAAGATATTTGATGCTAACCTATGTTTTAGAGAACTTTTAAAGTTAGCTTTGCAAGTGTCTCTATGTGCTTCAAAATATAGCCATCAAATATTAAATTGTCAAGCATAATTGGATAAAGAGAAGAGTTAAATGAAGAGGGATATGAGGAGACTTTCTTTAAGTGCAATGGAATGTAATACTCAATGGAAGAAAGCACAATCTCAAAGGACCTATAAATGAAGAACATTCTAAAGAAGCATAACTCTCTATATAACTGAATAAGTATCTCTATCCTTAAGCTATTATGGTATTTTTTATGCTATAGATTGTATGATACTTATTGATAAATTGATCTTAAATGATTAGATGATTTCCTTACATGAGAAGTATGCTTAGCGTTGGCAAAATGCCTAATTAGAAATTAACTTGCTAATTTTGTTATTGTATATAGGGTGATTGATGTTAGTCCTATACATGCTTTGATCCGTATAGCATATTTCATCAAGGTGAATGATTGATATCTATGATTCTCTTGATCTATGGTTTCTTAGTGGTATAACACTTATGAGAATCATGCTCTTATTTTGAAAAGAATTTATGGTTTACTTAATTTTTTTAAAAAAGTAAAATCTCTTATCACATTTAAAAGAAGCTTTTCCAATTCCATCTCCTTGAGAATCATTTGAACTTATCTTAAGACCTTGAAAGTATTATCACTTCCTAATCATCTTGAAAATTTAGAAATCATTGGATATGTGCTATAAATGTAGTGCTATCTTCTTTTGCTTTGAAAAGTTTTATTAAATCTTGAGAGAATATTTAAGTAAGTTTCCAAATAAATCTTTTGAAATGTTCTATAAAGCTCCATCTTGATAATTCAAAAGATAAGTCTTGTTTTTCAAAATATTTTTTTTCAAGGCTCTTGTTCAATGAAAAAGAGAGGAAATGTACTTTCATATGTTCTTTTGACTTGGGTTTGATCACTCTCAAGGAATATGTGATTTTAATATAAAACTTCTTTACCCTTGTAAAATGCTTTTGAAAATATAATGTGTCCTTATAATATTCTTTTTGAAAGAGGGAGAAGTTTTCAAAATAATTTTTGATTGATGGATTAAGAATAAGTATCTTTTGTCTTGCTTTACTTTATTGTGATGTGTTTATATGGTCTTGGCATACATTTTTCTCTTTATCCATCACGTGCTTCGATGAAGAGAGCTTATCTTCTTTTCTTATAACTCCTTATAATTATATGTTGATTTATAATTATTGTTTATCCTTTTTATCTTATATATCTTTCTTTTATGTACTCGTTGACTAAGAATATATGCATAATTATGTTAAACTATTATGTTTTATATTTTGATAATATGTATATTTTGAAGGAGAGCCTAATTCTTAAATTATTGTTTATATTTCTTGGCTTACATCCTTGTTTGACATGAAGTGTTTTATTGTTAATACTATTAACATGTCAATGAAGACCATATTTTATTCTCTTTCCCTTTATCAATGAAAGAATGTAAACATTTTTAAACTTCATATATTTTGATTCTTTCATTGAGAAATGCTTGATATATGGAAAGTTGTATGATCTTTTGTTTGAAAACCTTAATTCCATGATCTTACATCGATATTTTGTAACTTTTATCATGTCGTACTTATTTATCATATGGTATACAAGATATTATATGTTAGACAACATTTTTTAAGCTTATTGGTATTATATGCTAAATGTTGATGTACCAAAATGTGACAAACATTGGATGAATAATCTTTTATATCTTGAAATCATGCTTGTTTCATCTCTCTATTCTTGAATCATATGTAGAATCAAATAGGGGGAGATAGATATATTTTTGAATAACTTGAAGAAGTTATTGGTTTTAATGATCTTACTTTTTTTGCCAACATGAGTTTTATCTATAAGGGGAGAGAAAATATTATCTTTCCTTTTCTGAGCCTTTTCATTGATGTCAAATAGGGGGAGTGAAAACTGAAAAAAAAATGTTCTTGTGCTAATTATTTGATATGCTCATATGAATATCAATTCTTCTATATTACTCAACGTATTTTTCTTTGGTGATTTGTTATCATAAAAAAGGAGGATATTGTAAAATTGTCTTTACCCTAATGGTTTATTAGTATGTTTAGTTTTGATAATGACTAATACAAGTTAAAAAGAATAATGTTTATGCTTCATAGATGTGCTTAATAGATGACAAATGCATTACAAAAGGATATTGATCATGTTACATAGATATTCTTAATGAGATATATTGTATCATGCATGATTATGTACTTTATCTAGTTATATTTCACTTAATAATCATGCAATGAGATATGTGTAACATTCTTCATATAATATATCCAATAATGTTTTATATGAGTTATAATGAATTAATATTGGATTTGACTCTATTTAAATGAAAATGTACAAAGTGTTATTTGTTGCATCCTATATAAATATATCCCTTAGTAATTGATAAATTTCTTATTTGAATGTGTCTATGAAAGTCTTATATGCATGCTAGACTAGCTAGAGTTCTACAATTATAAATCATGCATATAAAGATATTGAATTATGAATTTAGACTAATTATATTTGTTTAAGTGAGCAATACTTTGTAGGATAGTCCAAGTACCAAGAATGACCATTACAACAAGAAAGTAAAAGATCACAACTATGCTCAACTCAAGAAGAATGAAAATGACAAGATGTTCCAAGCATTTGCAAGATTTGAAGAGAAGAAGTTTTTGGAAGCTTGGATTACATCAAGAAGCCTAAGGACTAGAATTGATGATAGCAAGATCAAGTCCAAGTTCTTCAAGAATAGCTTATAGGACTAAGATCTTATGTAAAGGCAAATAGGAATTACACTAAGTTTAAATAAGTTTTAACATCTTTCAAAGTGTTTCTTACATGCTAAAATGCCCAACAAACATGTTTTGAAAAGCTAGTCTTGGTGGTAATTTAAATCTTTGAAAAATAGTCAAGTTTGTGTTTTGTAAAAATGACCTTTGGTTACTATTTTGATCATAACTTTCAAATACTTTGAGTTTTGTTCTGAAACTTTTTCATATGAAAATAGACTCAAAGATCTTTCTAATGAGTGGTCATTTGCTTTAAACGGATAAGAAACAAAGAAGTTATGACCATTTAAAGTCAGTTTTCAAAACTAGAGTGCAATAACCGATTATGGATTTTCCATAATCAGTTATTCACCAAGTTAGGAGCGTTTTTCATGTTTTTAAAGCTCCTAACCGATTACGCCATTTCCTTAATTGGTTATTGAGCCAATTTCTAAAGCTCCTAACCGATTAGGTCATTTCCCTAATAAGTTATTAAGCTAATTTCTAAAGCTGCTAATCGATTAGCTCATTCTCTTAATTGGTTATTTGATAAGTTAGAGGCATTGCCTCTTTGTTTCTAAAAGGCCTAACTAATTAGGCAACTTATATAATCAGTTATTGAAATAGAATAGAGGCACCACTTATGTCTTTAAAAAAACCAATAATCGATTAGGCCTATTATGTAATCGGTTATTAAGTAAAATAAAAATGTAATTTTTTAATTTTAACATATCATAACCGATTAGTGTTTTGCTGCTGATTGATTATGCTTTACTAAATAATCGGTTACTGAATATTAATAATCTGTTATCTGGGATAGCAAAAAATATTTCCCAACAGCTCTATTAGAGCATTTAATGCCCTTAACAATCACCAATGGCTCTAAAAAGCTTTGGGCTATAAATAAAAGTGTTTGGGCATCAAAGAAATGTAGGAGAACAATCTGAAAATCACTATTGAGCATTAAATTTGTATTTCACTATCTATTTCTCCAAACCCTTATTTTGAGCTTTAAAGTGTGAATCCTTGATACACATAGAGCTTCAATTTGTATTATCCACTTTTAAGAAAGTTTCATTTTATCTACACTTTGTTTAATCTGTAAAGAAGGTGAGGTATCCCTCTAGAGAAAAGGGTGAGGTATCCCTTAATTGTAAAGAGAGTAACGTATCCCTCAAAAGTTGTAAAGGGTGATGTATCCCTGTTTTAATGCTCAAGCACAAGGGTGAGACATCCCAAGGTATATTGAGTGCTCTTGGTTGTAAAGATTTTCCAAGTACCTGTGAAGCTTGAAGAGTTGGAGGCTCTAGTGTAACATCCTAATACCAATATCTCAGTATATACGTCATACAAGGAGATACTTAGCACTACAATGTCACTACATATATGCTAATCATATACTATATCCATAATATTCGTTGGAAACACTATAGAGAGCCATATGGAATGCGGAATGCAATATTTATAACATAATGTATCAAAATTACTTATACATCACTAGCCTTAGTAAATACTTGAAGTATTAGATAACTCTATACATTTCAAAAGAGATACTAAAAGTACAATAATTGAAACATACAATATAAACTAATTTAATCTTTAGCTTCTTTCTTCTTCTTACCCTTGAAAGAAGTTTCACCTAGAATTACATGATACACAGCGAGGTGAGAAATTATATTCTCAGTATGAGTAATCAAAACCAGTTATACATAACATAGATAAATCATAAATTTTTAGAGTTATAGATCAATTAAATGTATGCTACCTTGAACCACCAAATTAGAGTTACAAATTCTTATGTATGAAATGTATGCTACCTTGAACCACCAATGTATACTGTTCCATTAGTTCATTTCTTAGATTTTAGCCATTCCAATCTAGTTTCTAAGTGATTCTAAGTCCCTAATCAGTTCTTAAACACATAGGAATGATCAATCACAAACTGAAACCTCTTAATTTGAATTAAAGCACCAAAATCACCTATAGGGTGACCTAACCCCCCTTTTGTGAATCCAAGATCCAAATGAGATATTCAAGGCTTCTAACTTCAATTAATGCTATGACCAAGTCATCAATGATCAAAGAAACTCCATCATACAAGTAAAACTCATCAAACACCTCAAGAACACAAAATGACCTATTGAGCACCAAAGTGCATCAAAGGAGAAAAAAGTGAAAGGAAGTGAATATGAACTTAAATACCCTTACCTTTGGAGTTGTGAAGATGAATTAAACTTGGTTGGATCCTCAAGTCTTGGCTTTACCCTTGGCTTTCTTCTTTTTCTCTTCCTTTTACTTGGTCATTCTTTCCTCTTCTTTCTCTTCTCCTCTCACGGTTTCTGCTTCTATTTGTGAAGCCAAAAATAGCCGTGAATAAGACTTATAAAGAGGGTCTAAAAGACTCATATAACCCTTAGGCCAAAACTGCTAAAATCTCGATTTGTTAAAAACACTCAGATTTAGCTAAATATAGATTTCCAGTTTCTAAACACTTTAAAATAAATACTAAGATTCATATAAAAAGTAGTTTCAATATTATCTGATATTTTCAAATCTGCTGCTAGTCAAACCAACTATAATTAGATAACCAATATGCATAAAAATGTCAAACTAGCTCAGTTTACTGTGAAGCTTTAACTGTAACTTATTCTATATATTTGTGACCTAAAAATAAATTATCCATATTTATTTTCTTCTCCTAAGCAATTAATGCTATTATCTGATTCTTTTTAAGCTATTTTTCACGGTCCTGATTGCAACTAAGTACCTAAATTAACTCAGATTATCACAAGCATAAACATGCATGCTAAGCAAGTCATATGCTACCTCTGGAATACATAAACAAGTCTAACATGTCATTTAGGATATTACATTTCTCCATTCTTTTTTAAAATTTTGACCCCAAAATTGCTCACCTGAAAGGAACAAATTCGGGTAATCCTACTGTATGTGAGACTTTAACTCCCAAGTAGCCTCCTCAATGTCATTGCTACCCCATATAACCTTCACCATAGGAATCTGCTTACCTCTAAGCTCTTTGACTCCTTTATCCACGATCCTTACCAGATGTATACCATAAGACAAATCATCTCTTAACTGTACAAATTCATGTTCTATGATATGCAATGGATCTGGATTATACTTTCTCAACTGAAATACGTGAAAAACATCATGAAGGTTAGATAAACTGGGAGGAAGGGCTATCTGGTAAGCTACGGGTCCAACCTTTTTTAGAATTTGGTAGCGACTAAGAAAATGAGGATTTAACTTTCAAATTTTCAATGCTCTACCAATCCCTGTCGTAGGAGTAACTCTAAAGAATACATGATCTCCCTCATTAAACTCACGAGGTCTCCTTCTCTTATCAGCATAACTCTTTTGTCGACTTTGAGTAGTAACCAACCTATCCTTAATCATCTTGATTTGCTCTGTGATCTGTTGGACCAACTTTGGGCCTAGGATAGTTCTCTCACTTACTTCATGCCAACATAAAGGTGATCTGCATTTTCTTCCATACAAAGTCTCATAAGGTGTCATACCTATGCTAGAATGGTAACTATTATTATAAGCAAACTCCATTTATGGTAAGAACTAGTCCCAACTACCTCGTTGTTCTAAAACACATGCTCTAAGCATATCTTCAAGGGTTTGGATAGTCCTCTATGTTTGCCCATCTGTTTGCTGGTGATAAGCTGTTCTAATGCTTAACTTAGTTCCAAAAGCCTCTTGTAAGGCTCCCCAAAATCTAGATGTAAATCTAGGATCTCTATCTGAAACTACACTGATGGGGACTCCGTGCAACCTAACTATCTCTTTTAGATAAAATTGAGTTAATTTGTCTAGAGGATAGCTAGCTTTCATTGATAGGAAGTGGGCAGATTTAGTTAATCTATCCACTATATCCCAAACAACATCAAAACCTTGTTGAGTCTTGGGTAGACCCATTACAAAGTCCATAGAAATCTTCTCCCATTTCCACTCTAGAATTCCTAAAGATTGTAAAGGTCCTGCTAGCTTCTGGTGTTCAATCTTCACCTTTTGACAAACTAAACACCTTGCGACATATTCAGCTATGTCTTTTTTCATTCCAGTCCACCAAAACATTTTCTTTAGATCTTAGTACATCTTGGTAGTTCTAGGATGGATGGTATACTTACTGTTGTGACCTTCTTCTAAAATCCTATCTTTGACCTCTGACTCTCTTAGAATACAAAGCTTGTCTCTAAACTTTATCATTTCATCATCAGTCATATGAAAATCCTCTAAGGTTCCTAAAAAGATCCACTCATTAATGTCCATTAAAGCTTCATCCTCTTTTTGAGCTTCTAAAATCTAAGTCCTTAAGTCATTTACTATGTCCACTCTACTCACATAGAAACTCTGTCGCATCACAGTCACCGCTAGACTCAAATTTCTGAAACTCTTAAGAAGTTCATTCTCTTGGATCATCATTCGGGATACATGTAGGGATTTCCTACTTAGTGCATTAGCCACTACATTCACCTTACCCAGATGATACTTTAACTCAAAGTCATAATCCTTTAAGAATTCCATCCATCTTCTTTGCCTTATGTTCAGCTCTTTCTGATCAAACAAGTATTTTAAACTCTTATGATCACTGAACACCTCAAACTGGACTCCATAGAGATAATGCCTCCAAATCTTTAAGGCAAACACTATAGCTGCTAACTCTAAATCATGTATAGGGTAGTTTTTCTCATATGGCCTTAACTTCCTTGATGCATAGGCAACTACTCTCTTATTCTGCATTAGAACACACCCTAGTCCCTTCTTTGAAGCGTCACAAAAGACCTCAGAGTCCTCATGGGGATCTGGAATTACCAACACTGACATAGTAGTCAACCGCATCATTAACTTTATGAAACTATTCTCACAGCCTTGAGTCCACTTAAAAGTATTACCCTTTCTAGTCAACCTAGTCAAAGGCAGTGCTAACTGAGAAAAACCCTTGATGAACCTTCTATAGTACCCAGCTAGGCCTATAAAGCTCCTGATATGGGTCATAGTGGTGGGTCTCTCCCACTGCAACAATGCTTCTACCTTGCTAGGGTCCACTTCAATTCCTCCATTAGAAATAACATGACCCAAAAACTATACTTCCATTAGCCAAAATTCACACTTGGACAATTTGACAAATAGTTTCTTCTCATTTAGGATATAAAAAATAATCATTATATGATGTTTATGCTCTTCTCTTGTCTTTGAATAGATAAGGATGTCATCAATAAATACTACTATAAACTGGTCTAGGTAAAGTCTAAAAACTCTGTTCATGTAATCCATAAACATTGCTGGAGCATTCGTCAACCCAAAGGACATCACAAGATACTCATAATGCCCATACCTAGTTCTAAAGGCGGTCTTAGGGATATCCTCTCCCCTAACTCTGATTTGATGATACCCAGATCTTAGATTAATCTTAGAAAACACTGTAGCTCATCTTAAATGATCGATCAGATCATCTATTCTAAGCAAAGGATACTTGTTCTTGATGGCCACCTTGTTCAACTGCCTATAGTCAACATACAATCGCATGGTACCATCTTTCTTCTTTACTAGCAACACTGGTGCTCCCCACGGAGAAACACTAGGCCTAATGAATTGCTTATCCAATAACTCCTTTAATTATTTCTTGAGTTCAGCTAACTCTAAGGGTGCCATCCTATAGGGTGCTATAGATATAGGTCCCGTACCCAACACTAAATCTATAGTAAATTCTATTTCTCTCTCCGGTGGCAACTCAGCTATGTCACTTAGAAACACCTCAGCGTATTCCCTCACCATTGGTAAATTATCTAAGCTCTGCTCAACCTCTACATCGAATGAGAAAAGGAGAACATATCCTAGAGCTCCTTCTACCAAACAGTGATTGACTTGATTAGTATTAAAATAGGCAGACTCTGAAGAAACAACTCTGGTAGGAACATCAGACATAAAAACTAGGGTTTTATCTTAACAGTTCAAAACCACGTGATTGGATGACAACCAATCTATACCAAGAATGACATCTATGTCCACAAGGGGTAAACAAATAAGGTTTACAAGGAAAACTCTATCCTTGATTCCTATACAATAGTCAAGACACACTTTTGAAGTTATGACTGGCTTACTAGAGGATGTGGAAATAGATAAGTCATATGATAACTCTGATATAGGCAAATCTAACATCCTTACACAATCATAAGAAACAAAGGAGTGGGATGCTCCTGAATCATACATGATATTTAAAAGATGATTACGAATTATGCCTTTACCTTTAATTAGGTTGCAAGACTAGACCACCTCTGTTCCGCCTAGAGTGTAAACTCGTCCCTTGGCTAGCGGCTTTGGGGTAAGAGCATCTTCCTTGTTCTGAGGACAAGCTCTGGAGAAATGCCCTGGCTGCCCACATGTATAACACACAGACTGGCCCGAAAGGCACTTGCCTCCATGTGCCCTCCCACATTCAGCGCATTGTGGTGCCTTAGACCACTGCTTGCTTTTTCCTTTAGGGTTGCTTGCCTTAGAAGCACTCTGTTTGTTCCTGTTGTCCTCTTTCTTTCTTTTTAGGACATCTTACACCCTTTCCTCTAATAAAGAGCTATTGAATTCTGACTCCACAATCCTACATTTGTTAACCAAAACAAGAAAATCTCTAATCTCCATCGGTCTCACCATAACTCTGATCTCCTTCCTCAAACCAGATTCAAATTTCAAACACCTTTATTTCTTATCTGGGTGATATCAAAAATGAGAAAAGAATTTTATCAATTCATCATACTTGGCCACATACTGGCTTATAGACATGTCTCCTTGTTTTAACTCTATAAACTCCACTTCCTTGTCATCATGCAAGGTCTAAGGGAAAAACTTCTCTAGGAAATCTATCTTGAAGATTTCTTATGACATCGGGGTGTCAGCTGCTTCAAGTACCCTTTTGGTACTTTTCCACTAATGCTCTGCCTCACCTTTCAGCATATATGAGGCGAAGGTCACTTTTTGCTCTTCCGAGCAAATCATAGCATCAAAAATCTTCTCCATCTCACTAAGCCACTCTTCAGCCTTTGCAAGATTTTACTCGCCTCTGTACGGTGGAGGGTTCGTTTGACAAAAGGCTGTCAAGTCCAAGAAATTCTGATTCCTTCTGACTTGAGTTGCCTCTTGCGAGTGGTGATCAGGTGGTGTAGACTGCTGAGATGGATTCGATTCCATTCTTTCAAGCATCCTAGTCATAACACTGGCCATAACTATAACGGCTTCAGCTATATCTGGACCCTGTGGGGCCAAGCTCTCTGCTTCAATAGATCGCCTGTTTGGTTCCATAGTTTCCTGTATACACAGAAACAACATATATTGAGTTGTAGTCTCAATACCATGTAACTGTGCAACATAAGCTAATAACAAACCAAAGAAAGGCAAATCATGCAATTTCATCATCACATTTAACATATGAAACAAGAACAGCACAATTTCTAATAAGGAACTCGTATATGCCTAAGCATAGTTAGTCCATACCCCAGCTCAACAGGATGAACTGCTCTGATATCATAATGTAATATCCTAATACCAATATCTCAGTAGATACGTCATACAAGGAGATACTTAGCACTATAATGTCACTACCTACATACTAATCATATACTATATCCATAATGTTCATTGGAAACACTATAGAGAGCCATATGAAATGCGGAATACAATATTTATAACATAATGTATCAAGATTACTTATACATCACTAGCCTTAGTAAAGATTTAAAGTATTAGATAACTCTATACATTTCAAAAGAGATACTAAACAATTGAAACATACAATATAAATTAATTTAATCTTTAGCTTCTATCTTCTTCTTACCCTTGGAAGAAGTTTCACTTGGAATTACATGATACACAGTGGGGTGAGAAATTATATTCTCAGTATGAGTAATCAAAATCAGTCATACATAACATAGATAAACATAATCTCAATAACTACTAAGGAAATATGTTTAAAACATCTACAAGGTCTAACCATAGCATTTAGATAAACCAAGGTAGCATACATCTTATACATACATCCAGTTCAACTTAGAACCAAAAATATAAATCTTAGGAATTACTGGTTTAGTGTGTTATTTTGTGGTAAATAGAGGGAAAACTCATCCTCACATTACATATATCCTGGCACGCTGAGAAGTTCGATCTAAGTCCTAATTTTGAAAAACTTTATGGACCTCTACTTATCTCCTTTGGCCTTAGCACTAACGAAATATTAGGATTATGTCTTTCCTCAATTGAGTCTATCAGACACCCTTCCATCTCCCTTGGCCTTCATGAATGTTGTCAAAGGATACTCACAAAATCAACACTACCAATATTTTCCATACATACTAGGTATAATTCCCTTTTTGAAAACTATCCCTATTTATGGCTTAACATACCTAAGGAAACATATACTAATAATTCCATCTAGTCAAGAACTTCAAAACATCAAAAATGACATTTTTAAAAATTCTGGCCTTAGACACGGGCCATGTCTAATTACACGCCCCCCCTCGTGTCTTGCTCTATGAGCACTGTTCACAAATTTCAACTAGCAGAGAGGGACACGCCCCCACCGGTGTTTTTGGACACGGGCCGTGTGTTTGAACCAGAAACCCTGCAGCTCACTCAGCATACCCATGGTACTATTCCATTGGTTCATTTCTTGGATTTTAGCCATTTCAATCCAGTTTCTAAGTGATTCTAGGTCCCTAATCATTTCTTAAACACATAGGAATCATCAATCACAAACTTAAATCTCTTAATTTGGATTAAAGTACCAAAATCACCTATAGGGTGACCTAACCCCCTTTTTATGAATCCAAGATCCAAATGAGATATTCGAAGCTTCTAACTTCAATTAATGCTATGAACAAGTCATCAATGATCAAAGAAACTCCATCATATAAGTAAAACTCATCAAACATCTCAATAACACAAAATGACCTATTGAGCACCAAAGTGCATCAAAGGAGAAAAAGGTAAAAAAAAGTGAAGATGAACTTAAATACCTCTACCTTTGGAGCTGTGAAGATGAATCAAACTTGATTGGATCCTCAAGCCTTAGCTTTACCCTTAGCTTTCCTCTTTCTCTCTTCCTCTTGCTTGGTCTTTCTTTCCTCTTATTTCCCTTCTCCTCTCATGGTTTTTGCTTCTATTTGTGAATTTAAAAACACCCATGAATAAGACTTATAAAGAGGGTCTAAAAGATTCATATCGCCCTTAGGCCAAAATTGCTAAAATCTTGATCTGCTAAAAATACTCAGATTTAGCTAAATTCAGATTTTCAGTTTCTAACAACTTTAAAATAAATACTAAGATTCATATAAAAAGTCATTTCAACATTATTTGATATTTTCATATCTGCTACTAGTCAAACCAACTATAATTAGACAACCAGTATGCCTAAAAATGTCAAACTAACTCTGTTTACTTTTAAACTTTAACTGTAAATTGTTCTATATATTTGTGACCTAGAAATAAATTATCCATATTTATTTTCCTTTCCTAACTAATTAAGGTTATTATCTGAGTCATTTTAAGTTACTTTTCACAATCCTGATTGCAACTAAGTACCTAAATTAACTCAAATTGTCACAAGCATAAACATACATGCTAAGCAAGTCATATGATACATTTTGAACATATAAATAAGTTTAACATATCATTTACGATATTACATCTAGCACAAGGGTGAGGTATCCCATGGTGTGAGGAGTGTTCTTGCTTGTACAAAAGTTTTCCTAGCACCCGTGAAATCTAGGAGATAGTGAAAAAAATATCAAGTTAAGCTTAGGGACTAGATATAGGCCACAGGTGGTTGGTGGCTGAACTATGATAAATATTGTGCTTGTTTCTTTCAACTCTATCTCCTTTATATTTGTGCCTTAATTATATATTTGCTTGAGTTGAATTTGATATTTAACTTACTTGCTTGATTTATCCTATAGCCCAAGTGGTATTTGAGAAATCTCTAATAGTTGTAATTTTATTAAACTTATTCCGCTGCATGTGTTGATTAAAAATATCAAAATGTATAATTTCTCAAAGGTGTTTTAAAAATTTTTAATCACTCAATTCACCCCCTTCTTGGGTGATGGTTGTCATGACTAATATATATAAGTCCAAGCACAGACCAACAGTTGCCAAAATTACATAATTAATTCACCATTCAACTAATTATACAAAAAGGTAGGCTACCATGAGTTTATACAAACATTTGGTTACATTTGCCAAGTACATTAGTCAAAATAACATTAAAATGGGTATCCAACATATGCATTGTGATGGGACCATACAAGTGTACCGGATTGTCAAGTAATAAAAATGGTGAGAAAACCGGATATCGTTCTCAGGAATCAATAACCAATTACCAATTCACGAACTTAGCTACTATTCAAATAAAACTTTGGTTCAAAGGGAGCTCAATTGTAAAAAATTAAGCATGAAAGAAATTAAATTAAAGTAAAAGATTCTTTTTGGTATTTTGGCTTTGGCAATTTGACAAACACTTAGAATATAAAAGGGATAGGAATTCAAAGATAAGAAAGAGTTGGGATCAAGTTTCATTTGATTTCATTTGCTGCATGTTAACCTGGAGTTAAGACAAATTTCCACTTCTATTTTGTTATTGGATTCTCCAATATATCCAAGTCCTAATTCCTTAGGCACAAGAACCTTAAATCCTAGTTAAAAACCCTAATTCCTTAGGTGATTCTAAAAGGGAAAAAGCATTAAGATTAAGAATCCAATGAGATAACAAGCATTCATCGACTATTCCTAGCACAACGAATCACAAGGTTCACAATCTCAAGCATAGTTCACACATCAAATTTCCATCCAATACATAAACCTTAAAATCATTCTAAGGATGATCAAACCCTAGAAAGCTTTAAGAAAAGAGATTATAAACTCAAAATAGAAATATTCATTAAGCATAACTGAAACCCAAGTCAAATACAAGCAAAATCCATCAAAATCTACTCAATCCCAACAAGGGAGAGTTTAGCTAGACATATAAACAAAAACAGAAATTAAAACAATAGAGAAGAAGAAGTAAAACTCCATTGAAGATTGAAGAAAATCTGAGCTTCTACTCTTTTTCCTTTCAAGTCCACCTCCAGTTTTCCAAATTAGGTTAAATTTCCCTTCTTCTTCGTGTCCAGCAGCCTAAAAGATCCCCCCTTTCTGGAAAGAATAGGTTTTTATATGTATCAGAATTTGGGAACCTGGCACCTGAACTCCAGGAAGTGTAGCCTGCTGTATGCTGAGCGCCTGGCACTCTAAATTTGGGCGCCTGGTGCCTGGACTTCAGCAACCTTCCTTCTCCACATTGAGCTTCATCCTGTTTCATTTGGTGCCTACAATCAACACATTAGCAAATGAGATAAAACACCAATAATTCTAATTAGAATGACTCAATCTAACGAGCTAGAATGGATTAACAAAAGAGATAAACATAAAGTTGTCTTAAGATCAAAACAACGTCAAAAGTTGGGCTTAAGTGGTGAAATCCACTCAAAAAGTTATGGAAAAATAGATAATCTAGTAGATTATCACCACCCCAAACTTAAAACATTGCTTGTCCTCAAGCAAAATAGAAGAACAAACTAGCTAAACAAAAAGATAACTCCACAACTCAAACACCAACGCTAAACTGAAAAGAATAAACTAAGAGTGTCCCACAATTCAAAAGCATCCAAGTGACAGTAAATCAATTCATACATGCATTCTTGAAATTAGAACTCTCAACTGTGTAACTGAAACTCAGAGGGTCAAGAATAGGGATCATCACAACCATGCACTGATCAATTACAGCTTGAAAGCTAATGAACATGGAAACAAAGTACACCTGATAATTGGGTTACTCAAACTTTCTGTAAGTGACAAAAGACTCTCAGTCACTCGTGTTTGGGCTTGTGTTTCCCTCAGTCATCACTTATTGAGCTCATCCTCCTTGAATTTGCTTTTCATCTCAAACATGCATGCACGCAACTCACAGATGCAAAAATCAAAAGGACTTATTAAGGGTTGTAATGGGGTCAAGGTTAAGGGTGGATGAAATAGGATTTGACAGGCTAAAACCCTAGAGAATAAGTGAGCATTAAGACTTTCATTACACTTCGCCTCATGAATTTATGCTCCTCTTGATTCTCTTTCCTTTTTTCCCATACAAATTTTTTTTTCATTTCTTTTTCTTTTTTTTCTCCTCTTATTCTTCTTATTCTTTTTCTCTTTTTTTTTTATTTTTTTTAAAATAATGACTGTCTTCATAACCATCAAATTTTTTTTTTCAATTCATAATGCTTACCCCAAACTTAGTACATTGTTAACCCACAAAGTCAATAAATGCAATGCTCACCTACTCCTTTCGGGTGGATAAGACATTAATTATTTTGGCTAAGGCATGCTGTATGGGTCAAATAAAGAATTCAGTTTATTAGGCTCAAAGTGGCAACACAATAGACACAAACATCATTTGGTTGGCTATATGGCTATCTGGCATAACAACAAAAATGCCTTTATCATGTCGATGCATTGCACAAGTTACGGCATGCAAATGAGATTCAAGCAAAGCTAGGAGAATAGAAACTCACAAGTGGCCTCTCATCAAAGAAAAAATGTTGAAGGCTCAAAACAACTCCCAAGGATGAATTATGAAATCCAATTACAAAAAATCACCAAGTACATTAACAATAAGCTATAAGATTCATGCATGGAAATCATAATCCTCATTCAAGTACCACAATCTAAGAAATAAGTTCATAAGCTTCCAAGTTTTCCTAACAGGCAGTGCATGCATAGTTGGCTCATATTACAATGATACTATCAAACATGGGGACCCACAACAGTAAACTCCAAACAGTTCAACATTGGCTTGACTCAACTGAACAACTACATAATAAAAGAAAAAGAAGCAATTGGACTACGAACATAAACGAAATCTACCACACACAAAAATGAATAAAGAAATAAAAAAAAAGAAGTCAAAGTTATTTGATGGGCTCTGTGAAGAGCCCTTTCCAAATCCCCCCACTGCTCTTTACTTCCCTTGAGGCTTTCTTGACTAGTCATCATCTCCTTCTTCAGACTCAGCGGATTCGTCTTCTTGGTCTTCTCCTTCTTTATCTCCCTCAGCTTGGTCATCCTCAGCTTGGTCCTCCTCAAAAGATCTCCAATTAACATAGTTCTTTATCTCTTCATCAGATTTGGAGTTCATTGGTCCCAAAGTAAGATCAAATTTTTCTCCCAACTTTTGTAACATAGTCTCAAGCCCTTTGTTGTCTTCTCTCAACACGCTCATCATTCTCAATCTGGCTTCCATGTTGTGGTGCATAGTTGACATTGACCGCTTGAGTGATGTAAGTCTTTGCTTTTGAGACCTCTGATGAATTTGCGGCTGCGTCACTCTTGCAGGTGCTTGACCTTCCATTGGTTGTGCATCATTCACTGCACAAAACTTGACAACATAAGCCATGTTGATGGAAGAAGGGCTCTTCATGGGATGAAACTCTTCTTTGGATACCTCGACTCTTTCACACAACATAGTGATTAAGCATGGGTATGCTAGTGCTTTTGAAGAGGAGTTTGCTATGGCTTGGATATTTGAGGCAATAATGTCACCTATGTTTATGCTCAACCCTTCCATTATGGCAAACACCATTTGAGCTCAATCCACCTTGACATCTGACTTGTTTGCACAGGGTAAGACATTGGTAACCAGGAAAGATGCCCAGATTTTTGGAATTATCTTCAAATCAGTGGAGGACAATTTTTTTGGTTGACCTCCCTTAGTGCTCGTCCACTGAGCTCTTGGTCAGCATAATGTGTTAAGAATACCTTCAGTGTTCACTGTGTAACGCTGAAGGTCCTGCCAACCGCTGTTTCTAACCCAATATGGCTTTGTGCCCAGGAGAGTGTCTATCGTCCTGCGATCAAATGGCACACTTTTTCCCCTCACAAAGCTTTCATATTTTTTTTCTTTTTTTTCTGTGGTATAGGCATTCGAGTAGAATTCCTTCACCATTTCGGAATAAGCTATTTTGGGGTAGGAAACTAAAGTCCTCCAGCTTTTGATTTCAATTGCTCTGTCTATTTCTTCAATTTCCCTACCAGTCAGTTCTAATCTCCGCTCTTGAATTATTTCTCTTTTGTGCATTGCCTCGTACCTCTTCTCATGTTCTTCTGTTCAGAATCGAGTGCCATTAAAAGTCAGACCTCTTGAAGAAGATGCCTCTGACTTTCTTTTCTTTGAATTTCTCTGAATAGGAAGCTTTGGAGCCATAACGGTACCTTCAAAATACCAACAGTCAGTAATGCAACTCAATAACACAACCAGTATATATAGTATGCATCCAACAAAGCCCGAGCAAGATCATGTAGCAACCATGGTTGAGACAGATAAGTTTGCAGCTGTATGCGCATATGAAATGCCAAAGACAATGTCTCCACATAATTGAACATGTTGAAGATAAAACCACTCCAAAAATTCAAACATGATCAAAGGCTTAGAGTGACATTTACACAAAGGGATAACACTGAGGGGTGCAAACATTCTACATAAGGTAGTTAAACCTCTTGAACAAACCCAAATGCAACCCCAAACTTCAATTTATCCAACAACCACAATAATCCCAAATTTTCAAAAATTAAAGCCATACCTTCCAAAATTGAATAATCCAATAGCTTAATGGAGGGTTTAATTTCATCACTACTTGTATAAATCCTCAAAACCCCTAACACCTCAACAATCCCCAAATTGACAAATCTAAACCCTAACCATGCAATTTTAGCACAATTCCACCTCATTTACAATCAATATCAAGAATCTAACAATGGAATTAAGTTAACAAAGCTCTCAATTGCAAGATTAAATCATCAATTTATCATAGAATGCATTTCACACAAAAATCCCCAAATTGGCATATTCAACCCTAAGCATGCAATTAACACAAATGAAGACACACTCATCATCCAAAACACTAAGGAAACCCACCATTAATTTTTAGAATGAGCAAAAGCCAAACAAATCTATGGGTCAACTTGAAAGATATTTTGGGTAAAAGAGCATACCTTACAAAATGGCAACAATGGAGGAGAAGAGGAAAGCACGAAGAGGGAGAAAAGAAAAAGAGAGAAAATGCGTGAGAGAGAGAACGTGACAAGGGAGAAGAGAAGGAGGGAGAAATTATGGTGAGAGGAAAGGACGAGGTCTATTTTCTGTGTGTGAAGGTGAAGCAGGGAGTGAAGAGTGGGTGCCTCGTGAGATAAAATAGAAAGGTTTTTTTTTTTACTGAGCGCCTAGCGCTCTTATTTCAAGCGCCTAGTGCTTGGGTAGTCGAGAGGCTCTCCCCTTTTTCCAGCATACAGCGCCTAGCGCTACACAATGGGCGCTCAGCGCTTGCTGGGTCGAGAGCCCTCTTTTCTTGGGAGGAACCAGCGCTTGGCGCTTTGGTACAGGGTGCCTAGCGCCCAACTCACAGAGTCCAAATTTTTTTTTTGGACCTCCGAATAGCGCCCAATGCTTGAGGAGTAGGCACCTAGCGCCTGGACTCTTCTGCAGAATTATGTAAAAAGAAATTTTTTTTTAAGAGCCTAAGCAATTCATTCCCCCCATTTTTCAAAGACATCAATTGGAAAACGCATCTAACTAAATTATAAATCATGCATGAAAAGAATAGTAGAAAGACAAAATGAGTTCACACACTCCAAACTTAAATAAAAGCATTTACACACACAATTCTAAAATTAACCAACACACTAAAGATGCAACAAAGCTAACAACACAAAAGAAAGATTAGAAAAACATAAATAAAAGCAAAAGTAAAGTTAGGAAAACTCCTTAGCATGGGTTGCCTCCCATGAAGCGCTTGTTTAATGTCCTTAGCTCGACGTTGCCTCTTCAACTCATCACGGTGGCTTGAAACAGGAGAAGTAGGATGACACTTTTCTTTTCTTAGACCTTTGCCACCATTCTTAATCATTGACCTTGCAATCCCCTCCAAAGGCGTTTGGAACTTGACTTGAACCTGGTTGTTCTGAATATACCTTAGCATGCATAATCTTATCAGGCCATGGAGGTCTCAATTTTTCAACAGATAAGTGATTAGCTTTCAATGAACCATGGATAAGGGGAGAACCTTTCTCTGTACCAGCAGTCTCAGAGAGAGGAGGACCTTTCTCATTTTCATCAACAATCTTTAGAGTAAGAGAGTCAACAATATTGGATGAAAAAGAGTTCTTACCAACTAACCCCTTTTGAGATTTATTTTGAATGCAATTAACAGGGGCATAAAGATCTGATATTGGGGCAAACTTATTAAAAATATTTATAATCACTTGATCTCCATCCACCCTCAAAACAAGCTCTCCTCTAGGTATATCGATCAATGCTCCTGATGTTGCTAGGAATGGTCTCCCAAGAATAAGCGAAATATCAGCATCCTCATCTATATCCAAAACCACAAAGTCAATCGAGAAAATAAATTTGTCAACTTTTACCAGCAAATCTTCTACAATACCATACAGATGTCTAATTGATCGATCTGCTAGTTGAAGAGAAACCATTGTAGGCTTAACTTTATCAATTCTCAACTTGCGCAAGATAGGCAATGGCATCAAATTAATGCTAGCTCCCAAGTCACATAAAGCCTTATCAATGTTTAACTCCCCAATAGTACAAGGGATATTAAAACTTCCAGGATCCTTTAACTTAGGTGGTAGCTTCCTCTGGATAATTGCACTACACTCCTCAGTAAGTGCTATAGTTTCATATTCTTCCAACTTCCTCTTCTTAGATAGCAAGTCCTTCATGAACTTTGCATAAGAGGGCATCTATTCAAGTGCTTCAGCAAAAGGGATGTTAATCTGTAACTTTTTAAAGACATCTAAGAACTTGAAAAATTACCTTTCTTGAATCTCCTTCTTAAATCTTTGAGGATATGGAAGTTTAGCATAGAGTGAAGGATCGATTATTTTCTTCAGCTCCAAGTCTTTTTTTCTTCTTTGCATTCTCTATTGTTCCTCCTTAACTTCAACCTCTTTACTATCATTCTGAGAAAAAATCTCTTCACTCGGAACCTCAATATTTTCACTCTGATTTTCTGTAGAGCCATATGCTTTATTCTTGTCTTCTTCTAAAGTCTTACCACTTCTCAAAGTGATTGCATGACATTGCTCCCTTGGATTTACCACATTATCACTGGGCAGACTGTCTAGAAGTCTCTCCGAAATCTATTTTGTAAGCTGGCCCACTTGAGTTTCTAGATTACGGATTGACGTATCTTGATTTCTAAACACTCCTCTTGTCTCATCCATGAAATCAGTAGTCTTTTGGACAAAAGAGGAGGTTTGAGAAGCTAGTTTCTCCAAAGCTATTTCCCAAGAAGCCTTTTTCTCAATAGGTGGAGGTTGAGATGAAGAACTTTGATGCGAAGAGTGTTGAGGAGGACCTTGGTATGAAAATTGTTGTCTTTGTGGAGCTTAGTTGCCTTGATTACTTTGATTACTCTATGAAAAGTTCGGGTGATTTCTCCACCCCGGATTATAAGTGTTAGAGTAGGGGTTGTGTTGTTGCCTTGGAGGGTTATTCATGAAGTTGACTTGTTCTTGAGATGGAGATCCAAACATATTACCCGGACAATTTACACTCTCATGTTCTCCTCTACAAAAATCACACGACAAAGGAGCATTACTTACTGCATTCACCTTAAGAGTGTCAACCTTCTTCATGAGATTCTCAAGTTGTTGAGTCAAGATTTTATTCTGAGCCAAGAGTGCATTCATTGAATTCACCTCCAAGTATCCTTTCTTCCCCACTGCTCTTTTCCCATTTCTTTGGTAGTCATTATTGGCCATCATTTCAAACAGGTCCCAAGCTTCTTCCGGAGTTTTATAGTTCAAGGCCCCTCCTGCTGTAGCATCAACCATTGCTCTAGTTTAAGGTAGCATGCCATTATAGAAGCTTTGCACCTGGATCCAGAAGTCAAAATAGTGGTGCGGGCATTTCCTCAATATTTCATTGTATATCTCCCACGCTTTACTGAGAGACTCCCCATCAAGCTGCCTGAATGATGTGATATCACTTCGTAACTTTGCAGCCTTGGACGGAGGGAAATACCTTGTCAAAAATTTCTACACCAAAATTGCCCAGGTAGTTATGCTTCCCCTTGCCAATGAATCCAACCAGCTCTTAGCCCTGTCCCTCACAGAGAAAGGGAACAATCTTAGACGAATGGCATCCTCACTCACTCCATTCAACTTCACAGTATCACAAATTTGAAGGAACCCTTGTATATGTGCATGTGGATCCTCAGTATCGAATCCCCAAAACTGATTATTTTGAATCAAATGGAGTAGAGCTGGCTTCAATTCAAAATTGTTTGCTTGAACTGGAGGTCTGGTTATGCTCGCCCCACACCCATCCATGCTAGGAATAGAGTAATCCATGAGAGTCCTAGCAGGTTGATGTGGTGGTGGAGGATCCATATTTTCTCCATTGTTTTCTCCATTGGGGGATCTGTTTTCCCCATTGTCCGCCATGTCTTCAACAGATATTTAAGTGCTATCCAAATTTCTTCTTTGTTCTCTTAATTGCTTCCTCAAAGCTCTTTCAGTCCTTCTTATTTCTGGGTCAAAAAGAAGTTGATCCAGATGAACTTTACCTCGCATATAACGAAGACAATGTGTCAGAATAAAGAAAACTCAATAAAATGCAAGAATTTAGATATAAAATTCTAAACGTACTAAAATAAGTAAAATAAAGAAAACTAAACACAACAATGAATAAATGAAAGAAAAGATAAATGTTTAAACTAGTAGCTGCCTTCGATATTACCGATATTGGTAAAATCGATCCCCGACAACAACGCCAAAAACTTGATGGGACCACGGCAAGTGTACTGGATCGTCAAGTAATAAAAACGGTGAGAAAACCGGATATCATTCTCAGGGATCAATAACCAATTACCAATTCACGATCTTAGCTACTATTCAAACAAAACTTTGGTTCAAAGGGAGCTCAATTGTAAACAATTAAGCATGAAAGAAATTAAATTAAAGTAAAAGATTCTTTTTGGTATTTTGGCTTTGGCAATTTGACAAACACTTAGAACACAAAAGGGATAGGAATTCAAAGATAAGAAAGAGTTGGGATCAAGTTTCATTTGATTTCATTTGCTGCATGTTAACCTGGAGTTAAGATAAATTTCCACTTCTATTTTGTTATTGGATTCTCCAATATATCTAAGTCCTAATTCCTTAGGCACAAGAACCTTAAATCCTAGTTAAAAACCCTAATTCCTTAGGTGATTCTAAAAGGGAAAAAGCATTAAGATTAAGAATCCAATGAGATAACAAGCATTCATCGACTATTCTTAGCACAACGAATCACAAGGTTCACAATCTCAAGCATAGTTCGCACATCAAATTTTCATCCAATGCATAAACTTAAAAATCATTCTAAGGATGATCAAACCCTAGAAAGCTTTAAGAAAAGAGATTATAAACTCAAAATAGAAATATTCATTAAGCATAACTGAAACCCAAGTCAAATACAAGCAAAATCCATCAAAATCTACTCAATCCCAACAAGGGAGAGTTTAGCTAGACATATAAACAAAAACAGAAATTAAAATAATAGAGAAGAAGAAGTAAAACTCCATTGAAGATTAAAGAAAATCTGAGCTTCCACTTTTCTTCCCTTCAAGTCCACCTCCAGTTTTCCAAATTAGGTTAAGTCTCCCTTCTTCTTCGTGTCCAGCAGCCCAAAAGATCCCCCATTTCTGGAAATAATAGGTTTTTATATGTATCAGGAATGAGCAAGGCGCCTGGCGCTCAGGAATCCAGTGCCTGGTGCTCAAGAGTCCACTTAAAACTGAATCTCGGGGAAGTGAGCGCCTGGCGCTCAGAATTTGGGCGCCTGGCACCTGAACTCCAAGAAGTGTAGCCTGCTGTATGTTGAGCGCCTGGCACTCTGAATTTGGGCGCCTGGCGCCTGGACTTCAGCAACCTTCCTTCTCCACATTGAGCTTCATCCTATTTCCTTTGGTGCCTACAATCAACACATTAGCAAATGAGATAAAACACCAATAATTCCAATTAGAATGACTCAATCTAACAAGCTAGAATGGATTAACAAAAGAGATAAACATAAAGTTATCTTATGATCAAAACAACGTCAAAAGTTGGGCTTAAGCGGTGAAATCCACTCAAAATGTTACGGAAAAACAGATAATCTAGTAGATTATCACATTGGTAGCTTCTTGGTACATAGATATGCTGTGGAAAAAATCATCAAATAGGGTCAAAATAAAATCAATAACAGATAATGCAAAAGCATCAAGTTTTTCGTATAATATGAAGAAAGAAACTCTTTCCATTCAAAAAAGAAGAAGAAAACTTTAAATTCTACCACCTCTTATGTTTCTCAAGGTAATCAACATTTGGCCTAAACCCAACAAGAAAATTCACTTTTAATACATAAGAACCAAAAACAGTTTGTTGGGAAAAAATCCCCCTCCCACAAGAAAACAAACAAATAGATAAGCACAACATCACAAGAAATTTAATGTGGCTCGGCCTTCATTGCCTACACCCACGACTTCACAAATCAATCCACTATATTCAAACAACAATTACAATCACCAATATTGAAACCAATACAGTAAATCTCACAAAGTAATTTTTTTCACTCAAACAAGCACTTACAAAATTTTTGTATCTTACACAACACTCAAAATAACAAAACAATCTCTGAACCTTGTTTCAATCCTTACATCAACCCAATCTCCATACATACAGAAAACCCACACTCTAAACCTTGTTTTGGCACTACTTTCACATAAAAAACAAATGAAGAAGATGAAACAAGCTTTTAAATCCCTCTCTTCCTTTTCCCATCATGTTGTCACGTGCACACACACCACACTTTTTTTTTTGGTTTTTAACTTCTCAAATGGGCTTAGGCCGAACCCAACACAAGGCATAATCCAATAAATATCCACCTTGCCTTATTTTTGGAACAAACTGCAAGTGTCAATAGCAAGTTCTAGTAGGCTTTATCAAAGTATCTGCAAATGTTACTTTCTTATTTGGCATATATACACGCTCCACTTTCTTCACATTACTACATGCTCTACCATGACCCTTTCTTATCAAAGTGTCTCCCATCAATTTGTACAATTTACTATCAATCTTCTTACCTTTCATTATCACCAAAGAGCCTTTACAAACTTGCATAACTCCACCTTTTGCAGAATATCCATATCCTAATGCATCAAGTCTATCCAAAGAATCCAAGTATAGGCACATGTCTCACATCACCAAGTGTTTTCACAAAACCATTATGCATCTTAACTTTCATAGTACCTTTTCCAGCAACATTCAAGTAATTACCATTAGCCAATCTCACTACTTCATCACCACCTACATTATACGTGTTAAACCATTCCTTCCTTGAACAAACATGATTAGAACAAGCAGAATCTAAAACCCAACAATCACCATAGGCACTATTGTCTTCTTCAACTATCAATAACTCATTTTCATAACCCAAAGGTTCTTGTACAACAACTATAACATTTTTAGACTTCTCTTTTCCTTTACTTTTTTCAAATTCTTCTATGTTTGCTTTCAGCTTCCTACAATAAAATTTACTATGACCCATCTCTTAATAATAATAGCACTACTTTTCTTTATAATCTGTGTAATGTCATAATATTTAAACTAATGACATATCTAGAATTATGCATTAGCAATCATATTTGAGTACGTCACTTAGATAAATATCAAATTTTTAAGAAGATGTACATATATAATATACAAAATATGAGACTGAAGTAGAAGTACATAATACATATCTATAGAACTGTGTTCTATACAAACTGTACATCAAGGTACAATAACTACATCATTTGCCACTAAGGCACAACATGGTATACAACCATCTATGAATGTCAAATAAAAAAGGAACAAAAGATCTATAAGATCAGGTCCTTCTTTGCCTCTATGGTTTGCACGAGGACGTCCTGGAATCATTATGGAAATCAAACAAATGGGGTGAAAATCTCACAATTCTTAATAATAATTTATAAAATCATGTCATCATAATCATTCCAGCTGTTTTGGGGAAAATCACTTCAAATAATTAAAATATAATTAGTAGAAAGGTGGCCAAAGTCAAAATAAGTCCTTTCTCTTCCTGAAACAACGGTTCAATTTATATCATTTAACAAAATCATTTGAATAATCAAATAAGTCATCAAAACTCATCATAATCTCATTATCATATCAAGAAGTCAATCCATGATAGGCTTATGTAATAAGCTATCTCATAATCATCATCCATCAAAATCATCATTTGTTAATCATCAATAATTATCATTCATATTTTATCAAAATGGTTTGGAGGGAATGTCCATCGTCACAATACTGTTCCCTTGGTAGTAGTCTATTTTTAGGTTAGTGAACTTCAACCTATTTGTAACATTCTTTCTTATTACATAGAACTACTTCGAGTAACCTAATCAGCCACAACAAATGAGGGAATGCCCATTTTCTTTATAGTTGTGAGTAGAAAGGGAATGTTCATCCTCAACTACTTTGATAGGGAGAGTATCATCTTTCCTCACACTATCTTTAATCTAGGATCACCTCAAGTAGAGAGGGAATATCCATCCTCAACTACTTTTCATCTAGGAAGAACTCAGGTAAAGAGGGAGGGAATGTCCATCCTCAACCTCAATTACCCAGGTGGTAAGGGAATGCCCATCTTCAACCATTGTTATCCAAGTCTTACCCTAAGTCCAAGGATCTCCTAGATAATGGGTTACTCTTAAAAATCAATCTTTTTTTTAGGTCAATCATCTCAATCATCAATCTTATCATGTATGTAAAAAGACATCTCATTATATCATCTCATCTCATAGCATAATGCATCAATATCTCATCAAGCATACAATAGAATGTTCCATCATATCATTTCATATCATAGTGTAAAGCATTGCATAGCTAAGCACTCATAAACTCCAAGTGTTCTCAAGAACTTTTGATCACTTAATAGTCTCAAATTCATGTTTTTAAACAAGATAATTGGTTAACACCCTGTGCTAATCGGTTATCACTAGCTAACAAGCCAGATTTTATGTCTTATAATCGGTTACCATCATTGGGTAACCGGTTATGGACCTCCCAAGGTTCTAATTTAAAGGCCAATAATCGGTTAGCCATTTTTGGGTAATTGGTTATTGGCTACTATGCTCCTCTGTCATAAAGGAATAATGGGTTAGGCCTAACTCTAACCGATTATTGCCTAATGTGACTCTCTGTCATGCTACAATAATCTGTTAGTCTATGCCTTAATCGATTATTGAAGGCTCAGAGGTTCAATTTTTGTGCAGATAACCGATTTTGACTTGTCCATAATAGATTATCTGGGGAGTTTTCAACATAAAAATAGAGCATCAACGACATACCCTAACACCATGCCACACACACACACACACACGCACACACACACACACACACACACACACACACACACACACATATATATATATATATATATCAAAACAACAGAACTTACCAAAAATTGGATCATATCCATTAGAAAATGACATAGCTACATAGATAGACCTCAACTCAAAGATTTAACTCTTTAAAATCTCAAAATCGTATCATTTCAAGTTCAAGAAGTAAACTTGATTACATACTCAAATCATTAGAAAATCATTTCATATTCATGAAGTTCATGGTTTTAAAACTCATTATCCAACAAAATTTTCATTCAAAACTCAAAGAAATCAAGTTAAGTAGGAAGAGATTAAGAAAACAACCCCTACCTAGCTTGTAGATGCTTTCTTCTTTCTTTTCTTGTCTTTCTTGTTTTCTTCTTCTCCTTGTCTCTTCCTTCCTCTTTAATTCTTCTTGTCCTTGTTGTCCTTTCTCTTCTCTGCTGAGCATGGTAATGTGAGAGTAGAGAGAATGAGAAATGGTAACGTGAGAGAATGGGAAGAGTGAAGGAAAAGCAAGGTGACAAAGAAGTCAATAAAAGGAAATACATGTGATAGAGTGAAAATAGTGGAGAAAGATAAAAGAGAGTTTAAAAGTGAAATCCTACTGGAAACTTCATATCTACTAATAACACTTTAATCTTTCAGCTCTAAATTTTCTAACCTTCATAGGTATTGTAGAAAATTCTAGGATTTCATTATTTTCTCTATTTTATCATTCAACCATTTTCCTTATATTGCATTATCAGTCTCTAAGTTTCAATATTCTTTCCTGAGTTAAATTAAACCTATGAAATTGAATTAAGAAACTTTTAGATATCCATTCCAATTATTCTTAGCTTAGAAATAAATTCTCCATATTTCTTTCTATTTTCTCAGCTATTTCAACAATAATCAAAGCTTCAATGAGTTATTTCTCACATTCAGTGTTATAGATTTATGCTCAAATAAATCCAAATAATTACCATAATTAACGAGTGACCTTTACCAATATTGTTGAGATTCTATAATCTTGATTAAGACTATTGGGTTAGAAAGAATGTTACAATCCAGCCTTGGCATAAAACTTGATCTTGAATTATCCCTACTAGAAAAGTTGCCACGAGACACACTCATACTACGATTAGATCTAGCAACCAAAATATCTCCTTCAGACTGAACACTTGGCTTTTTAAATTTTTCATTCTCCAATAATACAATAATCACATCATCTACCTTTAATGTCTCTTTTCCAACTAACAATGTAGTGACTAAACTCTCACAAGTGTTTGGAAGACACGACAACAACAACAAAGCTTTATCCTCATGATTAACTTTCACACCAATGCTAGATAATAGTGTAATCAACTTTGTAAAATAATTCAAGTGATCTCTAATGTCTACACCATCATCCATCTTCAATTGATACAATTCTTTCTTTAAAAACAAACGGTTTGTGAGAGACTTAGACATATACATATTCTCTAATTTCTTCCATAAATCAACAGTAGAAGTTTCATTTAAAACATTGTATTTTACCTCAGGTGTCAGACATAGCCGAATCATACTAATTGCCTTCATCTCCAGGCCTTCCCATTCTTCATTTGTCATCTTCTTAGGCTTCTTTTCCCTCCTATTTAAAGCTTTAATTAGTTCTCGATGCACTAAAATATCTTTCACAGTACTCTGCAAAAGGCAAAATTCCTCTTGTCATCAAAGAGCTCCACCTCAAATTTATTGCTTCATAAAGCTTGAGTCTTTACCATAAAAATGAATAGAAACACCAGAAGTGGGATCGAAACCAGCTCTGATACCAGTTGTTGGGAAAAAAAAATCCCCCACCCACAAGAAAATAAGCAAATAGACAAGCACAACAACACAAGAAATTTAACGTTGTTTGGCCTTCACTGCCTACGTCCACGACTTTACAAATCAATCCACTAGATTCAAACAACAATTACAATAACCAATATTGAAATATCTCTCACAAACTCAAACCCCAATACACCAAATCTCACAAAGTAATATTTTTCACTCAAAAAATCACTTACAGATTTTTTGCATCTTACACAACACTAAAAATACAAAATTACCAATTTTCAAGCCTTACATCAACCCAACCTCTATACATACAACAAACCCACACTCTGAACCTTGTTTTGGCACTGCTCTCACACAAAAAACAAATGAAGAAGATGAAACAAGCTTTTAAATCCCTCTCTCCCTTTTCCCCTCATGTTGTCACGTGCACACATACCACACTTACCTTTATTTATTTATTTATTTTTTGTTTTTAAGTTCTCAAATGGGCTTAGCCCAAACCCAACACAAGGCATAACCTAATACAGTTCCCATCTACATATATCTTCACCTTCCTTTGAAACACATATATGGCTACTTTAGGTTCACAGTCTCTTCCTGTACCAATTGCATAGTCCCTTCATATATTTAAGCATCACCATTGTATGGAGACAAATGCAAAGTTGTTGTAAATTTAGATAGACAAAACTCTATTGAAGTGCAATCTACAGAGGTACTCTGTTTCTTATTCCACTATCTTCCCTCATTTCACTTTCACATGTGATAAAAGAATAGAGAGAAAGAAGCTAAAAAGATCTATAGTATCTATTATCTCCCATTTAATTACTTAAACATGATTCATAGAACTTTTCCTATTTTAAAGTATCTTATCATGGAAAAAAGCACCCCATATAGAATCACGACAATATTTGAAATATGGTGTCTTAAATTTCCTATTGCATTATTTTATTCTTGTGATCTGATTTCTTATGCCTTTAACAATCATAAACAAAACTAAAATATTGCACTTTACCTTCCAACTTGGTTGTCTTTAGCCAACTTCTTCGCCTATTTGGATTAGCTTATTTCATTTTTAGAATTTTATAACTATTTTTTTTTAAAAAAGCTTTTCATTAAAAAGTTTCATTAGTTCAAAAAAGAGTTAATACAAACATTTTTTTTAATGCTAAATTGCATAAAAATTAGTAACTATCGTATTTCTAGATACCATTATTAAACTAAACAATTGAAATGCAAAAAGAGAAAGGGTGCAATTACTCAAATGCATAGCAATTAAAAATGTGTACATCTAAACATTCATAACAAAAAAATATATCTATCAAATTTAAAGTTGTGTCCAATTTTACATGTAAATCAGATTCCTTAAGCTTTGCTAGAAATGGACTTGTTGAGAATAATAATCTAGAGTAGGATAAAGGTAAATAGTTGAACCATTAATTAAGTTA